>JAWZYV010016279.1:600000-985163 GCA_038373885.1 Cheiracanthium punctorium
TTTCATAGGTTAACATGTCCCGCATCTGAAAAGAGAAGGTGAAATCGCGTTAAAAGGTACATTGAATTGATTTTTAGGATGTATGGTAGGTTAAGAGAGCTCATTAGATTTTTGGTGACACATAGATGCCAACTACTACGGAAATATAACTAACCACTTTCTGTGAACAGTAAATTCTTTTAGTACTTTTTTTTTTTTTTTCAAAATAAAAACAACTTCCATCGTAGTACAAAAGTTTTGCTATATTTTAAGCCGAAATTTATTGTTTAAAAAAAGTGGTTAATTATATCCCGCAGTAGTTGACAGCTTATGGTGACACTGTCTTTTGGAGTGTAGAAATGCTTTCTTTTGAAGTAGCATCGTAAATTATAAGGAAAACAAAATTATTCCTGACACGAAATTATTTCAAAAGTCTCCAATTTCTCTCGGAAAAAAATTGAGATATGGCCAAATTTTCCTATTTAAGCTTTGTCGATAACTAAGTAGTGTTTGGAAAAACAGAAAATTGGAAGAAAAAAAATGGGAAATTATAATTGTATATGATAAGATTGAGCTTTACGGAGAACAATATTTCATAGCTGCCAACTTCTTACGATTGTTCCGTTCAATTAACCACCACTATTTTCCTACAGTACGTCTTATATGAACATTAATCTAATAATTTTATGTATAAAGTACACATTTAGAAAATAGTGGTGGTTAATTGTACGGAAAAATCGTACAAGTTGGCAGCTATGATATTTTAAACTGACACGAAATTTTAACTTGTATTCGAACACTTTTTTTGAGAGGGCCTACACAGTTAACCTGGATATCTTGAAGCATGGCCCCCGACAGAATGTTATCGGGGGGGAAAGGGGGCAAAGACTACTTCAACGTATAGTTACCATGTTGGGAAGAACAAAAAAGCAAGGGAAAACACTGCATACGAAAATCCAGGGAGGGGCAAGTGCCCCCGTGCCCTATGCTGCCGGCGCCCAAGTCTTGAAGTCGAACGGAGACCGGAGAAATTGGGATATCGAGTTTTCGAGATAATGTAGTGAAGTAAAGGGGGTAGGGGAATTGTTAAAGAAGAAATACATTTATTCCAGATATCAATATTTCCGAGGTATCGAGGTTACACCGTTTACTGTTCTGATCGATATTCATGTATGTAATCAGATTACCGTGTTAATCGTGGCTGACGAGAAAGACAGGCTGCGATGCTGACACTTTGGTCAGCACCCTTTTGCTCTCGAAGTGTCATGCGACCTTAGGGGTATGGCAATCTTACTGTGGCTATCTCAAATTAAGATAGCTACAACCAATTTCACCAAATTTGGCCACTTTTGGCGTCTGAAAATATGTTTCCTACACTGAACTCAACTTGGTAATATCTGCTGTATTTGACTAGAAATTGCCAAACCCTACTAATTCAAGAATGGGTATAATTTTTCGTTATGGTGAAGTAATTTGGGACGATGGTCAGTTGCACCCGCGCCAACAGCTATTAATCACATCGAGGGCGAGTTGCACCGGAATCTCCCCCCCCCTCGAAAATATACTACCGCTTGCCCTTTGCGATACCCCAAAAAACAATGTATTTGGCTACTGGGGTCCTATCACTGGGTCCGGCCATCGCTGTAGAGGACCCCTCGAAACTATGCTGACGTTGGCCTTTTGCGAGAACCAAAAACAAAAAATCACTGGGTCCGGCCATCTCTGTAGGAGGCTCCTCGAAAATATGCTAACGCTGGCCTTTGCGAGAATAAAAAAAACATCATTGGGTCCGGCCATCGCTGTTTGTCGCACTCCTCTCCATTTCTTGCCCGTGGATTAAATTCATCAGCGGTACAACTCGTCTTTTTCTGGGTACAACTAACCCATTCCCGTAATTTGAAGTCGGTTTAAAGATAGATTTACAAAGATTTGCAGCTTTTTTTGTGCAGAAAGATTTGCAACATTTTTGAGAGAAGAAAGAAATCTTTTAGGTTGTTTAGCGAGAAGTCTATTTTCCGTTTCGCATCCATCCCTCGTCGATTTCCTTTTTCTTGTCTGTTTTTTAAAATCATACTTGTCCTTTAAAAAATATAAATTAATAAATAAATAACTCGGCTGTTCCAGCCTCGTCAGGGAGAGACCACCCTGAACCCCCCTAATTTTTAGTTTCATTATTGCCATATTAAAACAGTATTAATTGACTATGTCATTTTATTTCTCGCCCCTTTTTCTTTTATTCTTCCTTTATTTCATCGACTGGAAGTAGGAGGGTTTCCTTGCAATTGCAAACGTGGGTCGATGGTAACTGAAGTAAATTATATAATTTTTAGTATCTATCTTAACACACCAAAAATTTTTGCTTTTCGTTATTTGATAATGTTGAGAGAGCCAGGGGGGGGGGGATATCGGGATATATCCCCCCCCCCCGAAATTTTTGGATTAGTGATGAAATTCCGTCTATTTATACACATATAAGTTCATATCCCCCCCCCCCGAAATTTTTTCCAGGCGCATATCCCCCCCCGAAATTTTTTCCTGGCTACGCGCCTGGAGAGAGCTTTAGGCGAGTAGGGTTGCTGTCTTTCTCCTGATAACCCTATTGGCGAGTCATCCAGAATGGATAAGAATCCCAAGCTGTTAGGTTTATGTTTAAAATTATTCTTTTTCCCACTTTCACATTCGCTAGCCCAGCGCCCGATGCGTTTGCACCTTTTACAAGTTATTCTTGATGCATCCTTTTTTTTTTAAATCAGCAAATAAATAAATTAATCCATCTGGTGTCCATAACCTTTTAGAAATTTTAGCAGAGTTATGGCACAAACACAGTAAGAGTGGGATTTTAACATAACATTTACTTTATTAAATTAGAACGGAAGAAACAGGCACATCCCATAACAAGGTAACACCAAGCAGGAAAAAAGTATAGAAGAAGTGAAAAGAATGCGTGCGCGAGCACAGTTACAGTTAAGTAGATAAATGTTTATTGAGGGATACAGAATTCAGGAGGATAAGACATTGCACAATAAAAAAATAAACAATTCAATACTCAACAATTTATTCTTACTCAGGGTGGCTACAGAAATTGAGAAAAAAAGTTCCCTGATTTTTCCCTTACTATCTTTATCAAATTTCCAGAACTAATTATATTTATATACATGCCATAATCTTTCATGTAAATCACCATTGTGTATCATGCACCAACAGATGAATGCTTCATATTGGAAAATGAATAAGAGAAAACCACAAAAATACTTAATATTAATAAAATTGTAGTTCAATTTCATAAATCCAAACATGAAATTTAGTTGAACACTAAAAGACCGAGCCCGAGCAATATTATTTAATTCAGAGCCCGAGCCCGAAATTGCAGCTAAAGATAAAAAAAAAATTCAATTACTTCATTGATAGAATACAATAAATTTTGCCGTTTGTGCAAATTAAAGACAAATATAGTTGCAAACTCCCAATGCACTTTCTAATTCTTTGTATCCATCCTGTATCAAAAAATGTCAGATATTATGACTAACTAAGGAATATAAACCGCCGTTCTAAAATAGCCAAAGAGCTTCACGCACCTTCTAGACGCCCGTGCCGCTATTTTTATTTGTTTATTTATTTATTTATCTTTTATAAGTACTTTTATTTTCCTCACGAATCACTTTTTAAAATCTGTTTCAAGCAGTTTGTTCAATAAAGGAGAAATTTTTCATGAGCCCGAGCCCGAACACAATTGTGAATTACAGAGCCCGAGCCCGGTTCGGGCTCGGGCTTGGGATGAGCCCGTCTCATGTCTAATTCACATGCGAAATTGATTCCCATGCCGATATGATTAGCAGATCCGGTTTCTAGTATGATCCACATTTCAGAACGAGTCCGAATGCATGCGCTTTTCGGATTCGTATAGTGATAGTACCTACATCACTTGAGTCTCTTATTCATATTTCTATGTTCTCGTATGATCTGTATTCTGGTTTTTGGATTCCTAAAATGTCTGCATCAGTTGAGTATCGAATGATCCGGAACGGAGCCGCGAGTCAGACGCTGATTGACAACTAAAAACGATCTAGTTTACTAGGCAAAAACGAAAGTTCCCTGATTTTTAAATATTTTTGCAAAATTCCCTGATATTTCCATGATTTTTCCAGATCGATAAAGTACCCTGATTTTTCCATGATTTCCCTGATCTGTCGACACCCTGTTACTGTTATGTCGCATTTTTGGGACACATTTTCCGGACAATTTTCTATAAAGGGGGTGAGAGATAAAATGACATAGTCATTAAAAGACGGTTTGTAGCCATACACCTCGCATATAACGCTTCGCTCTTTGTTTAAAGAAGAGAAGAGATATTTAAGATAATAACAATAATAAAGGCTGATATAGATACAGATAGACGCTGGAATATCTTATCATCTCTCCTAACTCTATCCCGAGATTCAGGCCACGGGGATCTTATCATTTAAATATTTAAACTCTACGATTGTGGGGGAGGAGAGGGGGATCAAATTCTTTTCATGAAACATTAATCCACACACTAAATGCGACTTCCAAAGATCATTGTGTTAAAGGCTTAATTTAGCCCTCGCATAACAAAAATAGAGCATGTTTTAAAGAGTCCCCAAATGCTCCTCGGCCATAGTGCTACTATTTTGCATTGTTCCTTGCGACCTTGGGAGTGGAAGTTGTAGTTAATATCTGCGCGGCTCATTCTTTTTTCCCCCTTCTTTTCACTTGTCATCCACTGTCCCTGATCTCAAGGTTCGCTGATTCTTCCACTGGGGACGCTTTTGGGGTCACTAGTGTTGCTATAATAATGAACACGGCGTTATCTTCTGTCGCTGCCGGAAAAAACGGACGCTGTGTATTTTTATTATTTATTTATTTTATTTTTTCCTTTGATATTTTCATTTCATTTGGACAATAGGAATGTATTTCCATAGCAGTAAAATGTAATTGCTTGTTTCTTTCTTTCAAAAATTTCCTCGGCGTAGTATTGAACTTTTTAACCCTTTGAGGCGCAACCCTTTCCCAATGCTGAAAAAAGGGCATCCGTTGCCATCGCTCCACTTAACTACCAGCAAGATGGTGGACGATCGAAACGTTTATCGCGTGCCACAGATCTAGAGACCCTTTTTTGGCGACAGCTGGCTGTGCGGCACAGCCAGCTGCGTCAAAAAAAGGGGTCTCTAGATCTGTGGCACGCGATGAACGTTTCGATCGTCCACCATCTTGCTGGTAGTTAAGTCGAGCGATGGCAACGGCTGCCCTTTTTTAAGCTTAGGCAATCTATCCAGCTGTTCTCGGATTCTTCAATTTTTCAGCAGATGCCAGTACTGTTAAAAATAATCGTGACAATTTTTTTACTGGAAACGACGTGCTAAAAAGTAAAGGATTCTAGTGGAGCTCTGTCACCCGCAACTATTTTTATAAAAATCAAATCTATTCTTCGTGGCTGGCAATAGTCAAAACGTCAGAGTTTGGTGTTCTCAGAGCGGGAACACTGCGCGTTAAAGGGTTAAACTCGCAAACAGTGAAACGTGAAGTTTTTTCGTTAATAGGCCTATAAGCTATGCACTGACACTAAGTACCCGAAAGTAATGTCATTTTTTCGTTTGTCAATATTTTGCCAACACGGATAAAATGTTTTGTTGAATTCAACGAAATTGTGTTTATTCAACCAAATTTGTTTAGTGCTGTTTCAACCGAATGATTTTGGTTTTTAACAAAATGTTCGTTAAATTAACAAAACATTTTGTTGAATTCGCAAAAATTTTGTTGATTCAACAAAAATATTCCTGTGACATAGAACCAACCAAAATTTTGTTGAATCAATAAAACTTTTTTTTTTCAGTGTAGCCAAACCTACTGATGCTAAATAATACGAAATTTGGCAAGTACGTTAGTGTTTAGCGTAGGTTTGAGATTGGAGAGCGTTTTTCCAAAATTCGTTATTTATGGCGGATGGGGGAAGGGGCAACACGTTCTTTTACATACCCTGCGTGATCTCAAAGAAGAAAAGAGATATCCAGGGCCTAATTTCCGGGAGGGCATTCAGGGCAAACGCCCCAAACAAAAAGGGACCCCAAAATTGTTCTTTAACTTGAAAAATTTGTAAATTTTGAAAAAAAGTTTTCGGAAGAGGCTGGCCCCCAGTGAAGCGTTTGCCTAGGGGCCCCAACTCGGCAAAACTACCTCTGAGATATCCATAAAATTCTTGCTCTAAAATACAACACACACGAATACCTAAAAATGGATATCAGAACATGTCGAATAGGACAATAAATATATATATACAATAAATATATATATTATTTATATATATATTTATTGTGCTGTCCTGTTCGTGGTTTTTATTAAAAAAAAAAAAAGTGTGCTATTTGTTCTGTTTTCTCTTTTTTGTGTGTGTGTTTGTACTTGTGTGTTCCCTTTTTTATTATTTTTCTTTATTCCTTTTTTATTTCTGTATTTTTTGTGCTTCTTTCCTTTGCTTTTTATCCCCCTTTTTTTAATTTTTTTTCTCCCCTCTCCGTGGTTTTGTTCGACTTTTCTTTGCCCCTTGTGGCAACATCTTGCTTGTTTTTCTCTTTTCAGTTCCCTGTGTTCTTTACGACGAAGGGCTTGGACTGAAGAAGTTCAAAACAATTTTTGAACGAAACGCTTATCCTCTTTCCTTTTACTTCTTATGTGTGTTTTTTACAAAGTTTTTTAATTACTTTATGTCGAATAGAATTCTCCAAGGAGGGTAGACGTAAAAAAAAAAAAAAAAAAAAAAAAAAAAAAATGGAGATGGTGGACCTTCTATAAAATTCTCGTTTTAAAATTGAACAAGTATGACTCCTATGCTTTGACACAGCTTATTCGTAATTCAATACTTTTTGAAAATTTATGTGATAAGAAAAGGACATCATTTTTCAGTACGTCTTATATTTCTGCTTTAATTTTTTTTCCCCAAAAGGGACACTTGCTCATCAAGCATTCGCCACTACTAATACCAGAATTACTGGTCATTTTATGGTGGGAACACATAGTTGGCGGACTATACCCCTATGAAGGAACGGGTAAGTCAACACCCAAGCCTAAGCCGTGAATCGAGCCCTGACCCAAGGTGTGATAGAACAGTTCGTTAGCCATTACACCATGTGGGCGGCTTTTTGCGGTTACAATTAGCAACAGTTTTCTCTTTTGGAAAATATTGAAAGCTGTCCGTTTTTCAGTATCAGTACTGTGTTTTTCAGAAAATTTTCATAACCTATTTAGTTCTAAAATTTAAAATTTTATTTTTTATAATTAAAAAAATTACAAAACCTCAGGCAGAAAACCTATAAGATTTTTTGTACTAATCTCACAGGGATATCAAATTTTGAAATTTTATTTTGCGTGATTGAAAATAGATAACAAAACTTCACATAGAGAGCCCATCAAAACGTTTTATATTCACTTGTGATTTTGAAATTTTTGAAGTTTTATTTTCTGTAATTAAAAACATATAACAAGACTTCACGCGGGAAACCAATCAAAATTTTTATGATGCTTTTTTTTTTCGAATATAAAAATTTAATTCTGTTAAAATTAAAGAAAATAAATGCATTAATTTTTGTTTGCTTAAATTTTTAATTTAAGTCTTTTTAATTTGAACACTTTAATTCAAATTTAAAAAAAAATTAAATATTTTAATTTTAATAATTAGAAGTTTTATTTTGCTTAATAAAAAATAAGTAACAAAATGTTACACTGGAAACCAATTAAAACTTTTTATAATCTTTTACGGTTGTGAAAGTCTGAAGTTTTTTTTTTTTTTTTTTTTTTTTTAACTTGAAAAATACACAGAACTACACTTATCGTTATTGTCATACATCCAACACTCCAGCGACCGAGAACGAAGCGAACGGAAGAGAGAAGCAAGGGAGACGGACTTCAGCTACCGTTGGGGGTAGACGTTTTTTGTAGGAGCTCCTGGGTGGACTCCGAGTAATGAATGTTCTGCTGTTAGAACGAGTATATCTGATCTGTAAATATGTACGCCCTCCAAAAAAAGTATTCGAGCAAGAGAGAAATTTCCTATTTTAGATTTGCGAAAAATAATTGAGTTTTTGAAAAACGCACAACTTTTCAGAAATATGGAAAGTCATATTTATACATAGCCTAATTCATATTCTATGATAAATAATTTTTCATATACGAAACCAACGTAGGAAATTTCTCTCTTGCTCGAATACTTTTTTTGGAGGGTGTATATAGTTATTTAATCATTTAAGTTGTTATTTGAGTTTTAAATAAATTTTCTTTGAGTAAAAACCTGATCTCATCTTGAGTTACTCGCCTGCAGACGGGGTGGGGTGAGTTGGTTGTCAGGAGAAGGGATACGACAGTTATGTAGCAATTCAGAAAAGTACAGAAAATTGTACTTTTATTTTATAAGTTATTAAAAAGAGGGGAGGAGGGTCTCAAATGTTAAACACATACTGTACATGATTTTGAATGTGAGCGTTTATTCCTAGAGTGGAAAAAGATTTTCTTTCAAAATTTCTGTATGACCCCTAAAATGCCATTATTCGACTTGATTTTTTTTTTCCTTCGGGAGTCATAGAAAAGTGGTTTAAGTCCAATATTTTCTTATTAAATAGTAATTCTTAGAACATTAAAATAGTTACTTTATTATGAATAAGAGCGATTTGAACCTATTTTCAATTATTTCCACAACACTTCAGAAAAATTATTTTTGTGTATCTGTATAACTTAATGTTAAAAATTATATTTTCTTATGTGGAACTTATATTAAAACATGCTTTTTTCAATTTTTTCTTATTAAATAGTAATTCTTAGAATATAAAAACAATTCCTCTATTATGAAAAACAAGCTTTTTCCAATATATTTTCTTATTAAACAGCAATTCTTAAAACATTAAAATTGTTCCTTTATTATGAAAAACATATTTTTTCCCAATATTTTCTTATTAACCCTCTCGTCACCGAATCATGAAAAATCAGAGAAAAAAATCTGTCTAGCATTTAATGCATCTGAAATACTATTATAAATCATGCAAAAATATTTTTTAATATCGATTAATATTAGATTTTTCTAATATTAATATCTGCATTTTCGAAGGATTTTGTTATGCTAAAATTAATTTAAAAGGATGCACATGTTAGGTAAAGGTTGAGGAATAAGAAAAAAACTATACTTACCTTAAAAAAAAAACGGTAAAAAAGTAGCATAAATATTTTCTAAATTTTTCTCCTGAAACAATAGAGCGAAAATTGTAAAAATGATCTATATTGACTAGTACTGCAATCTAGGCCCGATTTATGCATCTAGTTAAGAGCCTCTTATACTTTCTACATGAATTAATGATATTGATATCACTGAAAGAAAAAAATACAAAATTCAACTGTTTTCTCTCTAAACATTGCTATTTGAAGTAGGAGCCTCATATGAGGTTCAGGGTGACGAGAGGGTTAAGTAGTAATTCTTAGAACATTAAAATATTTCTTTTATTATGAATAAGAGAAGTTTGAAGTTTATTATTTAAAAAAAAATTAAAATATACATCTTCGAAGTATTTTTTTTTTTTTCGTGAAACTCTCCAGACCACAAAATGTTTAAAAAATTAACTTACTGTTTAATCATCTACAGATACGAGTTTTTCCTCATCCCTCTCTGCCCTTTCAGCTTCAACACTGTCCACTATTTCCTGCAGTCTTTTATGCAGGTTAACTGCCGATCCAATAGCGTAAAACAGGAAAACTCCGAGAAGAAAGAAAATGGCAGTCAGAATTCCTGTTAGCCACGATGAAACATGTTTATCATATAAATAATATGAGCTCTCCAACATATAATAATATGAGCTGCCCAGCACCACAAACAAAACACAAGAATTTTTAAACATAACAAAAAGAGAAATGCAGTGACGAAAGGAGCTTCAGAACGATGTCAAAACAACTCTCCTCTTCTACAGAGCGTATTCTTTTCGCTATCTCCCTCTGCGGAAAATTAGAAAATAATATTATCTTATCCCATTACTTGTATCATAGAAGTGATATCGGAAATGAAATACAATTGAAAAGAATATTTTACCTACCTACGTATTTGTAGTACAACGCACCTTAAAAGAATACCAACTTATTGTCCATGATTATGTTTTTAATTAAATTTTATCGTCTGCTTATCGTTGCATGGATTCTTTAGTTTGTGTTGTTTTATTCTTTTGTCCTTGAGGTTTGTGGGACAGAATAAAGTTCTAAGATATTTTGCTCTTCCTAGAGATATGAATTTATCACGCGGCGCAGGAATACACAAGTGGTTACATCGGCAACGCTTTGCAGTTTATTGCGTAGTCAGAGAGTAGCGCTGCCTGAGGCGTATTTTGAACGGAAATAGTATTTATGAAAAATGTAGAGGTGTTTAGCGAAATAAGCATCCGGGGTCCGATTGGAAGAGATGGGGGGGAGGGGGGGGCTCTTACGAAAACTCTTTTATCCCTTTGAGGCGCAACCCTTTCCCAATGCTGGAAAAAGGGGAACCGTTGCCATCGCTCGACTTAACTACCAGCAAGATGGCGGACGATCGAAACGTTCATCGCGTGCCTCAGATCTAGAGACCCTTTTTCGTCGACAGCTGGCTGTGAGCACAGCCAGCTGTCGTGTGTAACACACTTTGAGTTATTTATTTCACTTACTTTTTAATTTGGCGTAAAAATGGTGTAATTCTACCTTATGTTTGTTGATCCCACGCAGGAATTGCTTTGTTGCAAAGGCATGAATGGTTTTATGCTGGCCAAAATTACCAAGCCTGGCAACCATTCGGCTTATTTTTTCAGGTTTTTTTTTTATTAATATCCTCTAAAATAATTGGAATTTCGAAATTTAAGTCAGCTTATCGGCTTCCGCGGAATTTTCCGAATCCGTGGACACTTTCGTCGAAACCCAAATCCCCACGTTTTCGGAGGAGATAGCAGAACAAGCTTTTGACAGCGGCGGCGGCAGTTACTTTTTTTAGAATAGAGAGATAACGCGCTTAATGGTGTTTTATCAACATCAACAAAATGATTATTTCGATCGGTATTTTGATATGGAAAAGGTCCGGCCTTCCTCAGTTGCAAAAAAATTCAAGCATCTAGAAGAGCAAATCGTGTGATATCAGTAAACTAACTCGTAAAAAATAATATTTCAACATTAATGTTGAACAAGGTAGTTCCGTTTCTGTAATGATTACATGCTGGTCCTATAAATATTGATTCCTTAGGCAATTCTAAATACTTTTTGGTGTTTCTTGACTATTCTGGAATGTATTAATGACTATGTCATTTTATCTCTCACCCACTTTATTGAAAAATTGTCCGAAAAATGTGTCCAAAAATGCGACATAAAAGTATGCCACATACTTTTACATATATTTAAATACTATTAGTTCACAACAGCTTTAATCTACTGTTACAATATTTGTAAGCTGTAGAATATGCATCACTTGTATTTTTTTACATATATTTAAATACTATTAGTTCACAACAGCTTTAATATATTGTTACAATATTTCGTAAGCTCTAGAATATGCATCACATGTATTTTTTACGTATATTTAAATACTATTAGTGCACAAGAGCTTTAATCTATTGTTACAATGTTTCGTAATCTGTAGAATATGCATCACTTGTATTTTTTTACATATATTTAAATACTATTAGTTCACAACAGCTTTAATCTACTGTTACAATATTTGTAAGCTGTAGAATATGCATCACTTGTATTTTTTTACATATATTTAAATACTATTAGTTCACAACAGCTTTAATATATTGTTACAATATTTCGTAAGCTCTAGAATATGCATCACATGTATTTTTTACGTATATTTAAATACTATTAGTGCACAAGAGCTTTAATCTATTGTTAGAATGTTTCGTAATCTGTAGAATATGCATCCCATGTATTTTTTCTATAAATAGGCTACAATCATAAAAATTTCAACATAGGGTTACCAGGCGAAATACGCGAACGATGAGAGATAAAATGACATAGTCCATTAATATCGTTTTAATAGGGCAATAATGAAACTAAATAATTGGGGGGGGGGGTTCAGGGGGGGTCTCCCCCTGACGAGGCTCGAACAGCGAAGTTTTTTTTTCTTCTCTTTTTAAACAAAAGTCATGTATTTTATGTGTTTTCGAATTTTGAAGAAAAGTATGTGAGATTAGTACGTTTTTAGTAAAATTAGGCATAACTCATGAAACTTCCATACCATATAACCCGGAAAGCAACGGGAAAGAGGAGAAGTTTGAAAAAATATGCAATTTTCATAATTTTTCTAAATAGTAGAAACCAAATCAAATATTTTCTGCAACATGTAGCTATCGACTTACTTTAGTACAAAAAAGTGTAGGAAAAATAAATAAATGAAAACAACATTTACATATTGCAAATTACTAGTAGCGCAATACGCTTAAAAAATACGTTTTACAAAAGTTCACAAATTTCCATTGAAACAAAAAATGATGATTGAATAAAAATAAATAAATAAATAATTTTCTGATTGAATAAAAATAAAGTTTGCAATAAAATGGAGTCCCATTCTTGTCCTTCGTAGCTTATTCCTGCGGTAGATAAGTGAAATAAAAAAATATAACTATATGTTTTTTCTCATTTGTATATTATGCTAAATATTTCACAAGTGGACCAGAACTTGTCTTTTGAAGTTATGAAATTGTCAAGATGTCTCCCAGAAAACTTGCTAAAAATTACTGACCCATTTATTGAGAGAAACGCAGCCCACCCAGAAAATTTACTTTTCTGTATGATAGTCGATAAAAAAGATCATTGTAAGGTTACAGACGAATTATTAAACCTGGAAACTTAGCTTCTCTAACATACAATCAATCAGTCGTTTTCAAGCCCGAATTCGATTTCCAAGCTACAGACTACATCGAACACACTTTCACCACCACCGCTGCTAAGAAAATTAGCCGATCAAGAGATTTGGTCTAAGGTCCAATCAGGTAGAACAGCGGCTGATTGGAACTTTGATAGCTTCCCATGTCACACAGAAGTCGTAGAACTATGTGTCAGGATAACATGCCGAGATGTCACAAATAGTCATCGGCTCTAATTCTAGAAACCGATTTATAAGGACTACATCTCTTTCAAGGTCTGCGAATTTTTTCAAGCAAATTTTATTTCGAATTACCAAAAGTAGCGAAAGACAAGTAAAAGACTATATTTCACGACAAATTGATTATTGGAAAAATAAGAAAAAAAAAAACTTCTGCTTTAATAGAAATTCTCAAATGATTTTAGAGTGTGATAAGCTACTAATAATTTGTTTATTTATTTTTATTACTGTACTTTATTTTACCAAAATATTGCTACAGCTACTTATTTTTAGACATATTTAATATTTTTTCCATTTATTAAAAAAAAAAACGGATATCGGTACATTTTTTTCAAACTTTAGGACCGATGCGCTACAGCTTTTAAATTAATAAGTTATAAAAATTAAAGAAAATTTGTATATTGTCTTTTCTTTTGACTTCCTGAATTTACAGATATAAGATAAAATCAACACTGAGATTTCAAAGCTTGGCTTCTATGGGTATCTTATAAATGGATGGCCTTGCTGAACGAAAACTTACTGTACAGAGTAATAGAGAACATTTGACAAAGTACAGTAGTCCCCCCTATAACACGGTAGATTCGTTCCGCGTTATAGGAAAACGCGTTGTAGGAGTATTCTCGTATAACGCGCTCTATGACTCCGTATAACGCGTTATGTACAAATGATTCAAGTAAATCGCATATTAAGGAAAAACTAAATATGTGCGAAATATGTGCATCTTATTAAAATCAAACTAAGAACATTTTAAATAAAACACTTACACATATGTAACTAAAAAACAGTTAATTAAAAAAAAATTACATAATTCCAAAAATACACTGCTGGCCACCCAAATTGCAACACCAAGAAAAACAAGAGATATCACAACAAAATTTATTGTGTAGATAACATGTTGACCAAGTAACAAATGATTAAATTTACAGCATTCTATGAAGCGTGGTTCCTGCCAAAATCAGTACCCAGAGTAGCCGCCGTTGTTGGAGATCACAGCTGCCACACGCCTCGGCATTGATTCAAAGAGACTTTGAATGTGTTCTTGGGGTACAGCAGACCAAGCAGCTTCCACACGTTGCCAAAGTTGATCTGGTGTGACAGATGGGGATGAACTCTGGGTCAGTCGTTGAGCAACCATGGACCACATGTTTTCTATCGGCGAAAGATCCGGAGAGCGCGCCGGCCAGGGAAGCAATTCAATCTGGTGATTGACGAAGAACCCTTGGACAATGCGTGCCACGTGTGGCCGTGCATTATCCTGCTGAAATATGGCTGTTGGCAAGCCCTGAAGGTAAGAAAGGACAACTGGCTCCAACACCTCGGAGATGTAGCGCTGGCTGGTTAAAGTACCGGCAATGCGTACTAGAGGAGTGCGAGAGAGATATCCGATACCGCCCCATACCATAATACCCGGTGCAGGACCAGTGTGACGGTGCATAATGCAGCTGTTCAGCATCCTCTCTCCACGGTGTCTCCAGACTCGAATCCGACCGTCGTGGTGTTGCATACAGAAGCGTGACTCGTCAGTAAAGAGAATTTCATTCCATTCTGTCGTCCACATCCTTCTTTCATCGCACCATTGGCGGCGGAGACGTCTGTGGTTCCGCGTCAGAGGTAGACAAAGCAACGGACGTCTTGCGGACAGACCATTCTGCTGTAAACGACGTCGAATGGTACGCGCAGACACTGGATGATGCGTTACAGACTGAATCTGCTGTGATATGGTTCGTGATGTGACTGAGCGGTCCGTCACTGCCATGCGTACAATCTGCCTGTCATCACGTGACGTGGTGCACTGAGGTCGATGCGGTCGATCACGTCTGTCCGTCGTACCCTCCTGCACCCAACGATCACATATCCGCATCACAGTTGTTTGGTTTCGTCCAATACGACGACCGATTTCCCTGAAAGATAACCCACAATCTCGGTATGCCACTATCCTTCCTCTGTCAAACTCGGATACTTGATCAAAAGATGATCGTTGTTTCCTACGAGGCATAATTTATCGTTTTTTTTGAAAAAAAAGCAAGAAAAACACAATTGCTGTACTTGAAACCGTCGAAATCTCCAAGCCTTAAATAGCGCTTTGTGGTGGCGCCACAGGCGCGCTTGATGTGCGTCTGCGCTGAAATTCTAATCATTTGCATATCTCACCTCAGCTAATGCATGTTGTAAATTTCATATTATTTGCATGCTTCCTTCAGGGTGTTGCATTTACGATGGCCAGCAGTGTAGTTATGTTACATGTTTATTCGCTGTCGGAGCTATCTGAAATATGATGTTCATGGAGAATCGGAGCTATCCCCGCGTTATATGGGAGGAAACACGTGTTATACGAGGGACATGAAATCGCGTAATAAGAGTACCGTGTTACAGGGGGGATTACTGTATCTGTGTTTATTTATTTCTTTTATTGCCTCAACTTAAATCGAAAGAACGAAGAACTTGGGTTCCGATATGCAGTGGAACTTCTCCGAGTGGCCACCCCTATAAACGGTCAATTTTTCAATGCACACATTTTTCAGCTCATACACTTAATGTTAAAATAACCTCTATCAGCGGCCACCCGACCCCCTCTAAACGGCCACCGAGTGGGATCGCCCATCCCATTTTTCGGGAAATTCTACTCACTGCGCATGTTTTAATTTTGAGCAGAAAAACTTGAGGTCAGGTCGAATATAAGACCCAGGAATAACTTGCGAAGTCCATTCCAACGGTTTCTCCCCCCCCCCCCCACCTTTCTTAGAGGCAGGGCTGAAGATCGAATCTGTTCTGTCCCTGACGAGGAATTTTCCGATGTTTCTAATGGTGAAAAAGCTAAACTTTCAACACAAGCGACTTTAGGGAAAATCGATGAAACTATCCAAAATTTCGAAGCGGTTACAAGCGAATCGGTTAGAGATCTGCTTTTTAAAGTAAGAAACAAACTTGAAAAAATGGCACCATGGCACAGTGGTTATGCCACTGGAAATGGTAGACGGGCGAAGTACGAAGGTCTCGAGTTCGGGTCCCATCGCGCGCCCGTCGACCTAACCGTTCGGAGTTTTCCGTGGTTTTCTCCGAAACTTAGCGTAAATACGGGTTAGGACCCCTTAGAAAGACCCCCACGGAGGGCACCCCACCCATCGGCCTAGAGCCCACGCGTAGCTAATCGGCCGTAATCCCACAAACAAAAATCAGAAAAAAGTAAAAACTTAAAACAGACACGAATTGTATCCTTTCTTAAAAAAATGTAAGAAAACATTCAATAAAGTATTATTTTCTCTTTAGATAAGTTTTAAATTTCATTTTAAATAAAGAATATGTGTCAGACTTGTTTATATTACACATTAAAGCAATTATCTTATAATAGTAAATAAAACCTTTCAGAGCGCCCCCCCCCAAATATTCTCGGTACGGTGAGGTGGCCGCTCAGAGAGGTTTCATCGTACATGATTTTGGTACTGCATACTCATGATAGCACGATTTAATGAGGAAACGTTTGAAAATAATCCAAATTTCATAATTTTTCATATTATACATAAAAAATTGTTTAGTCTGCATTTGCTACACAAATTCATTAAAGTATTATTCCAAGCATGAAGTTTTCTTCTTCTCCTTTCCGTATTTACGATTAAATAACCCCTATTGCCTAGCATTTGAATTACACTGCATGGCCAGATTATCATTTTAAAGATACAAGCGACATTGTATAAAACCGCTCAAAGTGGTAGAAGGACCTTGACAGCTTTCTCCTGGGATTACAGCACTATATGAAGGTCTCGCTCATTTATTGTCTCTTCCGTATCCGGTAGCGCAGTAATTAAAACCGATTTTCGATTGCGAAATGACCGTTCAGGGAACGAAACAAAACTTTTCTGGAAATTTTATATGTATGTATGTAATGCAAGAGGTTCTGCGTGTTAAATTATAATATCATGCTTTATTCTAAATCTGTAGCCATTTTCAAGTCGCGTCTCTTTCACAAATCATCTTAAAATTACATTCTTTTAATTCTCAAAATTGTTCCTAAGCGCTTGTCAGGAAACCAGGTCTTTCTCGAAGAAGGGTTGCGAATGCAACCAGAATAAATAAAAAGTAAATGAAGACTCTCTGGGTTTTCCCCGCCCAAGCCTCATCTACGGTACAAACGTCTTCAGACAGAATAATTTTCTCTTTTCAGTTCCCTGTGCTCTTTACGACAAAGGGCTTGGACTGAAGAAGTTCAAAACAATTTTTGAACGATACGTGCGTATCCTCTTTCCTTTTACTTCTCATGTGTGTTTTTTACAAAGGTTTTTTACAAAGTTTTACACCAGTACTTTGAGTGTTTTTTCAGTTTAAGTCATTGCCACTTATGCAGGCCCGGACTAGCTCCTTTGGGGGCCCTCGGCTAGAGATTGCAAAGGGGCCCCTTACTGATCAATTTTGGAGGGAAAAGAAAATTAAGACTATGCAACTTTTGGAATTTGGTTTTACGAGTCTAAAAACCGCATTTAACTATTTTAGAGCTTTTGGGGCCCTGACACTCCAGGGGGCCCTTCGAGCCGCGAGTTTACTGGGGTCCTTCGCTGCGCCACTGTGTAAAGACGTAAGATTCCTGGAAAATAAATAATCCAGTTACTCTGATATCAAATCAAATTACTCTAATTAGAAAGAAGTATATCTATTTTGAGCCAGGGGCCCTCGACAATCGCCGACCAGCCGACCTGGCCAGTCCGGGCCTGCGCTGATGTCACTGAGCCATCGGCGTCACTGCCAATGGCGTTCTTTGGAGTTTTCTAGCGTATCAAGCATATGCGTAGAGTTATATGGGCCCGTGGGGCTCGAGCCCCCCCAATAAATTGTGAGTAGGGGCTGAGCCCACCCAATAATTTACCACTCATTTATACTAACAACAAAAAAAGTATTTCACTCCATTTACAAACGTTTAAAAAAACCTTTACTTATAAAAATTTTCTTCGATTTGAATCATGATTTGGTATTCATTGTGACGACACGTAACACAGAATGTTACTATAAGCTGCCCTCGCCAAGCTCCGGTTAATTAAAATCAGATTATGCAATGTAAAGTAGTTCAGATGTGTCTAAAATGCACTAT
This sequence comes from Cheiracanthium punctorium, assembly GCA_038373885.1. Taxonomy (NCBI): domain Eukaryota; kingdom Metazoa; phylum Arthropoda; class Arachnida; order Araneae; family Cheiracanthiidae; genus Cheiracanthium; species Cheiracanthium punctorium. The sequence goes on from JAWZYV010016279.1 coordinate 618,159, forward strand.
GTCATCGAAAATGGGTTTTTTTTCTCCTTTGGATTTTTTACTTTGCTTCTATTTTTAACTTATAACATGGTAGGAAGATACTAACATGGATACTTACCTTACATAGGTGTAGAATTCTATGGACCCATAGAGCTCGAACGCTTCCAATAATTTACATTTATATACAGTAAGTCATAGCTTCCAACTACTACGGAACATAATTAACCACTTTTTGTAAACAGTACATTTTTAAAGTATTTTTTTCAAAATAGTAACCAGTTCGCACGAGCAGCACAAACATTTTGCTATATTTTAAGCCGAAAAATCATGTGAAAAAAGTGGTTAATTATATTTCGTAGTAGTTGGCAGCTATGAGTAAGTTATATGTACGTGAATCAGTGGCGTAGCCAGAAATTTTTCATGGAGGGGGGGGTACGACTTCTGCAACTCACATATATGTATACATGTGTATGATAAGGTAGTGAAGAATATACATTTTGTATGGCAAAAAATTCCTCATGGGGTGTTATGACCCTCCTAACCCCCCCTCCCCCTTGGCTACGACACTGACTTGAATTTATATAGTTGTGGGGCCCGGCCCCCCCAATAATTATGAAAACTTTACGCTTATGGTATCAAGTGACTTTTTCATATATTTATTGCACTGCATGAATAAGGAGAACACTTTTGCCACATTATTCCAATTGTCAAGTAAAATCTGTCTTCATTATATAAATTATAAAAGAGCGTAGGGGGAAACCACCGCTCTTTTTGTTCTCTCTCATGGACGCGATTGTTAACTCTTGCTGATGTGATGATCTTAAATTAAAAGTTTTCGCCTATTACCTTGCGAAATAACTACTATTACTGGACTCAATTCTCACTGCATTTTACGCACACACGCACACACCACACATGATTCTAAACAATCAACAACTTCGGTTATGGAACTGTCCTGCAGTTGAAGGGAATTTTGCAAGTTGGAAATGCAGTAACGCGATCCTTGTACAGTCAGAGAACAGCGACGCAGATTTTACTGGGAAAAATTATAGATGTATGGGTTTATGCATAGGCGTAGAGTTATATGGGCCCGTGGGGCTCGAGCCCCCCCAATAAATTGTGAATAGGGGCTGAGCCCACCCAATAATTTACCACTAAATACAGAAAACTAATTTATACTAACATAAAAAAAGTATTTCAAGCCATTTACAAACATTTAAAAAAACCTTTACTTGTACTTTTAAAAATTTTCTTCTTTTGATTTCAATCATGATTTGGTATTCATTGTGACGCCACGTAACACACAATGTTACTAGCCGCCCTCGCCAAGCTCTGGTTAATTAAAATCAGATTTAGCTACCTAAAGTATGAAATGAAGAAAAGTTCAGACGTGTCTAAAATGCACTATCTCATCGAAAATGTTTTTTTTTTTCCTCCTTTGGATTTTTTACTTTGCTTCTATTTTTAACTTATAACATGGTAGAAAGATACTAACATGGATACTTACCTTACATAGATGTAGAATTCTATGGACCCATAGAGCTCGAGGGCCTCCAATAATTTACACTTATATATAGTAAGTCATAACTGCCAACTACTACGGAATATAACTAACCACTTTTTGTAAACAGTATATTTTTTAATTATTTTTTTCAAAATAGTAACCAGCTCGCGCTCGCAGCACAAAAATTTTGCTATATTTTAAGCCGAAAAATCATGTAGAGAAAGTAGTTAATTATATTCCGTAGTAGTTGGCAGTTATGAGTAACGTGAATCAGTAGCGTAGCCAGAAATTTTTTATGGGGGGGAGGGTTACGACTTCTGCAACACACATATATGTATGCGGGTGTATGATAAGGGAGTGAAGAATATACATTTTATATGGCAAAAAATTCCACATGGGGGGTATGACCCCCCCCAACCCCCCTTGGCTACGCCACTGACGTGAATATATGTGGTTGTGGGGCCCGGCCCGCCCAATAATTTTGAAAACTTTACGCTTATGGGTTTATGTTTTCACTGTGGGTGCCATCATAAACTTGGTGGCACCCACAACATCATAAAATGTGCGACGTTTCACATTTTACGGCATTTAAAGACGTTTCACATTTTAAAGCCAGTATTTTTTCTCAAAGAAGCTTTTGAATGGGGAACTTGTATCCACCTTTCAACTCCAAATGAGGGTAGCCATGCATAGATTTGAATGCCACTGGTAGAAGTTAATTTATTATTCTTTATCTGGAAATCTCATTTCCGTAATAATAATTTCCTAGAAGTTGAGAAGATTTTATGACCGCCTCATCTATATCTCCGTAAATTACTTTCAACTCACAGACCAAAAATGCATTCTAGATATGCATATAATCAAACGTTGAATAATTAAAACGCTATCATTCTCCATGGTAGCTCTAAATGGTTTCATTCAGCTCTTTTTAATCTTGCTAAACATAAATCAAGGTAAATATATTTTACGATATTTAATTTCCTTTTCTTTTCTAATGACGCGTACTTTGAAAAAATGCTTCATTTGCTTTTTAGAAACCTTCATACAATGCATTATTTTCGGCATACCGTCTTTCACTTGAAAACTGGCGTATGTTTTTTTTTTTTTTTTTTTTTTTTTTTTTTTTTTTTTTCCCCGTTTAATAATTACAAAGACCACACAGGAAGTAACTATAACCTATTCCGTATATTTTAAATGAATATCCACTGTCTCCCCCCTCACCTCCCCCCGTCTTTCCAATTTCGTTTCGAAAACCATTTATTTTGAGACTTTTTTTTCGAAACTTGTAGAAACTTCATTATTTTTTGCTCTTGAATATGGTATATGCCCCTTTCAAAGAAAGAAGAATTAGTCATACTGCTCTTATAATGATCAAAGCTTCTTTATAGAGACTAAAGCTTAAACTGGAAGCAAGAATAAATTAGTATAATAGCCACACGAATTTCAATTTCGCATGCAAGCAATCATTTCACAAAGGCAGGGTTTTTTCTTGCGGGGGGGGGGGGGGCGAGACTATATTATTTTACACAATTTGAAATCATGATGCAACTCTCGGAAGAATAATGGGATAAAATATGTGTTCTACTGCAAGATTTTTTTTTTTTTTAATATAATAGGTTTTATTTATTTTTATTTTTTTATGCCTGTCTAGAATTTGAACAAAATTTATTTTGGGGGATTTTAAGCCACACTGTTTCAAAGGAAGATTAATTTTGGATGGGCTTTATTTCTTATCCTTTACTGATAACTTTTAAAACTCAGCACATTTTTTTACTTAACTTTGTAGTTTATTACACATGTCTTAACTTTGTAGTTTATTGCAAAAGCTAAGGTGTTTTTTTTTTTGTTGTTTTTGTTTTTTGTAATTATACATTCGGAAAATCCCTTTTTCTTGCTACCACCATTTATATATATAGATAGATTACTTCAGAAAGAAATACTACTATCCGTATCAAGTGCACAGCTTTCGTCTAAAACTCTCAGAACATAACTTATAAATAAAAACACATGAATTTTTATTCCGTAAAAATTTTATTGGGTAGTAGGAAATGGTAAAAAAGAACACACGTAAAAGTAAGACAAGAAAAAAAAATGTATCTTCCCATAAATAAATTGTCTTTCTACTCTTTTCACTTTCAATTTTATTCATTTGAAAATTAAAAAAAAAAAAAAACATACTGTTAAATGTAAATATAATCATTTTGAACCGAAACTGTTGTGTTAATTCTCAACTTATTATTTTTTTTTTTACGAATTGAATTTACGCTTATAATTTTTTTTTCAAGTTAAAGCAACATTTTATAATTGTAATTTTACTTTAAGACTTACACAGTCCGGGTGCTACTTTTTCCCAATCATTAATTATCATATCGGCAGTGTAATTTTGCATATGTAGTTAATGTGTTATTTATAAAAATTATCCAAATATTTATAAAATTATCCAAGACGTATAACTCTAATATATTAACATGTTAAAATCAAAACTAATTAACTGTAAAATCCAGTTACATGTCGTAATTTTGTTTAAAAATAATAAAAGAACATTTTACAATAGGAAAATATTTCATAATTCTTTCCTTCACTAATTAATTACTCTTTTTCTAAATAAAAATGAAGGTCTTTTTTAATTGCGTAATTTGATTATTTTCATAATTGAAATTGATACTTTATTTCTTTTTTTAAAAAGAGAAATCTATTTGTGAAATTTCATTTGTATGCTGAAGCAGAAAAAGGGGGGAAATTGTGAATGAAAGGAGAGAAAAAAAGGTAACTGAACGTAATTTGCAAAATGGAGATATTTTCGTTTTAATTATAACATCTGGAAACGACGCAGTCCTATTTTTTTGGTTCGTTCTTTTTTTCCCCCTCTGAAATACGTAGTTTTTACTGCTATTTTTGAAAATTGATTATCCCTTCAGAATTGTTCCAAATACTTTTCTTTTCGATGCTAACTAAAACATGTCGTTACCATATCACTTTACGTACAGTGGAAATGGTTATTTGTCAGGATGGTAGAAACGCTTTAATTTTTTGTAACAGTTAACCATTTATACAGGGCCGGCCCAAGGGGGGTGCGAATGTAGGCGATCGCCTAAGGCCCCGCGCTTATAGAGGCCCCGCTCCTGGGCTATTTTATTGCTATCTCATAAGACATGATAGAGAAGAGGCCCCGCTCTTGCGCTTCGCCTGGGGCCCAGCACGCCCCTCGGACCGTCTCTGATTTATATAAAGTATCCGAGTGCCTGCACACACACACATGCTACTAATATCAAAAACTTCGAAAGTATGCCAGTTTGTATGTTTATTACTCTTTAACCCTTTGAGGCGCAATCCTTTCCCAATACTGAAAAAAGGGCAGCCGTTGCCATCGCTCCACTTAACTACCAGCGAGATGGCGGACGATCGAAACGTTCATCGCGTGCCGCAGATCTTTTGACCCTTTTTTGACGGCACAGCCAGCTGCGTCAAAAAAGGGTCTCTAGATCTGTGGCACGCGATGAACGTTTCGATCGTCCGCCCTCTTGCTGGTAGTTAAGTCGAGCGATGGCAACGGCTGCCCTTTTTCCAGCATTGGGCAATCTATCCAGCTGTTCTCGCATTCTTCCATTTTTCAGCAGATGTCAGTGCTGTTAAAAATAATCGCGACCATTTTGTTACGGGAAATGACGTGCTAAAAAGTAAAGGATTCTCGTGGAGCTATGTCACCCGTAACTATTTTTATGGAAATTGAATCTATTCTTCGTGACTGGCAACAGTCAAAAGTCAGAGTTTGGTGTTCCCAGAGCGGGAACACTGCGCGTTAAAGGGTTAAAACTGAAACGGCTGGACGGATTGGAATGAAATTCGGAATGGAAATAGTTCATACCCTGAATTAACAGGAATGCAATATTTATCCCAGAAGAAGGGAGGGAGGGCGTACTCTTGATTTTTGAGCAGGTGCCGAAGATGGCGCTGACTTACCAAAACCAAAAGCGATATCAGCACAGTAGTAACGTAAAATCATATTCATATTTTTGAATAATGAATGTAGAGGAGAGGAGGGTATTATGAAATAGTCAGGCAACTTAGAATACCGAAATTTTGGCTCTCTTAGGTGCTGTTGTCTTCTGCTGCCATCTATTTAAAAATAAACTATCTCTGAATTTGGTTAAAAATAGTCTGGTATTGTCGTCTGTTGTGTAAAACGAGACATAAAAGAAAATCTGTGCATAAGACGGTACTTACGTATTATCCCGGCGTATAATCCGCCAAGACGAGCGATTTTTCGCCAAGATAAATGCCGGACACATGAAATTATTGATGGTTCGGAATACGATTGGCAACAGTTTGCCAACACATTTGCTGAAAAAAGAGTTTGGCGGGAATGACCGCCGGGATAATACGTAAGTACTAGAGATGAGTTCGGGCTCATTTTTTGAAGCCCGAGCCCGAAGACTTTTAATCCGAGCCCGCCCGAGCCCGAGCAATATTATTAAAGTTGGAGCCCGAGCCCGCCCGAGCCCGAAATTTCAGCTATATACAAATAAAATTAACTACTTCATTAAGAGGATACAATAAATTTTGGAGCTTCACACACCTTCTAGTCCCCCGTGCCGCTATTTTTTGAAATAAGTACGTCTATTTATCCCATGAATCACTTTTTAAAATCTGTTTCAAGGAGTATGTTCAACAAAGGAGAAATTTTTCATGAGCCCGAGCCCGAACGCAATCCTGAATTACAGAGCCCGAGCCCGAGTCGGGCCAGGGCTCGGGCTCGGGCTTTCGGGCTCGGGCTGAGCCCGTCTCATCTCTAGTACCCATAAGAATTAAAATGCTCTTATGTTTCTGGCGCACAACATTTGAACACTATGGCCCGGAACAGGGGCGTAGCCAGAAATTTTTCATGGCGGGGGGTTACGACTACTACAACACATATATATGTATACGAGTGTGTGATAATGCAGTGAAGAATATACATTTTGTATGGCAAAATATTCCTCATTGGGGGGGGGGGGGTATGACCCCCCTAACCCCCCCCTTGGCTACGCCCCTGGCCCGGAAACATGACGGGCACGAGAAATGGTAGGAGAAAGCTTAGCCCGTGGTTTTGACGAGAGTGGGGCTGAAGGGGGTGAAATGTTTTGGAACTTCATGAAAACTTCCAGATAGACGAATACTCGACTTTTGATTCTTCGAGTCATCGCGAGTTCGCTGTGTTAATTTACTTTAAAACCACATTATGTTAGTTAAAGGAATCATGATTCAACTTTTCTACTAAGGGTAGAGGAGAGGAAGATATTAATAGTCCAGAAACATGGACTACCATGGGCGCCGTCAGAATATTTCTCGGTGGGGGGGGGGCAAAGACTACTCCAGGGGGGCAAAGACTGCTCAAGGGGGGCAAAGACTACTTAAACCTATGGTTACCATGCTGGAAAGAGCAAAAAAGCAAGGAAAAACACTGCATACAAAAATCCGGGGGGGGGGCATTGCCCCCCCTTACCCTATGCTGCCGGCGCCCATGTGGACTACCCAGTTTTTGCGCTCTTGGCTCCTTTTGTCATGTGAGAATTCCATGAACCACTCAAGAAAGATTTCCCATGTTAAAATGTGGTGAGAGTTGATCGCTTATTGTTGCAGTACCACTAGTTAGTCAGAACAAAGTGTGTTTTGTGATTTTCGAGAGTTTTCGCGGATAAATTTTTGAGTATTTTAACCTACCCGTATATGATTCAAAATAGGTGTTAAGGCGATTATTTTTTAAACCGCTAGTGATCGAAACATATTTCCAATCAGAAAATTTCGTCCAATTAAGAGTAGCTTTCAGATATGGCATTTTTTTTTTTACTGGGGGTTGTGTACATATTAAAATACGAAATTTAATTTTTATATGGTCCCTCCATTCCTATGACTTATATTTAGAAAAATGTTACGGTTTGTGTAAGTAAAGTAATAAAAAAAAGTCCCGTGCCGCTACGTGGAATAGTTTCCGAGATATATCAATTTGAAAATTTTGGCATTGGTCGCCAAGCACTAAGAGGATGTCTCCAAACTGAGAAAAATGTAATTGCTTTTCCACTGACGTTAACCCATTTATGCCTAGTGTCCCTTTTTTGGGACGGTATTTTCGCTATTAGTCGAAAACGTTATTTATTTTTCCTAGCCTTTATTCATGAGTATTGAGCCTCAACTCTACAAAATATTTTGACATGACCAAGTAGGATGTTGATATTTCGATTTTTATGCATAATGATTTTAAAAGAAATGATATCTTGTTTAAGAAGTTGACATCAGAAATTTATCTATTATTTCTGCTATCAGTAAAAATCGAAGAAAGTCGCAAAAATATCCAGGCACAAATGGGTTAATTTTTGTTAATAGTCACTCGATAGACACAGTTGACTCCTCAAATCCTAATTCAGCTAGAATTGTCCTATAACAGAGGTTCCCAAACTGGGTGCCACGAGCGTATGTCAGGGGTGCCGTGGAGATAACCAAGAAAAGTGTTTTGGTGGAATATAATCAAATAATTTCCTCTGAACCGGTATCCCCAAGAAAGTGAGCAAAGTCGATCACTAAGTGGGCTCAAACAAAAATGTTTCAGTCAAGTTCAAGACTGTCCTGTAGCCTCTCTTTTATAAGAACTCCCTGAAATGGGGGTATTGTCAAAATTCTATATACCTTTCCCAAGAGAGTACTTTCTTGATAGTTAGCCCTATAAACAAACAAACAAAAAATAGCGTAAAATGCATCCAAACTGCTTCATTCTAACCTTCATATTCATATTGCTTTAAAAGAAATCTGCCGCGGAAGTTTTTAGCCTGAAAAGAGTGCCGTGAAATGTTTTTAGCTTGACAAGGGTGCCTCGAAATGCTTTTAGCCTGACAAGGGAGCAGCGGGTAAAAAAAGTTTGGGAACCCCTGTCCTATAACCATAGGCGCACCCACGGAGGGGGCTATGGGGGCTGAAGCCCCCCCCCCTAAAGGTGGTAAATTAGAAGTGAAAAGTATTGAAAATTGTCACTAATGAGTTAAATGTTTTCTTTTTAAAAATTGTCTTCAAATTATTTCTAAAATACTTTTTACCAAAAAAAGATGTTAGTTTTTAAATAAAAACTTACAGTTAGAGCATGAAACACGGTTAAACTTGGTTACAACATTACTGAAAAGATCATGTAATTATTTGACTCTAAAATGTGTTACATTGCTCGTAGGGTTCTACAGGCAAGTCGACTGGCACAGAATATTTTGACGTTATAAGAAAGTTATAACTATAATTGAGGTCACTATAACCGAGTTCAGCAGTATTTGTAGCCCAGCCCCCCCCCCCCTAAAGTAAAATCCTGGGTGCGCCACTGCCTATAACGCATGTTAGGCAGTTTCAAGTGAAAGCGACTGCACCCTAGTAACCTACGCCATTATTTTGTCATTCTCTTTCACACTTTAAAATTCCTTCTCTAAAAGCATGATGTAATTAGTGGATGAACCTCCTAAAAGACTGAATTAACCGCTAATTCCATAAAGCAGTGCCGGTAGTATTTGACTGCACATATATATGTAGTAAACAATGCCCGCGAATAATGAACAGCAATATCTAATGCATACATGGGGCTTAAAAATTTAGTTTTATTAATTTTTAAAATCAGTTTATTAACTGATTACTTCAATAATAAAGAACAGGAAAAAAAAAAATCTTTCTAGTTAATCTTTCACTGCATTTTTGCATAGATATCGAAAACCCCCTGAATGGTGTTAAAAAAGACTGAAAGCTTTCATGCCTGAAAATATTTGTGTATGTGTTTGGATAAGTTGTATGGATGGCATCAGATGGTCGCAGGGATTCTTGGAATGCAGCCCTATCATAAGGTGGCCAATCGTCCCCATTTTCCCGGGACAGTCTCCAATTTCACGAAGTTTTTCAAATTGTCCCCAAAATGTAAAACAGGAATTGGGGACGATTTTTAATTATTGTATTGCTTTTTACTTTCCGAACATGTACCATCTAAGGAAAGTATTGTAATTATGCAAAAATTCGACTTCGAGATTTTGGTGTATTGACACGTTTTGAGGTCTTCTGAATTCATTTATGCTATTTTTACGAGCTGCATGTACACCCTCCCAAAAAAGTATTCGAGCAAGAGAGAAATTTCTTACGTTGGTTTCGTATATTAAAAATTATTTATCATAGAATATGAATTAGGCTATGTATAAATATGACTTTCCATATTTCTATCAAGTTGTGCGTTTTTCAAAAATTCAATTATTGTTCGCAAATGTAAAATAGGAAATTTCTCTCTTGCTCGAATACTTTTTTTGGAGGGTGTATGTGTGTGTGTGTGTGTGTTTGTGTGTATGTGAGTGAACACCGATAGCTCCTAAACGGGGCATTCGATGGAGCTCAAATTGGGTATACATGTTATAAACCACCGTCGCAAGACCGGTATTGATTTTGATGTGTATAGGACTTACAGTTTTTCTACAGGGCTATGACAAAGATTTCTTTTACATCATGGCGTATGGGGAGAAATTCTTAAAAGTGCGCTAGCATTTAAACGGCGCATTCGATTGCGCTTCAGTGGGCATATATGTTTGAATTATTCATCGATTAAAATTTATTTAAATGCTTGGTAATGATCTTAAGTGTTCGGAACTTAAATGTTGATCGTAAGTGTGCGGAAAGTCGAGTGGAGTCACTCCAGATTTTTACTTAAATTACTGTTAATTATTTCATTAATTATAAATGTCCCCAGTTTCCCCCAGTTTTGTTTCAAAATCGGGGACATGTCCCCGATCCTATGTTTAAAAATCTGGCCTATAATAAGTAAAATATATGAAAAATCACTCAAAATACTGGTGTTAAACGATAAAAGTAATTAAAAAACTTTGTAAAAAACACACATAAGAAGTAATGTGTTTTTTACAAAGTTTTTTAATTACTTTAAGTAAAATATATATCTGGCCTATAATAAGTAAAAACACAATCCCAATAGGAGTTGTAAGTAGAACAAAAATATGTAAAGCCGATTTTAACACTCCACCGACTTTACATATATGTAAAGCCGATATGTAAAGTCGGTGGAGCCGTCTAAACCATTCTGTCATCTTTAAAATCCCCCTCTAGGCCGAATAAAACTTTTTTGCGAGTTATTTCCTGACGATATAAACGTTTCTCTTTAAGATTCTCATTTCTGTGAAAAGAAGGTTACTAAGTCTGTAGAGCAAGAAAACATCCTTTGGGAAAAGGCACACCTCTCATAGCAGCGTGACGCTGTTCTTCCCATGAAATAGGAAGAATAAATGAGGGAACGTTGTAAATAACGGGTGATGCGGGCACACACGCATGTCAGACCCGAGTTTTGACGAGTCATATTGCCCCATTTCAGATTTTTGTTTCCTGACATCTTTCTTGATTCCTTTATACACAGCTAAATAAGTGGGAAATATTCCCATTAGATTAACAAAAAAAAAATAACATTTTTTAACCCTTTGAGGCGCAATCCTTTCCCAATGCTGAAAAAGGGGCAGCCGTTGCCATCGCTCGACTTAACCCATTTGTGCCTGGATATTTTTGCGACTTTCTTCGATTTTTACTGATAACGGAAATAATAGATAAATTTCTGATGTCAACTTCTTAAACAAGGGATGATTTCTTTTAAAATCATTATGCATAAAAATTTAAATATCAACATACTACTCGGTCATGTTAAATATTTTGTAGAGTTGAGGCTCAATACTCATGAACAAAGGCTAGGAAAAATAAATAACGTTTTCGACTACTAGCGAAAATGCCGTCCCAAAAAAGGAACACTAGGCATAAATGGGTTAACTACCAGCAAGATGGCGGACGATCGAAACGTTCATCGCGTGCCGCAGATCTAGAGACCCTTTTTTACCAACAGCTCGCTGTGCCGCACAGCCATATCTGTGGCACGCGATGAACGTTTCGATCGTCCGACATCTTGCTGATAGTTAAGTCGAGCGACGGCAACGGCTGCCCTTTTTTCAGCATTGGGCAATCTATCCGGCTGTTCTCGCATTCTTCCATTTTTCAGCAGATGTCGGTGCTGTTAAAAATAATCGTGCCAATTTTTTTTTTTTACGGGAAATGGCGTACTAAAAAGTAAAGGATTCTCGTGGAGCTATGTCACCCGCAACTATTTTTATAGAAATTAAATCTATTCTTCGCGACTGGCAACAGTCAAAACGCCAGAGTTTGGTGTTCCCAGACCGGGAACACTGCGCGTTAAAGGGCTAATACTTACGTGATAAGAATACTCACCACCCATGGTCTATTAAATACAGAAATCAATTATCATTAGTGAATTTTTTGATTTTTGTTCAGTTATATTGGATGTATATTTTTTCCATACGTCTAGATTCTAAATTATATTTGGCTTTTGAACTTTTCTTTCATTCATAATTTTAAAGAAAGCTCGAATAATGACTCGAAAATTGAGCATCATCGCTTTTAATTATATATTTTTGCGTTGAATTCCGTGTACAAGCAGCAGGTAGTTTTCCGACTTTGATTTTGTGAATAATTAATGAATTCTCCTGCAAAATTTCTCTCTTTGTGTAATACTTGTTTGTTCAATTTTCACATGGGATATTACAGTAGAGAGAAAATATGTGAATTAATCCTAAAAAATGGGCCAGAAAAATCCCAAGTACTTTCGACTCTCTGCACATAAACTCGCCTTATAAAAGGTTAAATGATTTAACAGGTAATATTTCCTTTAATAATATTATAAAATACCACAATAAATAAATACATATCCTTTATTTGTGTACACGGGGGTCCCAAAAACACTAACCTTTGTAAGCTTTTATTGATTAAATATTGATAGACGTATACAATAAGTTACAAAGTTACGTCAAAGAATTTTATGGTACAGATTAATAGTTTCATCAGATTAAATCTAAATAAGTGCAAAATTTAAATTTTTATACAGGCGCTGTTCAAAAAATTTCTCAATCTGTAAAATGTACCCCCACACATTAATTACAGGATGTTCAAAACTTCAGTCTTTCACCATAGGAAGGTTCAAAGATATGAAAATAAATATATGCTCTTTTCAATGGCTCTCAAAGAGAAAAAAAATCAAATCGTAAGATTCCGTTTCAGGGGCTGTACGCAAATTAAGGAAAAAATCATTGCTTTTATATATATATATAATACTTTTGTTATTATTGATACTGTACATCGCCTGACCAACTTTGTTTAAATACATCTCTGAGCCTTTTTGTGATGAAAAGCTAAAATTTTGTGCATCAATTAAATAATACATGGAACATATTTTACCAGTTGAGTTTTTATTTTATTTTATTTATTTGTTGTACGGGGAAACTATAAAATTCAAATTTTGTATCTATTCAGATTTGATCTCCTGATAATTTTTAATCGATACCATAATTTTTTGTACCTTTCTGTAACTTAACTTTGCAGTTCATTGTACATGATCAATATTTTAGGAATAAAAGGCTGGGTCAGTGTTTTTGGACCACCCTGTATAATTCCATTATTGTTTGTAAATATTTACTTTATTGTTTTTCAAAATTATAGCAATCTCTTCAAATAATAATTAAAAAAATAAAATACTGGCTCCTACAAATATCTATATTTTTTCTCGTTGTATTACTATTGTAAATAATATTCTGAATATTATTATTATTTGGAAAAATGGTTTTTCCTCTGTATGATCGCTGTACAGTACAAAATACTGTATTGCAATATAATATTTTTCTTCTAACACCAAACAAAAATCTCTCAATTCGAAAGAATTTCGCTCGGAATTCATATTAGAGTGACTAAATGAATGAGATGAATGATGATATCAAATAATGTATCAACAATTTAGCGCCTATTTTCGAAGCATACTTCCTAAATTAATAAAACAAATCCCGTGTCTCTACGTGTAATAGTTCCCGAGATATATAAATTTGAAAATTCTGGCATTTGTCACCAAGCAATAAGAGGATGTCTCCGAAGTGAGAAAAATGTAATTGCTTTTCAACTGACGTTAATTTATGTTAACAGTCACCCGATAGACACATAGTTGACTCCTCAAATCTTAATTTAGCTAGAATGTTCCTGTAACGCATGTTTGGCAGTTTCTAGTGAAAGTTACAACACCATAGTAACCCACACCATTATTTTGCCATTCTCTTTTACACTTTAAAATTCCTTCTCTACAAGAGTGACGTAATCAGTGGATGACCCGCCCCTAAAGTCTACATTATCGCTGCTTTCATAAATTTGCATTTATCTTTTCTCAACTCGTAGTTGGTCCCCTAAAGTTAGGACTTTTTCGTCTGAAAACTGACGCCAACACAGTAGGTAAAGTGGCGTAAGTCATCATTTTCAAAATTAATTTTCTCGTTAACTATTTCACTTAGAGACACGGAATTTGTTTTGTTTGTTTTTACGCAAAGAGGAACATTTTTCTAAATATAAAGGGCAGGAAAGGAGAGACCGTGTAAAAATTAAATTTCGTATTTTAATATGCATACAACCTCCAGTAAAAAAAATGCCATATTTGAAAGCTACTCTTAATTTGACGAACTTTTCTAACTGGAAGTATGTTTCGATCAGTTACGGTTTAAAAAATAATCGCCTTAACATCTATTTTGAATCACCCGGTATAGGTTGCGGTGTTGACATTATGATCACTCCCAAGAGTTATGTCACCTAGGGTGTGTGACCATCTTACTGCGCATAAGCGTAAAGTTTTCAAAATTATTGGGGGGGCCGGGCCCCACAACCACATATATTCACGTCAGTGGCGTAGCCTAGGGGGGGGGGTCATAACCCCCCCATGAGGAATTTTTTTCCATACAAAATGTATATTTTTCACTCCCTTATCATACACCCGTATAGATATATGTGAGTTGCAGAAGTCGTAACTCCCCCATGAAAAATTTCTGGCTACGCCACTGATTCACGTACATATAACTTAGTAATAGCTGCCAACTACCATGGAATATATATAACCACTTTTTCTACATGATTTTTCCGCTTAAAATATAGCAAAATTTTTGTGCTGCGCGCGCGAGCTGGTTACTATTTAAAAAAAATAATTAAAAAATATATTGTTTACAAAAAAATGGTTAATTATATTCCGTAGTAGTTGGCAGCTATGACTTACTATATATAAGTAAATTATTGGAGGCGCTCGAGCTCTATGGGTCTATAGAATTCTATACCTATGTAGGGTAAGTATCCATGTTAGTATCTTCCTACCATGTTATAAGTTAAAAATAGAAGCAGTGTAAAAAATCCAAAGGAGGAAAAAAAAAACATTTTCGATGAGATAGTGCATTTTAGACACATCTGAACTTTTCTTTATTTCATACTTTACATTGCATAATCTGATTTTAATTAATCAGAGCCTGGTGAGGGCAGCTTATAGTAACATTGTGTGTTACGTGGCGTCACAATGAATACTAAATCATGATTGAAATCAAACGAAGAAAATTTTTAAAAGTCCAAGTAAAGGTTTTTTTAAACGTTTGTAAATGGCGTGAAATACTTTTTTTTATGTTAGTATAAATTAATTTTCTGTATTTAGTGGTAAATTATTGGGTGGGCTCAGCCCCTATTCACAATTTATTGGGGGGGCTCGAGCCCCACGGGCCCATATAACTCTACGCCTATGTTACTGCGGTTATCTCGATCTAAGATATTCCTACCCCCTTGATCACCTGAATCTTTGGGTGCAAAGAGGTGTGTCTAAAACGTCAGCACCGTAGCCGGTATATCACGTCAGTCACAAGCTGCTAGTATTACTCTATGGAATTATACATCAACTACGAGGAATACTCTCGAACAAGTTAACGTATGAATTTTCCACAGAACTCGGGGAGACTGAAACAGAAAAGCAAGTAATCTCAAGTCAGTTAGTTTTGAATCGTCTCTTGTAGAGAACTGCTTAAAGCAAGGCCAACTTACAAATGTTCGAGAGCCGCAATCGAATACACCTGTCTAGAGGAGGGCCGCAACGTAATCAGGTACTTACTCAAGATATTTTAGGGGTTCGGGAGATTTAAGACTTTGATGAAAATTTGCCAATTTCTTCAAAGTTATAAAAAACAAAAAGCGGCATTAAACTACAATTCAGAGAAAAGTGGGTAATTTTGAATGTTATCATCAATGAAGGGAAGGACGAATTAATCACAAAGCCCATGTCAGAGTTGAACCTAATCTCATAACCACAGAGAGAGGTGTGCTAACCATAACACAATAGAACGGCGAATTGACTAAAATTAAATGAAAACTGTAAAATTACAAAATGAGAGAAATTAACGTAAAAACACACAAAATATTCAGTGACAGTTAGGGTTTGTCTGCTGCAAATTCTGAAAGAGGAATGTTTACATCAAGCTCTGTTGTTGAGAGTGTCAGGAGACGAAAAGCCAGAGGGAGTATGAAATAGAATACAAATGGCCGCACTAAAGTACGTGGAAATCGAGAAAAATCAAATTTATTCATAAATGAACAGTTGTTGAAACTGGCATGGATTTTCACAAAACTTCACCTTAAATAAGAGCATCTAATTTGATGTTGTAAATTCTTTTCACAGAAAGTTTCTTGGGCAGCAAAAAAAAGACATCGAGGGCCGCTAGAGATGAGTCCGGGCTCATTTTTTAAAGCCCGAGCCCGAGATTTTTTAATCGGAGCTCGCCCGAGCTCCATCAATGTTATTTAAGTCGGAGCCCAGCCCAAAATTTCAGCTAATAGATAAAGAAAAGTCAATTACTTCACTGGTAAAGTATCATAAATTTTGCTGTTTGTGCAAATTAAAGAAAAATATAGTAGCAAATTCTTAAATGCATTTTCTAATTCTATATGTTCTATATGTTCTATAGTTAAATAAAAGAGAAATTTATCTTGAGCCCGAGACCAAACACAATCGTGAATAACAGAGACTGAGCCCGTTTCGGACCCGGGCCCAGGCTCGGTATCGGGCTGAACACGTCTCATCTCTTAAGTGCCGCCAGTTGGAAACCCCTGTCTTAGAACTTAGTACAACGATTCCCAACCTTTTAACATTGTATTTTTAACAGAACTAATTAACTGTTCGAAAGCATGTTTAACGCATAAACAGGGCCCGATTATGACAAACTGAGGTCTAGGGCAGAAGTCTGAATGGGGCCCCCTACATGTTGTTACTGTGTCTGACAACTACTTAATGTTTTTTTCTGTGTTTGCATATAAATCGTTATCATTATTAAATGTATCCAATCTCTCAAAATTGGGGGTCTGGGGCGTTTGCCCCTCTTGCGCCCTACGATAACCATGGCCTGCGCATAAACACGATTCAAACTGCAGGACCAACACGCTTACAAAACGCCTATTCACGCGTCTTTCCCTCCTCGGATAGCGCCTTCTAATCCTCGCTAATAACCTCACCGAAAGAGGCCTGTCCGTCAATAGAAAAGCAACGTCCCTACATGGGAGGGGAGGATAATGACGCAACACGCGTGCCGCCCATTCAGCAGCGGCACAACGGCTGACATTGTGTATTATTTATTTACTACTATTTTTATTTTTGCGTCTCTTTTTTTTTTCCTTCTGGAGACCCCATGCGGGCGGCGATCATTACCTTTTGATGACGCTGGTGCCAAAAGACAATGGCCACTTTATGACACGATGACCCGCTTCACGCGAAAGGCGGCCGGCACTTCTGCGAGAGCCGTCAATGAACGACGTGCCAAGGGAAAAAAAAAAAAAAAGAAAAAACTGATGAATCTTGCATGTCGGACATGCGACATCCCTTGTAGCGACATAATTTGTTGAGGTGCATGTGTATCTGTTTTAGTTGTCTTGTCGGAATGCAATGAAGTGAGCGTATATTTCGGTTTTGTTTTTGCGATGGCGGGGTGTGCCGTGCTTGTTTTGTGATGCTGGTGTTATGGTTTGGATTTGTCATGGTGGATCATTCGTTTTATTACGGTAAGTAATTGGAAAATTTACGTACAGTGGAAACTCTTCGAGCGGCCACCCCCTGTATAGCGGTCACCCCTCTAAACGACCAATTTTCCAAGGCACGGATTTTTTGGCTCCTAGACTTAATGTTAAAATAACCTGTATCAGCGGCCACCCGACCTCCTCTAAACGGCCACCGAGTGGGATCGCCCATCTCATTTTTCGGGAAATTCTACTCGCTCCTGAAATTTTGAAGAGAAGAATTTCCCGATGTTTGTAATGGAGAGCAAGCTAAACTTTCGACACAAGCGACTTAGGGAAAATCGATGAAATTATCGAAAATTCCGGAGCGGTTACAAACTAACCGGTTAGAGATCTGCTTTTTAAAGTTAAAAACAAAAAAAACTAGAAAAAATGGTTGTTTCAAAGAAAAGTAAAAATCTAAAACAGACACAAATTGTATCATTTTTTCAAAAAAATGTAAGAAAGCTTTCAATAAAGTAGTATTTTCTCTTTAGATAAGTTTTATATTTCAATTTAAATAAGGAATATGTGCCAGACTTGTTTATATTACGCATTATAGCAATTATCTTACAATAGTCAATAAAATCACTGAGAGTTGCCACCCCCTCTGAGCGGCCAAATATTCTCTACGGTGAGGTGGCCGCACAGAGAGATTTCACTGTATTAGTCAGGGCCAGTGGCGTTGCCAGAAATTTTTCATGGGTGGGTGTTACGACTACTGCAACTTACATTCGTGTGTGTGATAAGGGAGTGAAGAATATACATTTTGTATGGCAAAAAATTTCCTGATGGGGGGAGGTTGTGATCCCCCTATACCCCTCCTTGGTCTACGCCATTGGTCAGGGCCCGATTAACCTCTGAAGTGAGGGGAAGCTCAGTCTCATTTCGGACAATCCTCCCCTTTTTGTTTTTGAAAAGTGAAGTTTTAATAGTTTTCTTTCATAAAAATATTTTATTCTTTAAAATGAAATTTCATTGATTTAATTAGTTGTAATGATTTCCTCTGATAAAAATATTTTATTCATTAATCTGAAATTTTCCTTTGATAAAAATAGTTTATTCATTAATCTTCATAATAATTCAGTTCATTGTTACGAGATTTTACTTTATTTTTTAAATTACTTTAAAAAGTAAACGAAAAACATCCCCTTACTGGAACATTAAGCTTTATTTATTCAGTCGTATTACATCGCGAACTGAAACAAGCTAGATATGTTGCGACATGAACAGGGCCTCCGAGAGAAATTTTATAAAGTGGGGCGAAAATCTTCCCGGCCCCTTTCGTAAAGCACAAATGTTTCGAAAAAAACAGGTGGGACGGAAGGAATTTTTTTTGTAAAACTGCTCTTTTCAATAATTTCCATATAAAATGCTAAAAGGAAAGAGAATGGGGGGTAAGTTTTTCTGATATGTAATGGTACTTTTAATTCATGTTCGAAGGTTGAATTAAAAGTACCATTTAAATGGTAAAAGTACCATTTAAATGGTTTAATATTTAAATGGTAGAATTAACATTTCTGCCATTTAAATCATTCTAGAATTATGTATTCAAAATTTAGTCTATTTTTTAAAAAAAAGATTTTAATTACGGATCTATAAATGAAATTCGTAACACATTCTGAAAAATTGACGGACGCACTTTAACTGAACACGGGCCCACTCTAACTCGCACGGGACCAGGGGCGGCCCCCCCCCCTCCCGTAAGGCCTGGACATGAAGTATCAAGATTTCTGAAAAATCTTAAAATAGCTTTCCACTTCTCTTCGTTAAAGATCTTTTAAAAACAAAATTTTGGATTTTTATCGCAGTTTTTTAGTCATTTTGGGGGGCCCCTACAAATTAGAAGGGGAAGCTCAAGCTTCCCGAGCCTTTCCGTTAATCAGGTCCTGGATTAGTTGTTTTGGGAAAGTATTTTTTTTTTTTAAGCTAATTTTACATAACAGTGCACTCGCAATACAACGCGTTACACGAAATGGATATTACGCGAACGCGAGTTTTTTTACAAGTGGCGTATCTGAGAGATTACACGAATTCGCCGCCCACGACACTAGACTTTTCGCTAGTTGTAAGAAATATCTGCAGATGCGCGGGGTACAATATTATTTTGTAAAGTGCAGTACAGTTATAATTATTATTACAGTACTGTGACATAATTTACAGCAATTATTACTATTACAGTACCGTACGATAATATTATTACTGCACAGTACAGTATTTTTATTAAAGCGCTTTGTTCGGGCCCATCGCGCAGTTGTCGTCGAACGGTCTGGAGTTTTGGTCGGTTTCTCCAGATGTAATGTGAATACGTGTTAGACTCCCTCAGAAAGTCCTCCGACAAAGCCCTCCATTCTATGCAGATCTCCCTTGCGTATCGTTGTCATAACAAGACAAACAATGTATACATTTACTGCTAGACAGCAAACAGGTATTTTCTTTCGTAATTTCTACACGACACCTGAAAGTTACCTTTCGAGAACCATTGATAAGTGGTTTAAGTCAGTAAACCGGGAGATTCAAAATAGATGTTAAGGCGATTATTTTTGAAACCGTAAGTGATCGAAACATGCTTCCAATCAGAAAAGTTCGTGCAATTAAGAGCAGTTTTCAGATGTGGCATTTTTTTTACTGGGGGTTGTATAAGTATTACAAATACGAAATTTAATTTTTATACGGTCCCTCCTTCCCTACCCTTTATACTTAAAAGAATATTGCTCTTTGCTTAAGAAAATTAATAAATCAAATCCCGTGTCTCTATGTGGAATAGTTAGCGAGAAAATTAATTTTGAAAATGATAACTTACACCACTGTACCTAATGTGTTGGCATTAGTTTTCCTAGGGATGGACGCGAGACGACTTTTTTGCGAGACGAGACAGAGATTTACAGCTTTTCTGCGAGACGAGACACACATTTTTAACATTACGCTATAGGGATTTTTGCGAGACGAGACAAGCTTTTAGGCTATTTTGCGAGACGCGAGACGCTTATTTTTCGTCTCGCGTCCATCCCTAAGTTTTCCGACGAAAAAATCTTTACTTTAGGGGACCACCTATAAGTTGAAAAAAGATATTTAAAGATTCCATTGTTGGGAAAAGCAATTAAACGTGTTCCAATGTGTGAAATGAACAGGTGCAGTTTTACCGAAAATGATCGGTACTGCTTTATGAAATTAGCGATAATTTAGTCTTTCAGGGGAAGGGTGTCTCTCCAGTAATTACATCAAGCTCTTAAAAGGAATTTTAAAGTGTAAAAGAGAATGACAAAATAACGGTGTAGGTTACAATGGTGTGGTAACTTTCATTAGGAACTGCCTAACATGCGTTACAGGAAAATGCTATCTAAATTAGGATTTGAGGAGTCAACTGTGTCTATCGAGTGACTATTGACATAAATTAACGTCAGTTGAAGAGGAATTACATTTTTCTCCCTTTGGAAACATCCCCTTATTGCTTGGCGAGAAATGCCAAAGTTTTCAAATTGATATATCTCGGAAAATATTCCACGTGGAGACACGGGATTTGTTTTATTAATTTCTTACGCTAAGAGCAACATTCTTCTAAATATTGGGTTGGCAACAAAGTAATTGCGTTTTTCCGTATGTCAATATTTCGCCTGGCCAAAACTACTGAAGTTAATTACGCGAAATTTGGCACGTACGTGAGTTCTTCAACATAGGTGCTAGATCAGAGAGCATTTTCCAAAATTCGTAATCTTAGGGGGGGGGGGGGTAAGGGGCCAAAAAGTTCTTTTCACATATCCCGCGTGATCTCAAATAAAAATAGAGATATCCGTGAAATTCTTTCTGTAAAATACAGCAGTCACGAATACCTAAAAATTAATTTCAGGACATTTTTAATATTGTCCTCTAAGAAGGATAGAAGCGAAAAAAGGGGGAGGGTGGCCATCTTTTATGGACGAAAAAAAAAATACTGCCAGTGAAATTCTTACTTTAAAATGTAACAAATATGAATCGTATGCTCAGGCACAGCTTACCTGTAATTAAAAACTGGTTGAAAACTTATTTGCTTGAATTTTATACAAGAAAACGCAGTTACTTTGTTGCCAACCCAATATAAAGGGTAGGAAAGGAGAGACCGTATAAAAATTAAATTTCGTATTTTAATATGTATACAACCCCCAGTGAAAAATGCCATATCTGAAAGCTACTCTTAATTGGACAAACTTTTCTAATTGGAAGTATGTTTCGATCATTTACGGTTTAAAAAAATAATCCCCTTAATGGTGTAGTTCGAAAAAATCATGTAATTTTGGTATATGAGTACAAATAAACTATAATTATGTCAGGCACTTCAAAATTTCGAAACTGTCTCTTTACAAGCTGTACTACATACTGAAATAAACAATAAACCTGCATCGGTTTACAAACCTTTAGAAAAAATTCTTAAAAATCGGAAATTTTCTCAAAACGTGTCACTTTTCGAAAAATCTTGAAGCTCAGATCCACGTTTAAAAATTTTTTTTCTGAAAATTTCAAAAAGGCACAGTTTTTTTCGCTTATCACAGTGTGTAAATCAGCTTATGAAGAACCATCTGGAATTTGTTTGAGACCCTGGTGCTATTAGTTTTTTTCAATTTGCGTACCAAGACTAAAAAACGAGTTTTTTTTTTCTTCGAACTAGCCTTCTTCGAACAGCCTTAACATCTACTTTGAATCACCCGGCATATTTACCTTAATATCACTGGCACTTTTTAGGATATAGCTATCAAATTTAGTCATCACTTCTTTAGTATATAGGGCCAGGTTGCGAATTGACGGGGGGGGGGGGGGATGCCGGGGATTGTCCCTGGCTGAAGAATGTAATATCCCTGGCTAGAGAAATATTAATGGATCCCTGCAGAGATACTATTTATCCCCTGCTGGAGAAATGTTAAAATTAGTCTCTGTCCTTACAAATTCAACAGTACCTAACGATTTTAAGTATTGAAAATAGAAATTCTTTTATTTACTAGACAAGTTACAAACATCCCTTTGAAATCGATATATACATGCCGGATGCCACTTCTCATTCTGCAACAAATTAAGATTGCGAATGAACGAACAAGCGCTGTTCCGCCGCGAGCCGAATTTGAGGGTACACGTAGAATCGACATAGCCAGGAATATATGTGCACAGAAAATCGGGGGTCGACTTTTGTTTAAGTCCCTTCTCAGACATGTTGGCGAGTGCATTTCTCATGTAATACTTAATATATTATGTGAGTGGAGCATTTTAAGTCATCCCTCCTTTTTTTTTTTTTTTTCTTTTCAAACGTCCCCTCTAGAAGAATGTTTTCTTTCAAATGTCCCCACCTGGAGAAAATGTTCAATTCGCACCCTGTATAGGGCGCATTTTACTAACAGGGAATTTTTTTCTACGTGGGTGATATACAAATTTAAAAAGTTTTTTTCTTATCCTACTCCCTCTTCTACCTTATTTTCAACATTTTTTTCAATTTATACTGCCCACTTATCTCTAATAGATAAAGAATTAAAACAAGTTACCACTTTTTAGGGAACCCTATGTACGTGTTGAGCGTATTTCTCTTTTTTTGAAGTCACCAGCCTTCATCAGCATTATGAGGGCGTTTGACATTGAAGGAACTTCATATTGTTACGACCCCAGTTGCATGAGTCTGCCGATAAATCAGAGCTACATTCTGTTTTGAATCGTATTTTCTGTTGATGCCAAGGACAACACGCGAATACGCATCTTTCTCTGAGAGTGAATAAACTGACGTCCACAAAAATTATATCACGCATTGTCTGGAAACGGGAGAGTTGTGTGGCTGCATTATTTATTCACCAGCTGTCTTATCTTCTGTGATTTACTGGACTGAATTTTGAACAGATGGGGAGTATGGGATATAAAACGTTGAGCGAACGTAAGTCTGAAAGTTACAAGGAAAGATCTTTATAAAAAATACACCTCCATCCTGGCATTTTGCTTGCACAGTGAAATTTAAACCATGTAGTAATTAATATAGTATATATGTAGTAATTAATTTGTGTAGGCGATAATACAAATTAATAATCACTCGTAATTAATTTGTAATAAAAATTTATTTAATCTGTCGTAAAAAAATCGAAATTAATTTTTCGTAATAAAAATGTTTTGATGAATTGAACGAAGTTTCGTTAATTCAACAAAATTTGGATGGCGCTATTTCAAACGAATAATTTTGTTGGTTTTTAACAGAATTTTTTTTAATTAAAAAAATACTTCGTGGAATTAACAAAAATTTTATTAATCCAGCAAAAAAATTTCTTTGAAATAGAGGTAACCAAAATTTTGTTGAATCAACAAAGCATTCCCCCCCCCCGCAGTGTGTTATCTCCGAAAAGCATTTTGATCGTTTTAAAAGAATATTTTAAAAAATTAACTTGTAAATTTAAGAGGAAAAAAGAAAAAAAGGAGGATTTTTCTACTAATTTTAAAATTGCAATTAATTTATTTACTTATTTAATAGTGCAACACGGCGTATCGATTTTAATTTTTTTAAACAAATTTTACTAAAAATTTTCATTCTTGGTTTATCGGAAAAACCATCCGTCTCTTTAAAATGGACAAAAATAAAATAAAAATAAAATAAAATAAATAAAAATAAAATAAAAATAAAATAAATTATTATGAAAGTATACTCTTTTTTTCCAAGTTGCATTGAATAAGAAAATTCCATATTCATTTCAAACTCAGGTTCTCTTGATTTTCTGGGGAAAGTTCATGAATTAATTCATATTT
Source organism: Cheiracanthium punctorium (assembly GCA_038373885.1). Lineage (NCBI taxonomy): Eukaryota > Metazoa > Arthropoda > Arachnida > Araneae > Cheiracanthiidae > Cheiracanthium > Cheiracanthium punctorium. The sequence continues at coordinate 642,307 of JAWZYV010016279.1, forward strand.
ACATTTTGAACATTTTGATAATCCAGCAAGGGTTATGTTTTAATATTAATATACTGTTAGTTAAAGTATTTAATTTTTTGTAATCTAGATTTAAATTTATAAAAAATAGGTGAAAGAAATTTTTATTAGAAGAATTTAAAAAGTTTAAAATTAATCAACGTGTACTACTGCAAGTTTTTACGGAAACTTATTATACCATGAAAAATGCAATTTAGTAAAACAAACTAGCAGATAAATTTTTGGGAGATCTTTTTTTTTACACTCCTGCGTATTTTATAATGCATGCGTAAAATTTTAACGATGGGAAAATATTAAAACTTTAAGGAGTACAGTATACCCTCGCTCCTTCGCGACTGACCGTTCGCGGCCCCACATATTAGAGATGAGTTCGGGCTCATTTTTTGAAGCCCGAGCCCGAGGACTTTTAATCTGAGCCCGCCCGATCCCGAGCAATATAATTTAAGTCGGAGCCCGAGCCCGAAATTTCAGTTAAAGATTTTTTTTTTTTTTTAATCCAATTACTTCATTGATAGAATACAATGAATTTTGCCGTTTGTGCAAATTAAAGACAAATATAGTTGCAAACTCTCAATGCACTTTCTAATTCTTTATTTATCCATATGTTTATCAAATAATGTCGGATCTCATGACTAACTAATGAATATAAGCCGCCGTTCTGAAATATCCAAAGAGCTTAACGCACCTTCTATGCGCCAGTGCCGATATTTTTTTTTATAAGTACAACCAACTCCGGTTATAGTGAACCCGGATATAGTGAACCGTTAGATATAGTGATCGCAAACCATTAGTCTCGATTCACACGCAGTATCTCTATCCATCATGAAGACACTTGGGTTTTAGTGAACTTCGGATAGAGTGGACGAAATTGGATGGTCCCCAGAGGTTCACTATAACCGGAGTTGACTGTACTTTTATTTTCCCCATGAATCACTTTTTAAAATCTGTTTCAAGGAGTATGTTCAATAAAGAAGAAATTTTTCACGAGCCCGAGCCCGAACGCAATTGTGAATTACAGAGCCCGAGCCCGGTTCGAGCCCGGGCTTTCGGGCTCGGGCTGAGCCCGTCTCATCTCTACCGCATATTCGCAGATTTTGCTCTCAAAGTTTTTTTTTCATAATTTCGACAATTTCGTGAATTTCTTAGGCCATTGTTTAGCAGAAAAACGCTCATATTCACCTTAACTGGTAAATAATTTAAAAATAACAATGTCAGTTAATATGAAATAAAAATTTAGAAAAGAGAGATGATATACTATAACTGATAAACAAGTAATTTTAAGATTAACAAAGTCATTTAGGAGCTTTCGTTTCGTCTTCCTGCTGATTGGCTGCAGACGACCTTACGTATTACACTACATTATTACTGTTTTTAATTTATCATTAGTACATATTACTACATTATTACTCTATTGTTGAGTAAGACCGTCTTTAGAATATGTAGAATTTAGTATATTGGGAAGTATTTTAGTATATTGGGAAGCATATTTTAGCGACATAAGTGTTTCAAAACTGCATCAATTATTCGCGGATTTTCGGTGTTCGCGGGAGGGGAAGGAACGTAAGTCCCGCGAATAGCGGGGGTGGGGGTACTGCAGTCACTTTTAAAACATGAAAATCGATTCAAAATAAAATATAACTTTGTAGTTCGGGGAGGGTAATTTGTTATTAAAAGTGTAGTTGATAAGCATGCGTACATTTGCATGAAAATAAGACCATTGATTTACATAATTAAAATGTTTTTTTTTTTTTCTTCGAGTCGCACCTAAATATTTTATTGAATAATTATATGAAAGTTAAAAACAATCATCGTCACTCATTATTTTCATCTAAAAGGATCTGGTAATACAGAATTATTAGAAAGTTCCACGCGCAAAATGGTGTTCAAATAAAGCTTGTGGTTTGAATGAATCAATATTGCACTAAAAAAAAAATTAATAAATAAATCCCGGTTTGAATAATTTAACTTTCCGTGAATCATCATACTTTTGAAACATTGAATCATAATGCATAAAACACCTTCCGTGAATCATCTTACTTTTGAAATATTCAATCATATTACATAAAATTCATTGACCATTGTGATAATCCTTTTTTGCTTTCCCTATATTCATCCCATTTGCATTGTGTCAACAGCGGATAGATATTAATGTTCGGATTGTTCGTCTTGCCATTGCTTTCCTGATTCATCTTCATGATAAATAATAGTAACCACAAATATGCTTGGAAAATTTATGAACATTTATTCGTTCTGAACCATAAAATAAATCTGTTTGGGGGAAAACAGAAAAATATGCACTTCCCGTTCGTAAGTGTTGAGGCATGGGATTTCTCCATCATTTCAATATGAGAAAAAAGAAATAAAGAAATAAAATCCTTTTAGTATTAAAAGACTATGATTGTTTCCTTCAGTGTTATTTTAGCTTTCAGTGTATTTAGGCAAGGAACATTGTTAGAGAAACTTCTAAAAAACAAAATTAAATATTAATTTCAAAATATCCATTTGCGCATTTTACAATTTCCAACAATTCTCAACAGAATTGAAAGGCGCTTTTGATTATGGTGTGTCTGTCCCTCTGATGCTTATATATTATTGCTATACTTCTGAAAATGGTACGTATAAATCTTTTTACAGTGAGACCTTAAAGTCTTTCTTTCAGTGTTTAACTCTTAGAATGCTAAGCGGCACGATAGCGCCGTAGCGTTTAGACAGGAGACTAGAAACAGCAATAGGACAAATTTGATTGGCTGCCGAGTGTTTCACTTTTAAACACATTTTATTTTAAGTATATCATTAATTAGTGATATTAAAGCCTAGATTCCTCTAGTACTGTGTATTTGTTAATTAACATCCGTATATTACTTATTATGCAAATAATTATTATCGTTAAAGCCATATTGTGTACCTGTGATCAGAGCCATTGCTAAGATATTTTTAAGAGGGGAAGGGGGTAGATGTCGATAAAATGCCCAGTCAAATATCGGTTTCTACCAACTTATTTACTTTTTTATCAACTATATTACCATGTTTTTACGTTTGCCAACTGGGTTTGCGTAATTTTGCCAAGTGTACCAGAAAGAGAAAATATATTATAGTTTTCGTTAAAAAATTTTTACGAAGTTTGCCAACTAGGTATCTAATTTTGCGAAGTTTAACAGAATAGAATTTTGAGAGTGTTAGGGGGGAAGACAACCCTACCCTTTAGCAAGGGCCTTGCCTGTGATGTTTTGTTACGTCATATCTCGCTAGCCAATTGAAATCTTTGTCTCGTTGCTGTTTCTAATCGCTTTAGTGTTTTACTCGCCAAAAATAGAATGCAGCGCCATTGCTCCATCCCTAAGGTGACCGTACGTCCCGTTTTGAACGGGACAGTCCCGTTTTAGGTGGCTTGTCCCGTTGTCCCCAAGCACAGCTTTGGGACATCGTAATGTCCCGTTTTTAGAAAATGTCCCCTGCAGTGCCCCGTTGTTAGAAAGAGAGCAACCTACGGTAACGATTTCAATAACGGCCGCTAAAAATCTAAAATCATCCAACGGCAGTGTCTGTAAAAAAAATAAAAAAACACTTGACCTCCCTCCTTCCCCTCTCGAGACTCAAAGAAAACGCCGGGGGAAAACAGAATAACTAATTGTAACTGATTTTAAAAGCGCCGTCTTGGCTAAGGTGACCATACGTCCCGTTGTCCCCAAGAACAGCTTCGGGACACCGTAATGTCCCGTTTTTAGAAAATGTCCCCTGCAATGTCCGGTTTTTAGAAAGAGAGCAACCCACGGTAACGATTTCAATAACGGCCGCTAAACATCTAAAATCATCCAACGGCAGTGTCTGTAAAAAAAAAAAAAAAACCTTGACCTCCCTCCTTCCCCTCTCGAGACTCAAAGAAAATGCTGGGGGATGTATTGTTTTGTGTTTGTTCTTTTAATGTTCTTTTTTGTCAACTATTTCAATTTATTTTTATTTTTTTAAAAGTCATGTTCCTCTTTTGCTTATTCCCGATCTTTACTTTATTTTCCCTTTTCACTCTGGTTTTCTAAGAATTTTTTTCCTTTCGAATGACAACTTCCTTTTTTTCTGTGTGTACTTTTGTTTACATTTCTCACTTTCCTACCTACCTGCCTTGTGTCGGATGGTGTTTTTGAATTCGAAGAAGGGCGTACCCCTTGTACCACCCGAAACGTACGTCTTGAACTATTTCTTATAGTATATGTGTGTTTTAGAAAAGCTTTTTTTTTTTTCATTTTATTTTGATATTAACATTAACACAAGCTTTCTTGCGCGTTTTCTTAACAACTAAAACATACTCAGATCTGTAAATTCAGTCTCCCTGCACTATTACCTTAAAAACAGTAGATGTCACGTTTTCAGGAAGAAAATAAATACACTATTGCCAAAAAAGTAGATGTCCCGTTTTGAAGGAAAAAATAAATGGTCACGTTATCCATCCCCTTAATTTGAGTTGGTTTTCCGAACTCAACCAACTGCAGACGTAACAAAAGCGTACTGCAAACGTAAAAAAAGGTACCCCTTGCATGTTAAATCAAGTTTTTCTCGGTTTTTGAGTTCGAAATGGCGCCTGGATGCCATGCTTACCTTGCTTACCCTGCCGAGCAGCCTCTGATCCAACATGTCAGTACATGTCTAAAATATAGAGTTGCAAATACTAAATGTTTATTTTTTCCTGGACACTTCATAACTCTAGCAGTTTTGCCGTTTATCAGAGTGCAAAGATACAATCTTATGGCGTAATTTAATATTTGCTTTAAAAACTGTTTGAACGTTGCATTATGACTTAAAAAATATAATTAGTTTATTGTCTTTTTAGAGTAATTCATGTCCATGTTGTGGAGAAAAAAATCCTCCGAAAAGCAAATAATGTATAAGTCGTATAACTAAATATATAGTAAGCGTGCTATATAAACGACACGAACCTTTCGATTTTGAGAAAATATGTGCTTTCTGCTTTGCAGTGAAAATATTTTAAGATGTACCCCTCCAGGATGGCTATGCATTCCAAATTGTTCTTTCTTGCCTCCTCCCGCCAAGGTAAAAAAAACTTAGCGTAAATAGAACCCCTTAGAAAGACTTCCACGGAGGGCACCATACCCGTCGGCTTCTATCCTATGTGTAGATAATTGGCCGTATTCCCGCAACATACACTGCTGGCCATCGTAAATGCAACACCCTGAAGGAAGCATGCAAATAATATGAAATTTACAACATGCATTAGCTGAGGTGAGATATGCAAATGATTAGAATTTCAGCGCAGACGCACATCAAGCGCGCCTGTGGCGCCACCTCAAAGCGCTATTTAAGGCTTGGAGATTTCGACGGTTTCAAGTACAGCAATTGTGTTTTTCTTGCTTTTTTTTCAAAAAAACGATAAATTATGCCTCGTAGGAAACAACGATCATCTTTTGATCAAGTATCCGAGTTTGACAGAGGAAGGATAGTGGCATACCGAGATTGTGGGTTATCTTTCAGGAAAATCGGTCGTCGTATTGGACGAAACCAAACAACTGTGATGCGGATATGTGATCGTTGGGTGCAGGAGGGTACGACGGACAGACGTGATCGACCGCATCGACCTCAGTGCACCACGTCACGTGATGACAGGCAGATTGTACGCATGGCAGTGACGGACCGCTACCGCTCAGTCACATCACGAACCATATCACAGCAGATTCAGTCTGTAACGCATCATCCAGTGTCTGCGCGTACCATTCGACGTCGTTTACAGCAGAATGGTCTGTCCGCAAGACGTCCGTTGCTTTGTCTACCTCTGACGCGGAACCACAGACGTCTCCGCCGCCAATGGTGCGATGAAAGAAGGATGTGGACGACAGAATGGAATGAAATTCTCTTTACTGACGAGTCACGCTTCTGTATGCAACACCACGACGGTCGGATTCGAGTCTGGAGACACCGTGGAGAGAGGATGCTGAACAGCTGCATTATGCACCGTCACACTGGTCCTGCACCGGGTATTATGGTATGGGGCGGTATCGGATATCTCTCTCGCACTCCTCTAGTACGCATTGCCGGTACTTTAACCAGCCAGCGCTACATCTCCGAGGTGTTGGAGCCAGTTGTCCTTTCTTACCTTCAGGGCTTGCCAACAGCCATATTTCAGCAGGATAATGCACGGCCACACGTGGCACGCATTGTCCAAGGGTTCTTCGTCAATCACCAGATTGAATTGCTTCCCTGGCCGGCGCGCTCTCCGGATCTTTCGCCGATAGAAAACATGTGGTCCATGGTTGCTCAACGACTGACCCAGAGTTCATCCCCAGCTGTCACACCAGATCAACTTTGGCAACGTGTGGAAGCTGCTTGGTCTGCTGTACCCCAAGAACACATTCAAAGTCTCTTTGAATCAATGCCGAGGCGTGTGGCAGCTGTGATCTCCAACAACGGCGGCTACTCTGGGTACTGATTTTGGCAGGAACCACGCTTCATAGAATGCTGTAAATTTAATAATTTGTTACTTGGTCAACATGTTATCTACACAATAAATTTTGTTGTGATATCTCTTGTTTTTCTTGGTGTTGCAATTTGGGTGGCCAGCAGTGTAATACAACCGCTCAAAGGTAACATATGTATATCGTAAGCATACTTTTGGCCCTTTTATTTATTAATTTGTTTTTATTAATTTAATTGTGGTTTGCTTTTTTAAATTTAATTAATAAACATTCGGTTCATTTCATTTTGCTGAGAAAATAAAACTTCCTTTTAGTTACCACTGCGGTAAACATAGTGAGCAATAATGCCGCACAATACTTTTCCTCATTCTTAATCTCCTTATTGATTGTAATATTCTTAGAAAATTTATTCCAGGGTTACGTGTAAAATTTTTCCAAATGGGCAGAACTTTGTGTAATTGGGGGGTGGGGGGATGTACTGCAAACGAACCCCTGGTTGCAGCCCTGAAGCACTATTTATATCGTGTTGAAAAAATATTTTAAAATCCATGTGTTCAACACAATTTATCTTGCTTGTTATTTGTGTAGTATTAATCAAGAATATAAAAACTCTCTCTTCTTTCTTCTAAAACGAATTGCGTGAAAGAGTTATTCACATGTGTCAACTCTAAGCAGTGTGTCAAATTTTTTACTGATTTATTCTTTCATCAAAATTAATTATTGGAATATTAAAATTAAACTTACTTATTAATCAAATTTATCATTTGCAAAATTAACGTTGGAAAACATTATAATGCAAATTTATATTTTTGAGACCGACGGAGAAAATGCTAAAATTTGAGCTCCTTCTAGTGACTACAGATCAGTTAAAACAAATATTGAAAATAAAATAAAAAATATTTTTACAATTAAAAAAATATACACGCCTCCCTTATATACTTTATGCTTTTCAAGAAAAATAAGTAAGTTACATCAGTAGGGAAAAAAAACTTTCTTTATGAGTTTTCTTTATGAACTGATACCATAAACGATAACTTTACGAGAGTTAAAATTTTCAGGGTAAAAAAAGGGGTATCCGCAATATATTTTACATACGGAAGTAATATCTACCCTTAAAAACATCATCCTATGCTGATAATATCTTCCTTTTAAAAAGTTTCAAAAAATGAGTTCCTTGAAAAAGCAGTTGGTAATAACCTTTTCTGATTTAAAATTTTCTTTTATCAGTGCTTTAATGAAAAAAAAAAAGAGAACAGAAAAATTAAGGAGTAAAAAAATATAGGAGTTATCGTTTACTGAATTCAACGTGGCACTTTTAAGCGCGCAAGAAATTTTAAAAAGATCCTCGGTATTTTTAAAAAATGAAATGCATCCACACTTAAGAAAATGTACCTCATAATTTCATTAAATGCACGCCTTTTCCATCTCAAAAGAAGGAGAAAAAATGATATAATACGCATAAAGCGTAGGTTAAATTCTGTGATCGTGTTTTTGAATTTAAGGGAAGGAAATTTCACTGCAAAGCACTGTGTGTTTATACTTATTATGCGAATTTGCATTTCAAGAAAAATGCTTTTAAAAAGTAAATCTGCCTTTTAAAGTTTGCTCTTGAAACTGTGGCGAATAATATAAATGAACTTGAGCCCTAGGGTTTTAGCCCTGCAGAGCATACTGTAACCAATTGGCTATACCCTCATTTCAACATATGCATTATATGTTGAACATAGTAAAATATAGTAAAACATTCATACATAGTAAACATAGTAAAAAGAAAATTTTGTACTTTCTATCCAAAACTGTGGCGAATAATATAAATGAACTTGAGCCCTAGGGTTTTAGCCCTGCAGAGCATACTGTAACCAATTGGCTACACCCTCATTTCAACATGTGCATTATATGTTGAACATAGTAAAATATAGTAAAACATTCATACATTGTAAACATAGTAAAAAGAAAATTTTGTACTTTCTATCCAAAACACAAGCTTTTAAAATAAACACGATACCATTATGAAAATAATTTTAGTTCTTAAAAATGTATGACAGCAATATTTTTGAGCAAACAAGCATTAATTCAAGGAATCTGCATCCAGTTCGCCAAACAAATTTTTGACCGAATTTTTAATTGCTTCTAATTTTTATTTCCAAGTGAAAATAAATAAAAAACTATTAAAAAATAGTAGCATTAGGACTCAATAAAGCAGAATTAAGGTATATTACTTTCTTTCGTTTTATGAGAGATGTAGGGTGGACATTCTAATTTCTCGAATTTAAACTTTTTCATAATTTTTCTAGGAAACTAACGTGCTGAAAGTTTAACAAAAATATGTTTTTCCTAGCACAAGTTAGCCTAAATGAAGTAAAATTTTATTTTCGCCACATTTTTAAAAATCGTACATATTTTAGGGTTAAGTAAAGAATTATATATGTTTAATTCGAATTTTCTATATACATTTTTGAACTTTTTTATGAAATAAATTGTAAGATGCTTTTTTTTCTATCATTTTTTTTATCAGATAGAAACAGCTAACACGTCAACGTCATGAATTAACCATAGAAATTCTTTTTAATCAATTTATTTGGAATACTTATAGTTTATACTTGAATTTTCAAATTCTTTTTTAAAAATTCAATGAAAAATATTAAATTTTGAATCGATTACTTATTGTAATATTTTAATACATTTTATACTTTTTTTTCGAACAATACCACTATAGTTATGATTGTGATAAAGAAATTTTTAATAGTTTTGCTTTATATTTTTTATCCTATGATCATTAACAGTTTTATGATTTATTATAATATAGTAGCATTTCCCAACGATCTGCTTTAAATACTTTACTCTTTTATTCCTAACAAATCTTGAAATGTTTAAAAAAGAATCAAAGAATGAATTATTATTATTATTATTATTTTATACAATAGTTTTAGACATTTTATGTTTTGCAGCCTTTTGATTATATCGGAAATTATATTATTTTAGAAAAATTCAGTATATTGATGAAATATACCACTTTTCATTTCAAATGCATTGGTTCAGAATTCTGGATATTTTCATAGCAACCAAACAATGTTCAATATCTTTCAAAATTCAATTAAGTAAATAACAGTTCAGTTCAGAGATTGTTCTTTCTTTTAATCTTGGGATATGTTCAGTAAGCATTTATTGTCGTGATCGATTATTTTTAGTTATTAAATCAATCCATCTCGCACAATGAAAGGAAGTTTTGTTGGAATTTAGATTAAAAATGCCATCGAATTTTGTAAATCGTTGATTAATTTAACATTCTACGGGGCATCGTTTAGTGAGTTGATTTATTGGATGTGGATATTAATAAAAATAAAAAAGAGAAAAGAAGAAATGAGAACAAAAAAAAATGCAGTAGTTATATCATTTACTGAATTCAATGTAGCACTTTCAAGTGCTGTTTCTCGTCGCCTCAAGAAGTTTAAAACACGCTAAGTAATTAAAAAATAAATAAATACATCTACACTTCAGTGAGTTTACCTCCACATGATTGCATTAAATGCACAAGCCCTTTGAATGCCAAAAGTAAAGAAAAAAAATTACATACTACGCTTCAAGCATAAGTTAAATTATGTGCTCGTGATTTTGCATTTAAGGAAAGCCATGTTTAATTGGAAGCAATATGTGTTTATACTTATTATAAGAATTTGCATTTTAATGCAAAACTTTTTAAAGAATCTACTTTTAAATATTTGCTCTAAAATTGTTGATAAATGAATTTGGATATAGTATTTTAAAAAACGAATCATACTGAATTTTTTATATGCGGTTTAAACATTTTTTAATGAGATTGTTAAAAAATATTTTGATAGGTTTTCTGTATAACATTTTTTTATCATATGTACAGTACATGCATAGCTCGTCACCGTTATGAATTTATCATAATAATCATTTTAAGCAATTTATATGAAGTACTTTTTCTTATACTTAGTGTTTTAAACATTTTTTATTTAATAAAAAATATCAAATTTATGAATGATTATTATGAATAAATATGAATTTATTGTAATATTTTACTGCATTATATTCTCTTTTTTGGAACAATACCATTATAATGATTGTGAAACAGAAATTTTAATAGGTTTGCTTTTCATTATTTATTTTATAATCATTAACATTTCTATTATTTATAATCGTAAAATTTTTTAGCGATCTGCTTAAGTACTTTACTCTGAATTTCAAAATAAATCTTCAAATGTTCAAATATCAAAATATCAAACAATTTTTATATTATTATTACTATATACAATCTTTTTTAGATATTTCTTGTTTCGCAGACTTTTGAGTACGCCGGAAATAAAATTTTACGTTTTTTTATAATTTGAACATAATCATTATTTGGACACAACATGTTTTCAAAAGTAATCAACTTTCAAAAAATTTCTGAAAAATTATAAATAAAATTACATTACATTCGAGACAATCGAATTTGAAAAATCTATTCGAACGCTTAGCACATAGCATTCGAATAGCACACGCCATTCGAACATTGGAATAGTGAAACGATTAATCGCGAATACAATTCGAATAGTAAAACGATTAATTGGGAATACAATTCGAATAGTGAAACGATTAATCGCGAATACAATTCGAATAGTAAAACGATTAATCAGGAATACAATTCAGGTAGTGAAAACGATTAATCGCGAATACAATTCGAAAAGTGAAATGATTAATCGCGAATACAATTCGTGTAGTGAAACGATTAATCACGAATACAATTCTAATAGTGAAAACGGTTAATCGCGAATACAATTCGATTAGTGGAATGTTTAATCACGAATGCAATTCGAATAGTGAAACAATTAATCGCAAATACAATTCAAATAGTAAAGCAATTAATCAAATACTGTCGGTATTGTGAAACGATTAATCGTAAAAACTATTCGAATAGTGAAATCGCATTCACTATTCGAATAATGAAATCGCATTCACTATTCAATTAATCAGTTATTGTTACTATTCGAAATCGATTAGTGGATTTTGAAAATCATTCGAATGCCGCATCACTAATAGTCGATTTATCGGATGTGGGAATACGAAGCTGAGTAATTTTTACTGATAACAATTGAATAGTTTTTTTTTTTTTTTAATACAAATTTTTACTGTCTGAGTTGTTCCCTTTATGCAGCTACTTTATATAATTAAGGTACAGAATATCCTTCTAAAATCGGATGTAACCTTTCTTCCCACCCCCACCCCAACTCTCAAATCTAACCTTATTAAAAAGTACTGAAAGAGTACTATATTTGTGTAAGTGTACACAGTTTGTTCCACGAAACTATTTTGAAGATGAGAAGATCATGTTTAAGTTTCTAACTCATTTGATATGATTATTCATTATAATTCCATGTAATAACTTAAAACAAATAAGAAACATCATAATTAATCAAAATAAAACTTGCATTGAATTTTTAAGTGTCTTAATCCTTTTGGTCACTGCTTCGCAGATCTGCAACATAACAAATGAAACTTTATAAAATAAACAAAGTGCGCTAAAAAAGTATTTTAATGACATTTTCCCCCCTAGAGAAACGTGAGCATAAAAAAGTTTTAAAAAATCATAGTTTCAGATATCTAACTAATATTTTATGGGGTCAGAGGAGGATTAAGGTTTCAAAAAATCTATTTTTCAGTTTTAATTTTATTTGAAACCTTAGTTATTTCTGAGCGTTTTGACCCCAGTTTTCTGCAATAAATCCAACTAGAACCGGAGATACACATAAAAAAGTTTTATGAAAGCTTTATATTTCAACACAATAAGGTAACTTAAAACTGTGTTTCCTCAAAACGCATTTTTCATTAACTATCCCTAGATAACAAAATTTCTATTATCCATATCTTCACAAAACTTTGTATGGTTATAACTGGTATCAGTATCTATAGGATGAATTACTATTAAAAGTGATAGAGAAAAACTTTCGAAAATTTTAACAGAAATATAAGGGGAGGGGAAGTAAGATTTTTTCAAATTTCAATTTAAAACTTCTAAATTAAAAATGTTTTCTTAAATATTAATTAATTCTATAAAATACATATTTTACTTTATTTTGCAACAAAAATTTTGTTTATATGTATATTTTAAATTGAGTTATCTTACGGATAGGGACACGTACTATTCAAATATATATGTGTAATATGGGGGTAGCCCCCACTAGCAGTCATTAAGACACAGTTTGAGAATTGAAGCATTTTTATTTAACACGATTCAATATCGGGATTAGCAAAGCAGTCACAATACAATTAAAGAGCAAGAAACAGTCAAAAAGCGAAAAGCGAATAAAGTTCAGCGTGCAGCTGTATTTAAATAGGGATAAGGCATTCAAGGTTGCAGACAAAGATGCCCTGCGATACGTAACAACACGTGCCTAACTGGGCAGGAGCAGGGGGTATTAATGGGCTTGATTGGCCATAGTAATTTAGACAAGGCGGAGTGGAAGTCTACCAGGAAAAGCCATGTCTGGCGGATTTTTAGAGGGAAAAGACTTTAAGACTCATATAGCTCCGACGAGGCGAGCAAACTGCCTTTGTTTTGAGTAAAAGATTAATAACAGTGACTAAAACAAATATTAATTTGGAAAGCTTAATTAAAAAGCCTAAACGGGGTTTTTATATTACATATATATATATATATGTATATATATATATACTTAAGCTTACACTTATATATATATACTCTTATATATATACACTTATATATATACTTATATATATATATATATATATATATATACTTATAATATATATAAGTATATATATATATATATATATATATATATATATATATATATATATATATATATATATACTTATTTATATATATATATATATATATATATACATATAGTAAGAACTAAATTTAAAAAATTGAAACATCTGTGAAAGGTGCGGGAGTTTTATCCAAATTTTTATGATCTATTATACTGCATTATTATACAAAAAAAAAAAAAAAATCATTATGCTGTGACTGTTATTTTGATCATAAAATGTGAAACCGCAAGGGTCTAAAATACGTGTATATTTGCTTCTTAATCCTCCTAAGACCCTTTAACTCGTAATTGAGTCTTTCAGCAGCAGTGGTACTATTAGTTATTGCAGCACTTTACAGTGGTTTTTTTTTTCCTTAGTTCAACCCTAAAAGAAGACTGATAATTGTTTAAAAAGTTCTTACCTTAAACTGTTCACAAACATTTCAATAACACTCTGGTATGCAACAGATATATTGCGAGTGATACAAACATAAAAATAACTGTTTTGTTGAAATCTACAACGAATAAGGTTTGGTCAATAAAATTTTAATTATAAAACTGCAAAATGAATTCAATTTCGGCATGTTTATAATATATTTTTCCACACTTCAGTAAACGATTTTTAAAAATTTAACTGTTGAGATATAAAAAGATTAAAATGATTCTTTAAATTAAATCATTATTAATATGTAAGTAATTGATAAGTTTCTAAAAAAATGTGTATTTTTATTTATTTCAGAGCCTGTAAAATGACAAGAGGGAAAATGCAGAATACTACATGAAGGTAAATTTCTATTGATCTCTCTTTTTTTCCCGTATATAATGAAGCTTAGTGTTTTATTTTCATAATGTACTAGAAAAAGTATTAGCTTTCTTTTTCTGTATGAAATTCAAATTCTCAGACGATGTTTAAATTTTTATCGAATTATTTACAGTGAAATTTTGTTTCCTGTGACAATATTTTCAGTATTTACGTATTTTTCCAGGGGTACCATGCTCTTGAAATTCATGGCTCTACTGATATCTATAGCGGTAAGTTAAAATAAATATGATTTTATGTATAATATAAATATATATTATTTATAATATGTTATATTATTTATAACATAAGTATGTTTTCTCTGAATACATTCTTTTACACTGTCTATTTTAAAGTTTAATGTTTCTACAAACATGCAGCTTGTAGCTTAAAGAAAATACAGGATGTGTTAAAAGTCCCTCCCGGGTTTAGAAGGCTAATGTATATATATATATATATATTACCAATTCAGCAACGAATTGGAGAAAGAAAGATTACAAATTTTGTTTCACAAACGACGAGCTTCCTCGCCGTTCGATTGGTCGAGGTTCTGACGACGACAATCGCCTTCTTCCGTGGCCACCTCGCTCTCCGGACCTAACTCCCTGCGATTTCTTTTATGGGGTTGCATGAAAGATAGTGTGTTCATGCCCCATTCATTTGTTAAAGTAGAGATATTTATGCTGGCAGCTGCAAAACTAGCACAATGACAAGTCGCCGATTCTTTTACAAATGTTCTCGTGATAACTGAATCTCGTGCAAGAAACATCGCACTAAAAAAGCAAATACCAAAATCCTTACGCAATAACAGTTTTAGGACTTGAACGTTACTAAAGCTATTTGCAAACTAACTGTGCCATTAACTGCACGAAAGAATTTCTAAAGAACACACGTCAATGTCCAATTTTACATATACAGTTGACGAAGAAACTGTTAACACCGCGTCTTCGTGAAACTTTTATTTATTTTTTTTTTCCCAGCACAGTAATTTGCTTATTGTTTCTGTTTTTCTTGACAGGCGGTTTTCTTTTTGTTAATAGCTTTCAAATTATTATTAATAATTTCAACCTGAACCTGGAACGACCTGGAAGCCATAATCGATTGGGTAAAGAGTTTCGTGCAAAGGCCAGATAGACAATGGACCTTGCGATTGCTAAATCCGGGGACAATGCAAAATGGAGTTAATCCAAACTCGTGTGTAGCAGCATGCGGCTGGGAATGTTTCCAATGTAACCGTGTTACGGTATCTTGAAGATTTATCAGTTTAATCCGATTGAACTATCAACTATTATTGCTCCACAATGCATGATGGAGACCGCCAAACATGCATTCGTACAGGGTGGTTATGATCAAACTTCCCCTGTAAACAGGGTTCTACAGCTAAAGCAGGGTGAACTGATTTTAATCTAATTTTGTATATAGACCATACATGAAATGCTCTCAAGGAATTTGGGGAAAAAATAGTTCCAAAAATGTGAACTAGGTGGTGCTTTGCATGTAAAACAGCAAAATTAACAATGAAAATGGCTGATTCGAAATGTACAAACATTTTTAATACCGAATGCGCCAAAAGTTCGTGCAAACTTTAAAAAAATTATTAAAAAAGAACAAATGATGATAAAAATGTCCGGTTTGCACGAATTTCATCAGAAAGAGGATGGATTTTTTTTTTTTAAGAACAAAAAGAAAAAAGTTCAAAAATGACCGATAGGTGGGGCTGATGTTGAATACGTGAAGCAAATTAATGCAAATGAGGTTGCATTAAAATAAAATGAGCAGGAATACAACACCAACACAATTGTATACTATTTCAAAGATCTATTTTGCAGTGCGAAATTTCCTCAGTGCGTCTGTTGCTGATTCGCCATTCTTATGAAAGAGCTTGATAATCAACGCTTTATACTGTAACGACAGCATGATGTTGGCATAGTTTGAAGAGTCCACGTGTATCTAACTGCTTTATGGACAACCTGACTTGCATAAATCATCTTGGAGTATGCACAGCGGCGCCACCTATCAGTCATTTTTTGAACTATTTTTTTTTTGCTCTTAAAAAATTCACCCCCTCGTTCTGATGCCATTTGTGCAAACCGTACTTTTTTTATCATCATTTGTTCTTTTTTAATGATTTTTTTAAAGCTTGCACGAACTTTTGGCGCACCCGATGTTTATTCAGAAGGTTTTGTACATTTATTAACTAATTTGTGTCTTTTTTTGAGCTGAATTCATTATTCAAAAGGCATGTTACAGCCCATATGTCAAATTTGGTGGTAATCGGATACCCCGTTTCTGCTGCATAATGCTGTTTATAAGGGGAATTTAATTATAATCACTCTGTTGCTGTTATTGTTATTTTTTATGCCCTCTGGCAATCATGAAGCGATGCCTGGTCATCCATATAGGACGGCGATGGACGAAAGGGGACGGCTTCCATTTTAATAAGCCCCGGTGGGTGGAAGTTCGACTTTGCTCGGGCTCTCCTAATTTTGAACCATTTCAAGATGAGAGATCTAGGACCTAAACTGGCAATCCTAGAGGTATCGTTTGAGCATAAAGCACATTGGAAATACGAAGAGATTTTACGGACACCATCTCCCATTAGCGTACACGGTTCGACATGTCCAGCCGAGAGAGGATTTTACCCTCCTCGGCTGGCCAAGCCGGTGATGCTTCGCTTTTCGTATTGTTACGGGAACGGGACCTAGCGATTAGATTACTTCGGGGCATATAACTACCCTGTATTATACGTAGTAAAGAAACTAAGAGATAAATTGTTTGTCAATATTAGCTTACCGTCGGTCTAAAGTGACTCAACTTAAACCTGTTTTGTTTTCGAGGGGCGCACACTTAGGGGGTCGTCTATATATTACGTAACGATCAAAAAGGGGGGAAGAACGTGACGGAGAAGTACGGAGGGGTCAACGGTGCTGTTGTATCACAATCATGTTCTGGTGAATTTTCAACCACCAAGTTTCAATTTAAAAACCCCGTTATTTCAACGCTTTCACTGCTAGTTGGAAAAAAATATGATTAAATGGTCCGAACGCTGAAAAAGTGCAGTCGTTGCCGTAGATCCATTTAACTACCAGCAACATGGCTGTCGATTTAATCGTCCATCTGATACCACTGAGCTGGCTCCACGCAGCCAGCTGTGTTAGAAAACTTCTTTAGCTCTGTGGCATCAGATGGACGATTCGATCGACCGCCATGCTGTTGGTAGTTAAATGGATTGATGGCAACGGCTGAACTTTTTCAGCGTTGAGGAGTCTAACCAGTTGGTCTTCTATACTGATGTGAAAATGCTTGCGCTTCATAGGGTTAATGGGAGCTCCAATTAAATTTCTTCTCCAGATAAACGGAAGGAACGTTATTCAAAATATTTAAAAGAATAGAATTTTGAAAAATACAAAAAATCTGAGTTGCGTGTCTATTTAACTAATTATAAAATAAGACAAAGTATGTAACTGCATTACATGATTTTTTTCCTGCTGTTCAAACTGTCATTTAAAAAATTACATTCATTTTATTATCTCAAATGTTTTTCAAGTGAAAAGTTTAATTAAACTTTATTTGATGTTTAGAAACTTTCTTCTCATTAATTAATCTTTATAATTTAACCCTTTGTATTACCGTGTTTCAGATCTGCGAATTTACATACCTATTAAAGCTATGTAAATTTATCATAGTATATTAAAAAATATTTGAATGGTTCTTTTTTTCTAGAATAATTTGAACATAAAGCAAATTTTTTTAAAAAAAATTGAAAAGTTTATTATCATTAATTAGTATTGTTACACGAAACAATACTTTGTCCTTTAGCAGTTGCACTATTGGTTATTGCAGCACTCAACAGTGTTTTTTTTTTTTTTTTTTTTTTTTTTTTTTTGTAGGGCTGACGTACGGATTTAAGATTTTTGAAAAGTTCGCTGCTTAACGGTGTTCGAAAAAATCATGTGATTTTGGGACATAAGTACAAATAAACTAATTATGCCAGGCACTTCAAAATTTTGAAACTGTCTCTTTACAAGCTGTACTGCATACTGAAATAAACGATAAATCTGTATCAGTTACAAAACTTTTAGAAAAAATTCTTAAAAATCGGAAATTTTCGCAAAGCGTGTCACTCTTCGAAAAAACTTGCAGCTCAGATCCATGTTTAAGAATTTTTTCTGAAAATTTCACAAAAGCCACAGCTTTTTCGCTTATTGCAGTGTGTAAAGCAGCTTATGAAGAACCATCTGGAATTTTTTGGAGACCATGGTGCTATTAGTTTATTTTAATTTGTGTACCAAGACTAAAAACAGAGTTTTTTTTTTTCTTCGACATACACCCTTAAAGTGTTCACCAGCACTCGAATAATACTTTGGTGTACTACAGTTATATTTTCAAGTAATTCAAAAATAAAAAATAACTGTTTTATTGAACTCTACAGCCAAAATACATTTAGGTCGATAAATTTTACATGAATTACAAAATTGGAAAATGAAAACTTTCAGCTTCTTTATAATCTGTTTCTGCACATTACGGTTTTTAAAAAAAAATGTTTAAAATGTAACTTTTTGAGATCATAGATTTAGGAATCTCTAGAATGACCATAACGGGAGAAAACTTGTTGCGTCCAAATGATAGCCATACTAGTGGTATGCGCATGTGCAGAATGGGGGTAACTTAAATTATAATGGTATTTTCAATTATTTTGGAACAAGCTGTACTCTAAAAAGTACTTGGATAGAAATATTTCCCCTCGAATTTACTTATTTTTCGAAAGTAATACAATAAAGGTTCTACTTTACATTGATGGCAGCCATGGTAGTGGCATAGATTTAGTGAATTTTTGGCATCAAAAAGTATTGGGATTGAAATATTTCCCCTCAAATTTATTTATTTTTCTAAAGTGATATAATAAATGTCCTATTTTACATTGATGGCAGCCACGGTAATGGCATAAATGGAGTGAATTTTTGGCATCAAAAATACTCGAAAAGAAATATTTCCCCTCGAATTTATTTATTTTTCTAAAGTACTATAATAAATGTTCTATTTTACATTGATGGAAGCCATGGTAGTGGCATAAATGGAGTGAATTTTTGGCATAAAAAAACGCACGATTATAAACATTAAACATTCATTTAGGCATTCCTGTATCTAAGATTGAGATATAAAGGGTAATTATCTTAATAATTTGTTTTTGCTTTTTTTTTTTGTTTTCTTTGGCATTGTGGAAGTTCAAGATACACCAACTACCTTCGCTTTAAATTCTGTTAGAAAAAATTAAAGACCTTTTTCTTTACAAAAATTCGTTAAAAATCATTTATTTGAAATTCGTCAAAGGGAACTGTTACTTTTCAAAATAAATATAGGACTTTCTTTTAATCTGTAAATTTTTGAAGTGACGTTTGTTGTACTGAAATTTTTACTGCAGATACACTCTAAATATTTTCAATGAATTATTTTTTGCAGCCCATGGTTTCAGCTCAAGAAAAGGTTCTCCATCATGGAGATACTACCGATTCCCAAAGCGTTATCGTCACTCCCAAAACAAGAGGTGAGCAGATAATGTATTGCTGCCATGATGTACGGGTGTCCCAAAAAAACTGACCTCGGCCTTTATTCTTTAAATATCGTTCATAGACATGCATAGCAAATTATAATGTTACGTTTAAAAAAAGGGGGATTTAATATGAGAATAAATGCAGAATTTATATTTTCGTACGGTACCCGTAAGAAAAAATTTCAAGTTAGTTAAAGGTCACACTTAAATTAATGCGGTGATGCAAAAAATTTAAATATTTTGTTGTAAAAAAAGTGACAGAGATATGAAAATAAAGATATATACTGACTTAAACTGCTTCCCAATGGTCCTCGAAGGAAAAAAAATCACCTCGTATGTTCATATTTCAAGGGGTGTACACGAATTATGAAAGAAAACAATAATTGTAGCTAGTTGTAAACCTTTACATTTAACTTCATCTACAGCTGCTCAATATTTTTGTTTAAACAGGTATATGTGAGACTTTTTACGCTGAAAGGGTGAAATTTTATACGTCAACTAATTAATGTACGGGGGACATTTTATTAATTGGGCATGAAAATTGAAAATTTCGATCAATCTCATAAAATTATTAAATTTTTTAAGCAACTTTTTAATTTATTACAGATCTATATGTTCAATATTAAAGTATACTAACCGAGGTCGATGTTTTTGGGACACTCTGTATATTGACTTAAGAGTTATTTGTGAATGACTGAATATCATCGCTTGAAAAAACAATATTCGCAATATTAAGTTTATACTATTTTCCGGTCAAAAATAATACAATTACCGCCTTTAAAACACAATTGGAATTAAATCTTCTTCTTTCACATCCCCAAAAGTCCAACATTGCTAGACCAGGTCCACAAGTCAGGACCCCCAAAGGAAGTCCAATCCTAATAGTACCTAAAAGATTTTGTTCATTAAGCTCCAGGCACTAAATAATGTGGGAAGGAGCACTTCGTGCACAGTTCAAATTTTAATATTACTTACTACTAAGAGTACGTCATAGACTGCGAAAGCTGGTGACAGTGGTTTGACCCCGTCTGTCAGAACCAAGTGCCGAAGAACTAGTGATGGGCATGAATGAATGAAACTATTCGAATTAATCGATTGTTAAATTCATTCGAATCAGTCGATTTCGAAAAATTCATTCGAACGCTCAGCACATAGCATTCGAATAGCATTGGTGAAACAATTAATCGCGACCAGCTGACTGAAAGCTAAACAACGACAATCTCGACTTATGTTTCTGCTAAGATCGATAGTTCTTCAATTTTGTAGGTAAGACTGACTAGACCTTTTCGTTCCATTCACTTTTCTGACATGATACCCGTGTGTTATTACTTTCCGAACATGTACCATGTAAGGAAAGTATTGTAATCATGAAAAAATTCGACTTCGAGATTTTGGTGTTTTTACACGTTTTGAGGGCTTCTGAATCCATTTATGCTATTTTTACGAGATGTACGTATGTATGTGTGTGTGTGTGTGTGTGTGTGTGTGTGTGTGTGTGTGTGTGTGTGTGTGTGTGTGTGTGTGTGTGTGTGTGTGTGTGTGTGTGTGTGTGTGTGTGTGTGTGTGTGTGTGTGTGTGTGTGTTTGTGTGTGTGTTTGTGTGTATGTGAGTGAACACGGTAGCTCCTGAACAGAGCATTCGATTGAGCTCAAATTGGATATATATGTCATAAACCACCGTCGCTTGACCGGTATTGATTTTGGTGTGTATAGGACTTATAGATTTCCTACAGGGCTACGACAAAGATTTCTTTTACATTATGGCCTATGGGGGGAATTTCTTGAAAGTGCGCTATCGTTTAAACGGTAGATTCGATTAAACTAAAATTGGGTATATATGTTATAAACCACCGTCGCAAGACCGGTATTGATTTTGGTAAGTATCGGACTTATAGTTTTACTACAGGGCTACGACAAAGATTTCTTTTACATTATGGCCTATGGGGGAAATTCTTGAAAGTGCGCTAGCGTTTAAACGGTATATTCGTTTGGGCTCAAATTGGGTATATATGTTATAAACAGCTATCTTAAGACCGATATTAATTTGGATGTGTATAGGACTTATAGTTTTTCTACAGGGCTACGACAAAGATTTCTTTTACATTATGGCCTATGGGGGAAATTCTTGAAAGTGCGCTAGCTTTTAAACGGTACCTGCGATTGAGCTGAAATTGGGTATATATGTTATAAATAACCATCTTAAGACCGGTATTGATTTTGGTGTGTATAAGACTTAATAGTTTTTCTACAGAGCTACGACAAAAATTTCTTTTATATTATGGCATAATGACGTATGGGGAGAAATTCTTGAAAGTGCGCAAGCGTTTAAACGGTGCATTCGATTGAGTTTCAATTTGGTATATATGTTTGAATTATTCATCGATTAAAATTTATTTAAATGCTTGGTAATGATCTTAAGCGTAAGTGTTCGGCAAGTCGAGTGGAGTCACTCCAGATTTTTGTAAAGACGTGTCACGTCAAAAACTTTCCCCCAAAACTTACGCCAAGATTGCCAAACACGGCTCTTCAAGACAGAGCAAAGTAGAATAAAATCTTATGGAAATGCATAAATTATATAGAGGTTAATAGCAAAACTTTTTCACTTTTCCTCAGACTTCATTTATAAAAACCTACTTTAATTATGTCCAAGTCATAATGAATCCCCCATCATCCATAACAGCGTGGGCTCTGTTACCTAGGTTACATGCTTCCGCTGGGAGCGCAATTGAAATTAACTCCTGCTTATCTATAAAATTATCGGATTCCTTTTCTGAGATGAGATTAAATAATAGCAGTGCAGCGGAAGATTTATGGCTCTCTTATTTAATTAAATAATCCCAATACATAAAAAGAAGACTAAATTATCGCTATTTTTCGTGTGGTGCCTGTCGTTGGATACTACACATGACGTTCGTTTGTTATCAGGTAGAAAATGAAGCTTACTGGTGACGTTTGTCTGAAATAGAAAAGTCTGAAATAGAAAAAGGGGGCGCTTAAAGTGATGCCGTAACTATCGAATTTGAGCGTTTAGAGGGGGGTCTCACTTCATATCATGCCACATATTCACGTAAAAGAACTTTATTTTATTTTATTTTATTTTTTGACTGCGTGGAATTAATATTACCTACTACTCTGTAAAAATAAATAAATAAATAATCTGGAGTGACTCCACTCGACTTTCCGAACACTTACGACTAAGATCATTACCAAGCATTTAAATAAACGCTAACGCACTTTCAAGAATTTCCCCCCATAGTCCATGATGTAAAAGAAATCTTTCTCGTAGCCCTGTAGAAAAACTTTACTTATTTCCAAATAAGCCCAAAGTCCTATACACATCAAAATCAATACCGGTCTTACGATGATGATTTACAACATATATACCCAATTTGAGCTGTATCGAATGTACCGTTTAAACGCTAGCGCACTTTCAAGAATTTCTCCCCATAGGCCATGATGTAAAAGAAATCTTTGTCGTAGCCCTGTAGAAAAACTATAAGTCCTATAAACACCAAAATCAATACCGGTCTTACGATGATGATTTATAACATATATACCCAATTTGAGCTGCATCGAATGTACCGTTTAAACGCTAGCGCACTTTCAAGAATTTCTCCCCATAGGCCATGATGTAAAAGAAATCTTTGTCGTAGCCCTGTAGAAAAACTATAAGTCCTATACACACCAAAATCAATACCGGTCTTGCGACGGTGGTTTTTACGAACACATTACGGCACATTAAGAATACTTACATTTTATGTTATTTTAGGCAATTTTTCGCACTGACTTTGGAGTAGGTTTCTCCTATCCAAATATTTTACTTAGCTCATCAGTTACGGTGACCAGAGCTGAATGTAAGGGACGAGCCGGTGGCTTAGAGGTTAAGGATCTGTCCTCCTCTACGCTAATCACCTAAGAGTACGGTTGTAGGTCCGACGCCCACTTATCTCCTGGTTGTTTTAATTTCCCTTTTCTCTGTGTTAGTAAAAACTGTCATTGCGTTATCCACTTTCTTCGACGAGCATTTATAGGCGAATTTTTGAAACCATTAGGGTATTAACTTACAAAGGGCAAGAGGGGGCAATTGCCCCCCTAAAATTCAAGAAAATTTAGATATCACTTATTTGAAAATGGTATTCTCTACAATAAAAAACGTTGGCCCCCTCATTCTTACATGACCGTTTACGGCAATGATTGAAACCAACCAAACATATCCGAAATAAATGTTCCAAATACAACTATTGAGGGACGACTTCAAAGCTGCATAGAGGTTTTTGCTTCGGTTTGGGACCACGTCTTCTGCAGGGCCGATCTAAGATCTCACAAAGGCACACAGCATTTATTTCAGACAATTTGCTTTGAAAACTGCTCATAAAATTCCCGGTGATGCGCTATAGACTTGCACTGATTGCAGCAGGAGTGATAGCACTATCTCTGGTAACAGGGTGTTCATCAGACAGGGGAATGGTAGGACTTGCAGGAAAAACCCTGACTACTGGCCAGACTTTGGGGCAACTACTGTCCAGTTCGTTATGTCAATATAAGAGTCAATACAGACATACGTATTCTCAGGGATACCCGAAGCTCTATTTAGCACCTGACTGAATGGTGGAAGCATAGTGACAGAACGACATTGGTTATTGTTGGTTATTGAACACGATGGTTATTGTTTGTCTGTGTGATTATGGCAACGCAACGTTTGGACGATCTGTCAAAGATAGGGGGTGCCTTGGTAGTAGGACTAAGGGGTTCTAACGCGTATTCACGTGACATCTGGAAAGAGCCTACCGAAACTCCAGACCGTTAGATCGACAGCCTCGCGATGGGACCCGAATCCGGGACCTACACACTCCGGTCGTCTACCATTTTCAGTGACATAACCACTGTGTCATGGTGAGGCCATTGGTTATTGTTCAGTATTTGAGTTTACATGGGTGCCCATAATACGTAGACGTTAAAGAGATTGCAGATGGATGGGAGGGCAGTCTTAAGATTTCTACTGGATTTTTATAATCCAGTGGACGTACAAGGAAGTCACGTGGTGTCCACATCAGATTTTTTTATTTTATTGATATTTTTAAACCTTCAATAGATAAAGGAACGAGGTATTCTGTTGTGGTAAGATAATATAAAAGAAGGCATTCCAATCCTGCAATGCATGATGGGAAATGTGTCAAGCGGTCGCGCCACCACGAGTAGTTATTCCAAAGGAACCCAGCCTTAGTAGTATCCCACCCTTAGTTGCCAATCCTGCAATGCATGATGGGAAATGTGTCAAGCGGTAGCGGCACCACGAGTAGTTATTCCAAAGGAACCGAGCCTTAGTAGTATCCAAGGAACCCAGCCTTAGTAGTATCCCACCCTTAGTTGCCAATCCTACAATGCATGATGGGAAATGTGTCAAGCGGTCGCGCCACCACGAGTGTGTCAGACACACTAGCCGGCCTAAGGCTGGGTTCCTTTGGAATACCTACTCGTGGTGGCGCGACCGCTTGACACATTTCCCATCATGCATTGCAGGATTGGAATACCTTCTTTTATATCATCTTATACTGTGTCACATAGGGATGGATGCGAGACGAAACAGAGATTTACAGCTTTTTAGCGAGACGAGTCAAACATTTTAAACATCACGATATAGGGATTTTGAGAGACGAGACACGGCTTTTAGGCTATTTTGCGGGACGCCTATTTTTCGTCTCAGGTCCATCCCTAGTTGCAGATCACTGATATTATTTTTGGTTTCGTTCTTTCAGCGTTCTTGTCATGCGAGAGCGGCGACATTGTCGTGAAGGTCAACTTCACGCAACCCTTCCAAGGTCTGATGTACGCGCATCGCTCCCGAAACTCGCCGTGCAGGATCCACGGCGCAGGCGGCTACTACTACCAACTGAGGATACCTCTCAAAGGATGCGGTACTTGGCAAGTAAGTACGCTTCATTAAAATTTGTACGCTTGATGACGGAAGATCCCTTTTCAAACAGAAAATTCCGTATGTAGACCCTTTTTCAAGGGAAGATTCACGGGGGAAATGTGAACATTGGTAAGTTCAGTTTATTCGAGGGAACACTACAAGTAGCTTGGTGTGCTACCAGTTGAGGTCTCTGGTGTGGCTATGCTAACATGTTTTCTACCGGATATTAAAATGTTTTTTTTTAAATCAAATTCTTAAGTTACTCTCAGACTAATGAACTTTAACTTAAAAAATTCCATTTTCCATAAAAATAGTTGCATCGTTAAAAAAAAATCTCCCAGCCTGTTAAACGGCCGTATCAGGTCCATGTGCAAATGATATGGCGACCGTTCCTTGATGTTCTAAATATCATAATGCTTTCAGCTTTAATGCGCAATTTTGTTTAATCAATTAGTTTTGGAGTAAAAGGAATAAGCGTTATAAAAATAGATTTTCCTTAAGTTTAAAGAATATGTTTCATTCAAAATAAAATTATTCGCAAAATCGATTTTAAAATATTTTTAACAAAAATATAAATTTAATATTATGTAATTTAGTGGTAATCAAATTTACTTAAAAATATATAAATTAACAAAAAATAATTGAAGTTGATATACGGTTGCATTGCACCTGATGCAGTGACCGAAGAAATATTTTCCACCACAACTTTCAATCAGCTTCACTTTATATTGGGGGGCAAATCTGTGTGCATTTTAGTAACTAACTACAAAAAGAAAGAAGTGGTTGTTAATCTTCCTCCAACGATTATTAAGAAAATAATTTATTATGAAAATTTTCCAAAATATGATTTACTAGGAAAAACTCGTAAAATATATATCATGAACGACAGCACCAATGGAACTACGGTAGTGTCCATGAAAAAAAAGTCTGAAAAGCAAACTAGACTGGATAGAAAATGATCATTTAATTCACTGGAAGGCTTTCTCAGCAGATTATCATACCATTTAGTGGATTTTAGTGGATCGCCAAAAAAGTGTAAAGTTGATAGTTATGAAGGTGTATCTAATATGTTCGAGTAGGTTATCAGGCACCTTTTCCGAAATGCAGGTGTATTGCCTGAGTCTAGGCAGTACACTTATCCTAAAAAAAGGTGGTGGGCGAATTTTTTTCATTTCATTTATGCATACTAATCTTTAAAAGCACTGACTGACAGAAGCAGGTTGCATTTCAAAGTTAACAAAAATCGGAATTTCCTTCTTGAACTTAGACGGTTTCATTTTCAATTCCCGGCGCAATATCACTAAAGGCGACAGAATCATAGGCCAACTGAATGTAATGCATGCAGTAACTCTACAAAATGCTTTGTTTATGCTTGTGGTTCACTCAATAAATATTTTCTACAACTATGAATGCGTGCTTGATTGGGCATAGAAAACTCTTTTACTGTGAATTAAGTTTCCTTTTTCGGGAAACTTTAATTTTAGTGAACTTTTGACATAGCGAATGAAATTTGCCAGTCCTCAGAAACTCGCTATAACCGGAGTTAAGTATATTTACACTCTCCAGCAAGGTTGAAAAATGTTTGTGATTTCAGTTGGCCTGTCTGTTGTTGTTGTTGTTGTTGCTAATGCCCTCTGGCAATCGCGGGGCGGTGCCAGATCCCCCTATAGGCAGACGATGTGCGGAAGGGGCGGCTTCCGTTTTAATGAGCCCCAGTGGGAGGAAGTTCGACTCAGCTCGGGGTCCCCTAATTTTGAACCCATTCCAAAGGAGGGACCAACCCCCTGTAATCGGCACAACCAGAGGTATCTTTTAAGAACTATGAGGACATTGGAGCCACGGCAAATTTCACGTGCACCAGCTCTCATTAGCGTACACTATCCCACAGCAGTCGAGCCGAGAGGAAGTTGACCCTCCCAAGCACTGGCCAAGCCGGATGCTGCTTCACTTGCCGTGTTCTTATGGGAACGGAATTTAGCGCCCAGACCACTGCGGGACTGTCTGTCTGTCTGTCCGTGCTGTAACTTCCGTAAAAATGCATCGATTACAACGAAATTTATGTATGTTCTTCCTATGTACCTCTTGGGTAGATAGCCCTCTACCTAAGGTTGCTCGCCTTTACCTCAACCACTGAACTAAAATCTCGCCAGATTTAGGTACAATTCAGCGCCAAATTTTTCGCATTAATATTCTTGTGTTGGAAAGTGTTTCAGAATCGATGCGATTGGCAAGATTCGTCTTGTTTATTAGCACTCGGGTGCTATTTCTTTCAAGCACGGGATTTTTGTCTACGCGGCGCGCAGTGGTCACTTTTCCGTTGGATCCATATTTTCTGCAGAGTGATTGGATATTGCTAACGGAAACATGGACTATCCCTTCAGATGATTTTCAAATACCAGGATTCACTTGGGTTGAACGGATAGACAGTGGCTTACAAAACAGAAAGGCATCTGGAGTTATGATTTTTATAAAAGAAAACTTAATGAAACGCTTTACAGGTGCCTACACGAGCCAGATCAAGGGAAGCTTTCAAATGGTCATTGCGTATATTCAAGATAAAGTGAGACTTGCAGCTACATGTGCTAGTCCTCGAATTTCTTATGAAGATAAATTAGACGCTCTATTCGAAACGTTGCTGAAGGAGGATGACTGTAAGACTGTTTTAATAGGAGATTTTAACATAGAATTAAATTCCGTTCGAGGATCCGATTTCATAACTGAAATGGATACTTTAGATTTTCCAATACGCACTCATCCAAAACACTTCACCGCTAGGGGACAAACAACAATGGATGCCATTTTCAGCAACAAAATGATGCGAACAGGAGTCTCTATGAGCACTTA
This sequence comes from Cheiracanthium punctorium, assembly GCA_038373885.1. Classification (NCBI taxonomy): domain Eukaryota; kingdom Metazoa; phylum Arthropoda; class Arachnida; order Araneae; family Cheiracanthiidae; genus Cheiracanthium; species Cheiracanthium punctorium. The sequence goes on from JAWZYV010016279.1 coordinate 670,627, forward strand.
CAGTTATCATTTTCCTCTATATGGCAGAATTCATTGAATAGATTTTTAAAAATATCTGAAATTCTTCCAGCCGAGTGCGTAAATAAAACCTGGAAGAATTTTAGATTTCTTTTTTATTTATTTATTTATTTATTTATTTATTGTCACAGTAGTATTAATAATTCCTCATCCAATCTCAAGTTCTGCAATTGCCCCCCAAAGGCGAACATTCATTTTTTCTCCCACTTCCCAACAGGAAAAGCCCAGACACTTCGTGAACAACGTCACCATCCGTTTCCACCGTGCGCTGGAGCTAGAAGAGGACGAGACCATGACCGTAGTTTGTAGATATCCACCACCTCTGACGCAGCCACCAGGAATCATTCAGGTCATGGAGCCACCAACGTAAGTCGACATGCTATCGTGTGCTTGTCCGAAAGTGTAGAAGAGCTCCACAAGCATTTAACCCTCTGAGGCGCAAACCGGGGCCATCGTGATTCTACCGGGCCTGCTTGTGCACTCCGAAAGAGGCCTACGGACGTTTCCTGATTGGTTAGATTCGGCCGTTACATGACGTAACTAAGTGCTGCAACCAATAAGTGAGCATCTTTAGGCCTCTTTGGATGAGTCATCGGAGTGCACAAGCAGGCCCGGTAGAATCACGATGGCCCCGCGCAAACCCTTTCCCAATGCTGAAAAAAGGGCAGCCGTTGCCATCGCTCGACTTAACTACCAGCAAGATGGCGGACGATCGAAACGTTCATCGCGTGCCACAAATCTAGAGACCCTTTTTTGACGACAGCTGGCTGTGCTCAGCGCATAGCCAGCTGCGTCCAAAAAAGGGTCTCTAGATCTGTGACACGCGATGAACGTTTCGATCGTCCGTCATCTTAGTTAAGTCGAGCGATGGGAACGGCTGCCCTTTTTTTCAGCATCGGGCAATCCATCCAGCTGTTCCCTTCATTCTTCCATTTTTCAGCAGATGTCGGTCTTGTTAAAAATAATCGTGACAATTTTTTGACGGGAAATGACGTGCTAAAAAGTAAAGAATTCTCGTGGAGCTGTGTCACCCGCAACTATTTTTTATAGAAATTAAATCTATTCTTCGTGACTGTCAACAGTCTAAACGTCAGAGTTAGGTGTTCCCAGAGCGGGAACACTGCGCGTTAAAGGGTTAAAGTGTAACGCGGCAAATTAAATGAATTTTGACTAAAGCTCTTAGATATACGGAGTGATCAAAAAGTGCGTAAAAAAATCACTAAAAAAACAATTAATGATAGAAAATTGCGGTTTGCGCAAATAAGTTTAGATGGTGATCGGATTTTTTTTAATGACAAGGAAGTTTGTATTTCCAAATGTTACCGATAGGTGGCGCTGACATGCACACTGGTAAGCAAGTTTCCAATTTTAAAAAAGTCCGAAATCTCTCTAATCTTATTCATGCAAACCGCAATTTTTATCGTTATTTGTTCTTTTTTTAAGGAATTTTTAAACTATGATACACCCAGAATGCGTCAGAAGTTCGTGACTTCAAAAATTCAAAAGAACAAATCATAACCCGAAAGTGCAGTTTGCATGAAAAGAATTAGAGAGATTTCGGATTCTTTTTAATTGGAAACTTTCTTTTCATTGCGCATGTCAGCGCCACCTATCGGTAACATTTGGAACTACAATCTGTTTCGCCATATATAAAAAAAAAATCCGATCACGCTCTAAACTTATTTGTGCAAACCGCGGTTTTCCATCACTATTTTTTTAATGTTTTTACAGACTTTTTCATCATCCTGTAGAACATTTCGACCAGACTACCTCTCTGCGACAGGTCCTTCCCCTTCTGCATGACAGCTGTGGGTTTTCGTAATGTATTTCAGTGGACAAAATCCGATTTTCAACATTTAAAAATGGTGTTAAATTCGTGTTTTTGGATGATTGTACTGTATCGAATGGGTTAAGTATTATTTTTCAGGGACATTTTTATGTTTTGAAGCAATTAAGGATAATTTAAACAGTTAATGTCATACCCTTTGTTTGTCATACCCTTTTCCCGCGTTGAATACAACAGGAAGACAGTAAGAGAATCTGCTCAAAAAGGATGCGTAATAGGCTGTCATTCAAATGACACGTCAGTGACGTCGAAATACCAGGTATGGACAACCTTTGTAAAGTTGCGGGCCAAAATTTAGGATGTTAGCAAAGTAGCCGTGTAAGTGGATTTTTATGGAGTTTTCATTTGGTTTATATGGATTCTCTATGGGTATTTGAAATATTCCGCGGGTCGAATCAAAAGCCCTGGCGGGCCAAATTCGGCCCGCGGGCTGCCCATATATGCTAAATATGATTATCGCAATCTGGCATTCCTGTGCTCAAGCGGTGCCAGTTGTATCCAAAGCCATAATAATTTAGCCAGTGGCGTAAGCAAGGGTTTTTGTTCGGGCGGGGGGGGGGGGGGAGAAGGGTGTCTCAAAATTGGAAGCTATGGATGCAAAGGTGCCGTAAAATAAATATTTTATACAGGGTGTCCCTAAAAGCCCAGGGGGCTTTTTAAAACATTATTTTGCTCATACATACTTTGAATGAAGAAAAAAATCATTATAAGTATTATAGATTTTATTACATAATGTATATGTATATAGTGAAGAAAGTTTCCGAAATTGTTTTAAAATTATTTTTTTTAAGTTAGTTCATCTCAGATTACCTGGATCCCCTTGAGTATACGCCACTACAATATACAGGGTGTCCCAAAAAGGTGGTAACGGTCTTTAATTCTTTATCTATTAGAAATCAGCGGGCAGTGTAAATTGAAAAAAATGTTCAAGATAATGTCGGAAATAATACCCCTTAAGAAAAGATTCCTATCGTTCATTTTTAAAAAGTTTCAATTTCTAAATTTTTATACGACCCCGTACAGAAACATTCCCAATTCGTAAAATGTGCCCCATACGCTAATGAGATGATGCAGGCGCATAGCCAGGACAATTTTTCGGTGGGGGGAGGGGATATTTGGGCCTTTTATCGTACGAAGTCCCAGAGATATCTTTAAAGAAAGGTGATCGGGAACTATAGATGATTTATTTTTGTATTTAAACGTTTATTCCTAGAGTGGAAAAAATAATTTCTTTCTAAGTATTTGTCGAACCCTGAAATGCGATCATTCGACGTGATTTTTTCCCTCGGTAGCCATTGAAAAGTGGTTTAAGTCAGCATGTATTTATCTTCTTATCTCAGACACTTTTTAAGGTATAGCTCTCAAATTTTGTATGACACCCCTCTTTAATGTATGGGACACATTTTACTAATTGGGAATTGTTTCGTATGGGGGTCCCATAAAAATTTAAAAATAGTAACTTTTTTAATATTAGCGAGAGGAAATTTTTCTTAACCGAGTATTATTTCTGACCTTATTTTGAACATTTTTTTTTCAAGTTACACTGCCCATTTATCTCTAATAAAGAATTAAAGCCCGTTCCCACCTTTTTGGGATACCTTGTCTATATTGATTCGTTGAACCAATAACATTTTTACGTTCTTCACTTGCAAATTTTCACCATGTAATTCCACAATACATGTTGCGGAATTACTCTGCTACTCCTGGGGTTCGTCGTTCTAAAGTCCAGTTGGTGTAAAAAGTTCAAGTAAAAAGTCACTTGTCAGGATGGAACACAAACTTCATTTCTTCTAGAACTTCGTAGAACAATCAGCTGCACACAATTCACAAGCACAATCTAGCAGTAACGTGCTTTTAACAATCCGCTTGGATCAGAAGCTCTCACAAATGCTGTATTTCTCACACAAAATAAGTCACTTTTACAGGCTAAAATTCCGTGGAAATATTCAAGGGATATAGTACACTATCCCTTAAGACACAGCAATGAAGAATTTACACACAGCACTTTAAAAACAGCTTCACAAAGCAAGCTAAAACACAGCTTCTATAGCACAAGCGTACTGAGAGCTCTTCACACATTGAATGTTCAACTCGCACTGACTCTTCGGGGCGATGCACGCTTCTTTAAATAGCCGACGCAGGAGGTACAAGAGGTTTCCAGAAAAGTCAATTTCTCGAGGGTTCTACATAAAGCGTGAATTTTGATTACGTCATAGAAGAGAAATGTTAGGTTATTATGCGTTTTTAATGCAGGAAAAACAACTTCCAGGCCCCATTGGGAAAATCGCGCCAAATGACCAAAAAGTCGCCAAGCTTGGAGACTTTTGGCGAAATATCACCAAATTTGGCGCCAAAAATAAGTCCTCAAAAGTGAAGAGATCTAAGCTCTAGGACTAATATTTCTCGAGTTTTCTAGAAATCCCATATATTTGAATGGGAAACCGAAACCTCCGTATCTCCGGTTGTAATTGGCCGATTTTGATGCAACAAAAAGCAAAATTTATCTATTTGAAGCGTAGAATACGAATTTTAAACCATTTTGAGCCCCAGAGCAGCGGGTTGCCCCGAAAATTCGTAACATTATACAAAATAATTGTCATAAATAATTTGATCTATTTTTATAATAGGCATTGTTGCAGAATACCCTGCTTGTTTCCTGAGTTCGTCGTTCTGAAGTCCAGTTGGTGTAGAAAGTTCTAGTGGAACAATCAGCTATACAAAATTCACAGGCACTAACGGCCAGTAGCTCGTTTATAACAGTCCACTCAGTACCGAAGCTTTCATAAATTATGTAATTCTCACACAAAATAAAACACTTCCACAGGCAAAATTCAGTGGAAATATAAGAGGGATAACACTAACAGTCCCTCAAGACTCAGCAATCAAGAATTTACGCACAGCACTTAAAATCAAATCGTCTTGGAAAGTGGGGGGGCGAACGATTTTTCCCGAAATCGGGAGGGGGGCAGTCATTTCACCAGCCCCTCATCCATCCCCCCTCCCTCCACCAACAAATGTTTTTAAAATAAAAGGTGTCAACCTTGGTACAAGGAAAATTTTTGTTTGTACTTCTATAGCTCAATTACAATAATCATTTTCTTCAGGGACGGGGCAGCTATTTTGCCCTCCCCCCCCCCGCGAATTTTTATAAATAATCAGCTTCAATCTTTTTTAACCTCGTCTGTACACCCTCTCAAAAAAGTATTCGAGTGTAAGCCAAATTTCCTGTATCAGTTTCATGTAAACTAATTAATTTACCGATTTTTTTTTTTTTTGTATCTCAATAGTTTGCTTAAAATAATAGTTTTCTTCGTGCGGAAGGGGATGGGTGGTGGCAGCTGTTTCGCCCCCCCCCTTTAGTTTGAGCTAGTAAAATTTTCGCTTATACCTCATTATATTGTTTAAATAACCGTTTTCTTGAAGGGAAAGGCTGGAAAAATTGCTTCCCCCAGGGGCGTAGCCAGAAATTTTTCATAGGGGGGGGGTTACGACTACTACAACTCATATATATGTATACATGAGTGTGATAGCGTAGTGAAGAATATACATTTTGTATGGCAAAAAATTCCTCATGGGGGGGTTATGACCCCCCTAACCCCCCCCTTGGCTACGCCCCTGGCTTCCCCCATCCTGAAGAAGAAAACTGTGGTAAAAAAACTATTGGGGGGGCGAATTATATAGTTCGCCCCTTCTCCTCATTTACCGACGGGGCGATAAACCCCCCTGCCCCCCCCCTGTTGGCACGTGCCTGACTTCATAGACAAGCGCGAAAACACCGCTTCTATCACACATCTCACAGAGCAAAGCGCCGTACTCATCGGAAGCTGGATTCACACTGAGCTGGATCGGGGGCAGCCCGGTTCCTTTTATTCTTTCCCGAAGGGCATTCCAGAAAACTCGGGACCTCTCTAACGAGTCCCCGAACAATCGCGTTTTGATTACGTCATAGAAATATAGCTGAATCATTAGCCTATTATGTGATTTTAATGCAGAAAAACCAACTTTACCAGCCCCATTGGGAAAATCGCGCCAAATGACCAAGATGTCGCCAAGCTTGGCGACTTTTGGCGAAACATCGACAAATTTGGCCTCAAAAATAAGTCCCCAAAAGAGAAGTTACCGAAGGCCTAGGACCAATATTTCTCGAGATTTCTAGAAACTGCGCACAAATGAATGGGGAAACTGAAACCTCCGTTTCTCCGGATCTAGCTGACCGATTTTGATGCAACAAAACGCAAAATTTAACTGCTTGACGCGTAGAATACGAATTTTAAATTATTTAACACCCCCAGAACAGCGGGTTACCCCGAAAATTCGTAACAATATATAGGGAAGTCATGGAGTCAATGGTCCCTTATAACGTTTAGTGCGTGGTATACATACGACCCCTGGGGGATACATATGAGTGACAAATTATATTATTAAAATCGTAAACCGAAGCTATTTTGAAAGCAAATAAAAGACTAATCGACGTTTGAAAATCGCATAACTCCGGCTTCACGTAAATCGAGGTACTACTGTAGTTAAAACCTACATTTCACTAGCTCGACAAATGCAAAATTGAGCTGTGACATTCGTTTGTACCGGAATGTACCGAAAATTTTTGCAGTACATTCCGGTACCAACGAATGTCATAGCGTGAATTTGCAGTTTGCCGTTGTGGTCGGGCTGATGAATTCTATGCGTTATACTCGGGGCAAACCTAACCTGATAGTGGAGGTGAACTGTGGACCGTGTGATTCCGCCGCTCTGAAATAGTTCTTTCCGTATGCCCAGCTTATTACTAAACCAAGACATTTTTCATCTATTAAGTGCTAAAATTATTAAGCGTATGTTATAAAATAATTGGATATTTGTGTTATTTGAAAGCAATAATTAAAAGGATTAAGTCAGAAATCAGATGTAACGCCTTCCCAGACGCTTGACCAATGATAGACCTCTTTTGTGCTGGTGGGAATTATGTACTGCAGATTTGCCTTGCGGTTGGGATGCCTTGTGACGTTGACAGCCAAATAATTGGAAGGAGAAAGGAGTCTCGGAGCGATACAGGGTGAGAGTTGTAAAATGGCCCCTCTAGCCTTCTCCTCCGCTGTCAGGTTAAGGTTTGCCCCGACATTGTGCGTTAAGGCTGGTTAAGGCCAGGATAAGGCTGGCGTACATTGTGCGTCCACGGGAATCCGTTTCCATACCTTGAATGGCATGACGGGACTTTTTTAAATGGTCAATCGGCACGTGCAGGTCGTAAATTTTAAAGACACCAAGAAGCGGGGTTACTATATTTGGCTTGCTATCTTTGTTGCAATCGTCTCCATCCTACTCTTTTGCAAAAATTTGGCTGAAACTTTTGGCGACGGTTCTGAAAAATATTGTAACCACGCCTGGGAGACAAATTTCAGCGTTCCACATGTCAACCAACAAAGGATAATTTGTTACACTAGTCAACAAAAAAAAAATTTGGGGAGGGGGGGGGGGGTTCTGTTCTCATGCTTAAATTCTGATTTTAGACATTGAAAAACACTTTGATTTTCATTTTTAGTTCTTAAAGTTTGCTTTTGTCTGATTTACGTCGATAAGTATATTTTAATATGTTTCATAAAAGAAAGATGGCAGCACTTTGATTAACCCGAAAGTAAACTGTATTATTATTTGTAACTCTGTAGTATTGCTTGTAGTATTATTTGTAGTATTATTTGTAATATTATTATTTGTTTGTATTATTATTTGCTCCTACGAACATAAAAGAAATACGAAAAATATTCACTTTTAGACATTGATTTCTTATCATTTTACATTTATATGTTATTGTTTATCACAAATCTTGAATAAAAAAGACTTTTATATCTAGCAAAAACTTTTCTGGTCATAATTTAGAGTGGAATTATAATAAAATATATAAAAATTAGTTATTTTTGCCAAAAAATTGAAAAATTGCTTTAATTTCTACAAAAGCAAACTTTCATTTAAAAAAAAATATTTTCCTTAGTTTTGGCGTAGGAGAAACTAAAATTTAACATGTATAAAATAGACCCAAAAATCGTATTGACCGGTGTTATCATTTGTCATTCTGCGGTTTTCAAGGCGGTGTAGCACAAAGGATGAGCTGCGGAAGACTTGCTCCCGCAATACAGAAAGCTGATGCGGGAAAAATACATTGACTTTCTATGGAAACGGATCCCATAAACGCAAAATGTACGCCAGCGTTTAATTTAAGAAATTTCTCCGTCATACTGACCTCTCTCTCTCTCTATCTCTCTCTCTCCCATCAGGGTCCCTCCCAACCCCGTCCCCACCCGCGTCCGCACCGCCAGCCTCTCGGACTTCGAGGTCCTCATCATCATCTGCGTCCTCCTCTTCGTCTCGCTCCTCATCCTGGGCATCGGCATCGCCTACTTCTGCCTCAAGCGTCGCAACATCCGCATCGTGAGGAAGCGGGGGCCCCCCTCCTCCTACCTGTCCGGGGGCCCCTCCTCCCAGATCACCCGGCTCAGCAGCTCCAACGTCCCGCCGCCCCCTGCGTCCCTGCTCTCCTCCGTCCTGGGACACACGGTCCGGATTCCCCGGGCCGTCCCCTACTCTGTCCCGGCGGGCAGGGCGGCCTCGGTGCTCACGTCCCCCTCCTCCCCGGCGGACCACCCGTACGAGGAGTATCCCGCCACCAGCACGTCGACGGGCAGCGGCGGGGAGTCCTCGGAGACTTCCGTCGACACCAGCTCCTCGGAGGACCAGGCTGATACGACGAAGAACTTGCTGTTCAAGAAGGTATGATTTATATTTTTTTACTTTCCAAGCATGTACCATGCAAGGTAATTATTGTAATGATAAGCAAATCCGTTAATTAGATTTTGCTGTACACTCTCACCTCACAAATCTCCAGTGGCGGCTCGTCATTAAGGGCCAGAGGGGGCCTGGCCCCACCGACTAAGCACCGTCTAAATCATAGGTTCCCAACCTTTTTTGAACTGGTGCCCCCTTTTCTAGTGAATATTTCAATACCGCCCCCCTCCCTCTCCAGAGAAACAAGAGCGTACATAATGCATGGTGAAAACAAGAATTAAATTTATAAAAATATTACTAGTAGATAGAATAATGTTGGAATTGAAACGCTACCGAATTTCTTCTTCATTTAAAAAAGAGGAATAAAAGTTTTAGCTTAACTGCTATAAGGACAGGCAGGGGTTTTGATGATACGAAGTAATAGATAAACTGTTACTTTCTAAATAAATAAATTGACAGTTTCAGAGAAAAATCAAAACGCATCTTAATTATACTAAAAAGTATTTTTATTAAAATATTATCAGCGTAATTTTTAAGACTTTTTTAGACTATATTTGGTTAATCTTCCCACGCCCATTTCGTGCCATATCAACGCCCCCTAATTTTCTCTGGATCTTTGACCGCCCCCCTGAAAGCCTCAAACGCCCACAAGGGGGAGTTATCGCCCACGTTGGGAACCTATGGTCTAAATCAAAGTATCTTTATTATGTAAGGCAGTTCTTTCAGTAATTTACCTTCATTAAAAAAATACACGCGTTTTACTCTATTTTAATACTGTCCATTAAAAAACGCACTTAAAAAAGCGATAATTATACGATTTTCCCCCTATCTAAACCATGCATGGGCCATGGGCTGGCTTGACCTGAATGGGGCGTCTCTTCTCCGTTCACCGGGTTGACATATTTGGCATTGAGCACAAAAGCCATATTGACGCGGAATTAACTTGGCTTCCATACGGCTTATTTGGCGCTGCCCTCTGGGCCCAGATCTTCGGGCCCTCGCACGGTGATCTACACGACCGTACGGGGAAATTTCGGCAATCGGTAGCTATTGGCGAAATTTTCCGCTTAGGAGGAAATCATTTTTTATGTGCGTGATCGTATTTTTGCAGTGCAGTCAGATATTTTTCTGTTTTGTTTTCTTGATTTACGAAAAGCGATGTATAAATGTATTTTTTACATATGTTGATATTTCTTTTAAAATAAATAAATCATCTAAAATTTATGAACAGGCAACTATAATCTAAGATAAGAACATAAATATTAAATATTTAAACGTGGCTTTTTGTTTAGTAATAAAGTGAACTTTTCAATTTAACATAACTAGGTAAAAAATAGCAAAAGTTGTATAGTAAATTCGATAATTATTTGTCATTTGAGAAATTTTAAATACTTATGCAGTGTGCACGTGGGGATAGGTTGTTCTATATGTATATATATTTTCGCGATTTTAATGGGCACTATTTTTTTTTTTTTTCGGGCCCCACCACTGAAACGGGTCACAAGCCGCCACTGCAAATCTCACAACACATAAATCAATAATTCCAGATTTTAAACAAAGTCTCGAAGTGAACAGAAATATTTCATATTATTTTTTCTCTTGGCGAACAATCGCGAATCAATTATAAAAAGTTTCCATTTTAAGTTTCTTTTTTAATCACATTTTTAAGCATTTTACTGAAATTAGATCAAGACTGGGAAGACGAGTGACTCACTCAACATACACATATACACACATGCACATTTGTTTACATACTTTTTTTTTAGAAACTAAGAACTAAGTGTTTTATTTTGAATAACATAACCATATTTTTCATATTTCTGTAAGTTATTGTATAAATTATCAAATATCATCATTTATTACTAAAGTTAAACTTCGTGATTCTTAAAATCTCATTTTTTCATATTTTTCTCTGTTTAAATGAATTCTTAGCTGGATGAAATGCCAATGCCACGGGATTGCGGAATCCCGCGGGATCAATAAGTCCCAATCCCGAAATCTCGCAAAACAAAAAAAAAAGTGCGGGGTTGCATTCACTAAGTAATTCCTGCTCTTTTCCGCATGGAAGCGAAATTCAGGTTAAAAATAGAGGATTCAAGATTATGCGTCCGACAAGACAGAATTTTCGGCTATTTCTCCCTCAGACTATTTGTTTTAGCCTTAAAATGAATTCTCAGAAGAACCAGTGATGTAACAAAGAGAAGAAAGACAAGAGGTACTATACCTTTTTGGAGCCCCTTTGCTTTTCAAATTTTCTTACGGATGATTTTGCGCCCCTCTGCGAATGGCCCTGGGGCGTGACAGACTTTGCTTCTCCTCCCCCCTTCACTACGCCTCTGAGGAGAGCAGGCCAACTAACGAATACATAACAATAAATTTTACTCAAATGGCATGGATTGAGTCTTAGTGAGATCTTTTCCGATTTTTCAGTTTTATATGTATCAACATAAAATATAATTGTACGTTTCGTTCGAAACGTTTTATAATCAACGAGTTAGGCATTGTTTTTGTTTTGACTTTCTAGTTCCTTTGTGTGTGTGTGTGTTTTCCCCAATCAAAACTGGTAACATAAATTTCTTGCGAATGAACATATATATGGCATTTTGTTATGTAATAACCTTAAGCAAGACTTGCGAATTTCTAAATGGCTTCAGGCAACGGCAATAGAAAATAGCAAATACTAAAATAGTAAAACTAGAAACTGGGAAATTGTATATTCGAAGTGCAATATCAAATGAAAATTTTTGTGCAAGAAATTCTTTCGAACAAACATTTTCTTTTATGTTTCCAATAGGCAGGAGCAAGAACCCTCTTGTCCATACCCAAAGCCATCTTAAGAAAGACGGGCCCTAAAAGAGGGCAAGCTGAACCAACGGTGCACAGTGTCTATTCCAAAGCTGGCACGTCTTCGGTGGGCACTTCCATCAGGCGTCCGGAAATGGAAGACCAGACGGTTATAACCGTTCTGGAGCCAGAAGGACTGGCAGATGAAGATCACAGATATTGGACCCTTGAAAATATGGAGGCATCGACAAGTAGGCAGGTTTCACAACAACAAACCGCCACAGAATTCCAGACAGCAGGTAGGATATTTTCTTGTCAATTTATCAAGTGGTATGCAATGGAAACTCATTGGTCTTTCGAAAGAAATGTTCTCCCGACTCCCTAATTCTGTCAATTTATCAAAGATTTCAATTTTTTTTCGAACCGGCCACTCATTTTTCTTCTTTTAACCCTTTGAGGCGCAACCCTTTCCCAATGCTGAAAAAAGGGCAGCCGTTGCCATCGCTCGACTTAACTACCAGCAAGATGGCGGACGATCGAAACGTTCATCGCGTGCCACAGACCTAGAGACCCCTTTTTTGACGCAGACGGCTGTGCGGCACAGCTGGCTGTCGTCCAAAAAAGGGTCTCTAGGTCTGTGGCAGGCGATGAACGTTTCGATCGTCCGCCATCTTGCTGGTAGTTAAGTCGAGCGATAGCAACGGCTGCCCTTTTTTCAGCATTGGGAAAGGGTTGCGTTGCAAAGGGTTAATTTCAAACTTTATTTTATTTTTAAAAAACTTAAATCCAGAGTACATTTTTAAACAATTTGTCATTTAATAAATTGTTGTTGTTGCTAATGCCCTCTGGCAACCGCGTTGCGGTGACAGATCCCCCTATATAGGCAGGCTATGGGCCGAAGGAGCGGCTTCCATTTCAATGAGCCCCAGTGGGAGGAAGTCCGTCTTAGCTCGGGGTCCCGTAATTTTGAACCCATTCCAGAGGAGATCCAACCCCTGAAATCGGCACCCCCAGAGGTATCGTTTAACAACTTGGAGAACTTTGGAGCCACGACGGATTTTACGTGCACCAGCTCCCATTAGCGTACACGGTTCCACAGCGGACGGGCCGAGAGGGGGCAGTCCCTCCCAAGCACTGGCCAAGCCGGATGCTGCTTCACTTGCCGTGTTCTTATGGGAACGGAGTTTAGCGCCCAGACCACTGTGGGACCATTTAATAAATAAAAATATTTAATTGTTAGTCCAATGCAAAGATTTTTGAGATCTAGAGACCCTTCAAAAAGGGTCTCTAGATCTGTGGCACGCGATGAATGTTTCGATCGTCCGCCCTCTTGCTGGTAGTTAAGTCGAGCGATGGCAACGGCTGCCCTTTTTTCAGCATTGGGCAATCTATCCAGCCGTTCTCGCATTCTTCCATTTTTCAGCAGATGTCAGTGCTGTTAAAAATAATCGTGGCCATTTTTTTTACGGGAATTGACGTGCTAAAAAGTAAAGGATTCTCGTGGAGCTCTGTCATCCGCCACTATTTTTATAGAAATCCAATCTATTCTTCGTGACTGGCAACAGTCAAATCGGAGTTTGGTGTTCCCAGAGCGGGAACACTACTCGTTAAAGGGTTAAATTCAGATTTTTTATGACTGTGATCTCTGCCGTAAAAAAAAGTACATATTTTTACATTTTTATTTACTGCAGCTTTTATACCAGAGCCTTTTAAAATCTAAAAATAACTTTTCTTCTTCTTTTTCTATTGACACGACAGCCCCTGGTGGGCCAAAGCCTTCCCGAGAACATTCTTTCATTCCGACCTCTTCCTGGCTAACGTTCTCCAGTTAGTAACATGCAGTAATTTAAAATCTTCTTCCACACAATCAATCCATCTCAGCTTGGGCCTACCCTTTCTTCTGGTTCCTACAGGTTCATACCTGTGAAGATCTTAAAAGTCAAGTATGAGAAGTGAATTCGACAGATATGGCCCGCACACCCAGTGGCGGATCCAGAAATTTTTTTTGGGAGGAGCTAAATTTTTTAAAAAGCTTATTTCATCCAATTAAAATGTACTATAAATCAAAATTTTAGTCTAAACCAATGTATTAGGCTTTTGGGAGGGGCTAAGTAATAAAATATGATCATTTTAGCTATTTAAAGTGTATAATAAAGCAGAATGTTACCCTTGAGCAATCTCTTTTGGGGAGGGCTGAAGCCCCCTAGCCCCTCCCCTGGATCCGCTACTGCGCACACCTCAGACCACCTATCTTTATGAATTTAATGATATCTGCCTCCTTGAATAACCTATTCAGTTCAAAGTTATGTCTTCGTCTCCACTCTTTTCTCGTTCATAACACCAAATATTTTATAGAATAGAGTACATAAAAAATTTTGAGTAGAATACATAATTTTGACCTTGAATTTTGAATAGAGTACATAAAAAATCAATGAGTGGTTAATAGTGCTGCACTCTATGCAAGTATCTTAAATATGAAATATTATAACATTCAGCCAATTACCAGACTGATTAGAAAATGTTCTAATAATAATACACGAGACTATAATTGAGCAAAATTACAAAAAAAATTTACAGTTATTTTGTATGAAACCTTTTGAAAAAAATTTCTTTGTGCGTGAAAACATGAAAATACTTCACACTTCTCATGCATTTTGATTGCATGCATGCGTTCATTCATGCATTCATAAAGATGCATTTAACTTTTGACTTCAAATGGCTTGGCTTCTCCAATATCTTCTCTGTTGAAGATTTTCTATCATCTACACAGCAAAAATGATCACGGTTTGCTATTCTTGCATGTATTATTAGTAAGACACTAGAATTTTGTTTAAAATTGTTGAAAAATAAAGAATATATTGTAATGCAAAGATGTGTTCTAATATTAGAACGTCAGGGTTATAGGGATTAAGAATCTTTCGTTCAAAGGTGGCTAACTATTCTGATTGTGCTTTAGTCGAATTTTTACAGTTATTTTGTATGAAACCTTTTGAAAAAAATTTCTTTGTGCGTCAAAACAAGAGAATACTTCACACTTCTCATGCATTTTGATTGCATTCATGTATTCATAAAGATGAATTTAACTTTTGACTTCAAATGGCTTGACACCTCCATTATCTTCTTGGGAGATTTTCTATCATCTACAGAGCAGAAATGATAACGGTGTGCTATTCTTGCATGCATTATTAGTAGGAGACTAGGATTTGGTGGTGAAATTGTTGAAAATCAAGAATATAGAGTAATGCAAAGATGTGTTCTAATATTAGGACGTCAGGGCCAAAGGAGTTATGAACCTTTCGTTCAAAGATAACCTGCAGTTCGACCCATGCTTCCGCCGAATTTTTACAGTTACTTTGTATGAAACCTTTTTTAAAAAAGTTCTTTGTGCGTGAAAACATGAAAATACTTCCCACTTCTCATGCATTTTGATTGCATGCATGCATTCATTCATGCATTCATAAAGATGCATTTAACGTTTGACTTCAAATGGCTTGACACCTCCATTATCTTCTTGGAGATTTTCTATCATCTACAGAGCAGAAATGATAACGGTGTGCTATTCTTGCATGCATTATTAGTAGGACACTAGGATTTGGTGGTGAAATTGTTGAAAATAAAGAATATAGAGTAATGCAAAGATGTGTTCTAATATTAGGACGTCAAGGCCAAAGGGATTAAGAACCTTTCTTTCAAGGGTGGCTAACTATTCTGCCTGTGCTTTAGTCAGAGTCCAAGTCTCGGATCCATAACAAAATAATTTTTTCCCACTCACAAAGCAATCCTGGTTCTAACGATAACTGTAGTAGAAATAATGATAAGGCTTACAGCCAAGAACCCTTTATTATCTAACAATTTTTTTTTTTATGAACAGGCTTTCGTAAGATACTCAATCAGTATATTTTAATTTTATTGTTTTAATCTAAGAGTTATTGGAATATTTTTTAAGGCCAGATAGATGGTATGAAAAGGTATAGCGCTGCAGAATTTAAAATGATTCTGTTCGACCAATTTTTATCTTTTTAGAAACGCCGAAAAAGCCCATCCCTGTCTATGCTCAAATCGACAAAAACAAGAAAGCCTCTGCGAAAGCCCACGAAATCGACATCGACATGCCAGACATGTCGAGACCCGAAACGAAGCCCCCCAGGAGATCCGCCGCTCGACCCACGCCCCTCCTCGGGGCGGCCCGCAGACAAAGAACCCTCATCACGGACATCCCCGAGGAATCGAGCACGTCAGAAGAAATCACCAAGAACACCACCGTCACCACGTCCTTCAGACGCGAAGTGACAGAAACTAGGATACTGTCTCCGAGCTTGAGCAAGGGGACCACTGCGTCCAGCGACGCTGCGTCAGAGTTGTCGGCCGCAGAGACTGAATCGCGCCTTTCGCAAACAGGTAATGATTCGGTTCGGTTTGCCACACCATGATGCTTTCACGTACGAGGTGTGTTCTAAAACTATCCGGCCTTGCTCGTGTGATATCCTTGTGTTTTGTTTCAATAGTGACATTTCATTCCATTTCAGATTTTTTAAAAGGGGCAGGAAGTCACAAAATTTAGCTTTAAATTCTCTTTATTTAAATAACACAGAAATATTTACTAGAATTCATTAACAGAAAAATGATACATATTTTGCTATAAGTCCTGCCTATCACTGCGGTGGTATGCATCAACACCTCCTAGACAGAGAAGGCCTGGGAACAGAATTTGTTTCGTCATCACTAGATCTTCTAAGATGACGTCATCACAGCTTTACTTTGACAAAGTAAAACTATTTAAAATTTCTGGTGAATGATACGAATTTTAGAAATATCTTAAATTGAAGATAAAAATTAAAATACCTTTCTGATAAAAAGTAATTTATTATGATTTTTTTTCTATATCATATTATATAATTAGTGATAGTTTAAATTTCCTATTTGTCGCTAAATTAAATTTTCTATCTTAAATCATTAAAATGTTTTATGGGGGTGTAAATTCACCACAAAATTTGAATAGTTTTACTTAATGAAAATAAATGTGTGATGACGTCACATTAGTGGACCTAGTGATGACGTAAATGTTTCTGTTCTCAGGCATTGTATATCTAGGAGGTGTTGTATGCATTAGCATTATGTCGAAAGCCGGGCTTTTTATTTGTGTGTTTTAATGCGTATTGGCAAATGATTATGCGCTAATTTTATAGATATTGAATAATTTATTTTAAATATTTATTACCATTTCTATTAACGTATTTCGGGTTTTTTAATGCTCTTCATCTAATGCTTTTAATTTCAGTCGAAGTAATTCCCTTTCGACTAAACATGGTGTTACCATCTGTGCTTTAGCAGATGTTGTAGTAAAGTAA
Source organism: Cheiracanthium punctorium (assembly GCA_038373885.1). Taxonomy (NCBI): domain Eukaryota; kingdom Metazoa; phylum Arthropoda; class Arachnida; order Araneae; family Cheiracanthiidae; genus Cheiracanthium; species Cheiracanthium punctorium. The sequence goes on from JAWZYV010016279.1 coordinate 687,397, forward strand.
TTCTGGATGTTAGATTTTGCGATGACCTTCAATGTACTCGTTGCCATAGCTGCCAACTTTACGCCTTTTTCGGGAGATAACTCAAAGAGAAAGAATCACATAGCAATGTGGGGTCGGAAACGTCGTCTTCATCCCAGACAGCACAGCAAGCTTGATTTATCAAGTCAATAAACTTGAATTAAGCTTGAAAATTTCAAGCGTGTAAGCTTAATTTAAGCTTGAATTAAGTATTCAAGTTTACACTTGCCCAACTTGCATTAAGCTTGACATAGCAAGCTTAAATCAAGCTTGACATAGCAAGCTTAATTTCAAGCTTAAAAAGTTTTCCAAAATAAAAATTTCCTAAATACACGGGGGGTGCCCGTCGGCGAACTCGCCCCACATATTTTATTTTTCCACGCATTTTCCCCTCTATGCTGACATTTCAAGTTATTTTAATCTGTTTCCATCAAGCGTCCGCGATCGAACTCGGGACCTAAGGTTTGGGAAGTCAGCGCCGTATCCATTCAGCCAATCTGACTAGCGCTGATATGACTAAAGTTTTAAGTGATTGTTATGGTTGTCACGCAGTTTTCTGGCGAGATTGATCAGTGTCCGATGCCCTGTTCCTTTTATTTTTCCACGGGTTGAATCAAAATTAAAATAATGTTATGTGTGACTTATAGACGCTACTAATAGGGAAATAAGCATAATATAAACTTAAAAGCAGCACACGTTTTAAAACTTTCTCTTTCAATATCGCGACACTCATGTTGGGCAATATTGGCCGAAATCGAGACAAACGACTGATTTTGAAATCAATTTTGTATTTGTATTTTATTTTGAAGAATTTCAATATTTGGAAATATAGAATCTTTTTTAATTCTATGGTCAAGTACATTTATGACTGATGATAAATTATTTGTTATGTGGATGTGGCTTTCCAAATCAAGCAGTCATCAAGTTGTATTCAAGCTTGACAGTTCAAATGACTTCTCCAAGCTTGCCGCAAGCTTAAAATGAATTGAACTGTCAAGCTTGTAATAATACGTCAAATTCAAAGAAATTTCAAGCTTGATTTAAGCTTATGTGCTGTCTGGGATGCAGCTTTTAATTATCACTTTGGAACGGGTGCTGAAATTGCAGTGATCTTTCCAACCACTGTTTGTCAAAAACTAACATATTTTTCTCAGAAAACATGTGATTAAAATTCGTAGTTTAAAAATTCTACTTTATTTCTTGGATGAGATTTTTGGAGACAAGCCCATTGCATACGAAGCTTGCTTAAGAAATATGACAAACACTTCAACACTTTTCCTGAAGTGATTATTAATAGCTACATGAAGACAACGTTTTCTACCCCACATTGCTATGTGATTCTGATTCCTTATTATGTGCCCTATCTCCCATAATATTTTGTTGAAACACTTTAGATACACCCTGTATAAAGAAGCATTTTTTGTATAGCAATGTGGGGTGGGGAAGCGAAATTTACCGCGTGATTTCTGCAGGATGGAGGTCCACTTATTTTTGTAATATGCATATAATGCTGAGCATGATTAAAACTGCATTTGCATTTTCCCGCCTGCATTCTTAATGAGGTGTTGGAAATCAAAAGTGTAGGCGGAAAAACAAAAAATACTGGGGTAATTACACATTATTGCAGAAATGGACGAAGCCCAATCGTGCTGAAACCACATGGTATTTTTCATTTCCGACCCCACATTGCTATGCAAAAAAAATGCTTCTTTATATGTATTTTACCTTTATCCCTTAAAGTTTAGACAGTGAATTTGGATACACCCTGCAGAGAGAAATAGTGCACTGTGTGTCTGTCATATTTTATTGAAGTAGGGCCGCGGTGGCCCAGTTGGGAGAGGCGTCGGTCTCTCAGCCGAAAAGTTGTGAGTTCGAGCCTGGGACCAACCAAAGACTGTCGTGCTCGCTAATAGCGACTGAGACACGCTAAATACGTCGTGGTCGCTCCGTGTTCCCATACAAAACCATACTTCTGGGGGTGGCAAAAGTACGCCTTGAGGTCTTCTGCTTGGTATTTGCTTCGAAATTAAGAGAGGCTACCCCCCCGCTCACGATCGGTAGTGCTGCCATCTATCGGCTCCTGAATAAGATAGAAATTAATAGTTCAGGAGTCTGGGGTAGGAATTAACACCCTTGGCAGTAGTACTACTGCTATCGATCTAATTTGGGGTTGGTACAAAATACTGTAAAAGGAGAAGTGCCTTAACCCCCATAATCCATGAAGAACAAGACAGATAGTCATATTCTATTCTAGTTATCTTCTCAAAAAATAGTTACTTGACCTACATTGTACGAGTGTCACATACTTTTTGAACGTCTCTAGTACATTCCCACTTCTTTCAGATAATTCCGCCGTCCGGGCAGCCAATCAAGACGACATCGTCCTTCACCATCCTCCGAAGAGCATCCTCATTCGGGACGTTTCCGACGTCTACCTGACGACAACCGTGGAGACGGAATCCCACGAACTGACCACGCACGTCACCCGCGACACCGTGGAACAGCACGCGAGGACAGACCGGGCGAAAGACGTGCCAACGGCAAGCGCCGTCGTCAGTCCAGGGCCGCTGCTGACGAAGACTCCGTCGCCGACCGACAACTGGAACGTCGTCATCCGGCAGCGCAAGCCCCCGCCAAGTCCGCGAGAGGCGGCGGTGACGACGACCGCTGCTGAAGTGGCATCAGACATGCCGTCCAGCAGCAGCGAGAGCAGCACTGTCCGTGGCGGAGGCAGATCGGAAGAGCCGGATCGGGAATCGGAACCGGATCCCAAGCCAAAGTTCGACGTGAAGATACGGACGATACCTCCGAGTGAACTCAAACCAAAAGTAGGTGCTCAAACTGACTGTTGTGGGGCAAAAATGCCCATTTAGCCCTTTGAATCGCAACCATTTCCCAATGTCGAAAAAGTGCCGCCGTTGCCATCGCACGATTTAACTACCAGCAAGATAGCGGTCGATCGAATCGGCCCATCGCGTGTCACAGAGCTGGAGAACATTTTTGACACAGCCGGCTGTGTTTTAATCTTGCTGGTAGTTCAATCGTGCGATGGCAACGGGTGCACTTTTTCGACATTGGACAATCTATCTGGATGTCCTCCTTAACCCTTTGAGGCGCAACCCTTAACCAATGCTGAAAAAAGGGCAGCCGTTGCCATCGCTCGACTTAACTACCAGCAAGATGGCGGACGATCAAAATGTTCATCGCGTGCAGCTGGCTGTGCGCGAGCACAGCCAGCTGCGTCAAAAAAGGGGTCTCTAGATCTGTGGCACGTGATGAACGTTTCGATCGTCCGCCATCTTGCTGGTAGTTAAGTTGAGCGATGGCAACAGCTGCCCTTTTTTCAGTATTGGGAAATCTGTCCAGCTGTTCTCGCATTCTTCCATTTTTCAGCAGATGTCAGTGTTGTTAAAAATAATCGTGACCATTTTTTTACGGGAAATGACGTGCTAAAAAGTAAAGGATTCTCGTGGAGCTATGTCACCCGCAACTATTTTTATAGAAATCCAATCTATTCTTCGTGACTGGCAACAGTCAAAACATCAGAGTTGGGTGTTCCCAGAGCGGGAACACTGCGCGTTAAAGGGTTAAGTATTTAATTGAAATGAAATGTATTCTGCTTGAATCAAAACAGCTAAAATGTTAGAGTTGTTTCCTCACAGCGTGGACACCGCTGAAAAAAGGGCAATGTTGAGATCTCCAACGGCAAATCAATGTATTCGCCCGTCTCGTCTCTCCATTATGTGGCTGACGTGGTTTTGACGTTTCATGGGTTAGCTTTTGTCGGTAGATCCCGACTATTCATTAAAAGACCATAAATTTTTATTACAATGCTTTGAGAGGGAAGATTGGCCATTAAAAAACTCCCCTTACCCCCTGTAGTTCCGACATTTGGCCACACCATCTGAACGGCCTCGAGGCTAGCGCTCATTTTGCGTGCACTGGACGCCACTCCATGGGTCGAGGAGAATTTTTTAATGGTCAGTTTGCACTTGCAGGGTATAGTGATAGAAATATATATGGGATTTTAATGACTAGTCGAGATCCACCGACAAAAGCTAACCCGCGAAACCACAAAACCAAGCCCCAGAAGCAATGGAGAGACTTTTTTTCCGCAATCCGAGAAGAGAGCACTGAAGAATACGTTGAATTGCCATTCTAGCGTATGACAACGCACTCATATGAGCGGAGGCCTTTAAAGGTCGATGCTGATAACGTTGCGCCTAACTTGACCACAGGGGTTAAGAGGGCATTCTTCTAGCGAATTTTACGACTCTTTAATGGCCAGTCGGGATCCACCGACAAAAGAATAATTCTTAAACCGCAAACCCCGGCCCCACATAATGGAGAGAGCAGCGGAAGATTTTTTCCCGTCTCAGTGTTCCGTCGTCCATTGAAATACGAGTACATACAAAATGTGGCTAATCAGCATCTGCCTTAACAGGGGTGTCACCAGAGGGAGCAAGTGTTGCGGTCTGCACCGGGTAACAGCATCAGAAGACTCGTGATTTGTCCAGTTGCACAATATAAAAAATGATTTGCATTGTCTCATTTGCATTTTGCAGTTTAAAAATTTCTTTCCCTCTCCCCACAAAACGTGAATGTAGTAGTTTGTTTAAGACTCCTTTGTTATAGGAGTTTAACGGTGTTATTCGATAAAATCATGCGATTTTGGTACATAATTACAAATAAACTAATTATGCCAGGCACTTCGAAATTTTGAAACTGTCTCTTTACAAGCTGTAGTACATACTGCAATAAACGATCAATCTGTATCAGTTTCAAAACTTTTAGAAAAAATTCTTAAAAATCGGAAATTTTCGCAAAGCGTGTCACTCTTCGAAAAATCTTGCAGCTCAGATCCATGTTTAAGAATTTTTTCTGAAACTTTCACAAACGCCACAGCGTTTTCGCTTATTGCAGTGTGTAAAGCAGCTTATCAAGAACTATCTGGAATTTTTTAGAGACCATGGTGCTATTAGTTTATTTTAATTTGTGTACCAAGACTAAAAACAGTTCCTTTTTTTCGACATACACCCTTTAATTAAGAAAACTTTTCTCTGCCGGGGAGAGAGAGGCGGTGGATCTTTGGTAAAGGATGCTCAAGGGCTGTTACCAAAACTCGGGTGACTGGCCTCTAGGGATGACGCCCTGTTTAGCGATGCCACTGGTTGGTAAGGATATTAGACACCGAGATGACTTACTCGTGCCCTGTTTGTTTCCCAGCGAAACAAAACTGGCGAACCCCGCGTAAATGAAACTACGAGGATGCCAGTAGTTCTTTTGCTGTTTTTAACCCTTTGAGGCGCAACCCTTTCCCAATGCTAAGAAAAAGGGCAGCCTTTGCCATCGCTCGACTTAACGACCAGCAAGATGGCGGACGATCGAAACGTTCATCGCGTGTCACAGATCTAGAGACCCTTTTTTGACGCAGCCTTCAAAAAAGGGTCTCTAGATCTGTGGCACGCGATGAACGTTTCGATCGTCCGCCATCTTGCTGGTCGTTAAGTCGAGCGATGGCAAAGGCTGCCCTTTTTTCAGCATTGGGCAATCTATCCAGCTGTTCTCGTATTCTTCCATTTTTCAGCAGATGTCCGTGCTGTTAAAAAGAATCGCGACGATTTTTTTACGGGAAACGACGTGCTAAAAAGTAAAGGATTCTCGTGGAGCTATGTCACCCGCAACTATTTTTATAGCAATCCAATCTATTCTTCGTGACTGGCAACAGTCAGAACGTCAGAGTTGGGTGTTCCCAGAGCGGGAACATTGCGCGTTAAAGGGTTAATGGATTATTAAGATCACGAAGATAACAAACAGACAAAGAAGTCGATTTGTTATCCTCGAAGACCGAAAGACCGTAGTAGCCCACAAACCAGTCCACTGCGACCAATCCATTCCAATCCAACATTTCGCAAATAATGCGAGTTGTTACCAGGACCTTAATGGATTGGTCGCAGGGGACTGATTTGTTGGCTACCACGGTCACAGGATTTATCTCCAATCGACTTCTTTGTATGGGGTTGATGAAAAAAATGACGTAAGAAACCCCTGTTGCAAGTGGTGTTTATTTTAATTCAGCTACCGTACAGAGTGAGAATGGAAGTTGGGGACACAAAGCGCGGCCTACAGCGCCACGCGTTTGTTTGCGCCCATGCTTTCCTGTGTGAAATAGTATTCTTTGCCTATTCCCTACCTCCCTACCAAATATTGATGATGAATTGTTAATCACTCTCTACTGTGGGTTCTTCTCACATAAGTCGTGCAAAATTTATGTTTTTCAAAGCTGATTTTTTTTTTTCAAGGCTGAGTTCTAGAATTTACGTATCATTTACATTTTGTGAAGGACACTTCAGAATGACATAGTCAGCCATCGCTTTACCATCTAAGACTCAACCGTGAATGTACAGTTATGTCATTTTGACGTCTTCTTCATAAGTTGCTGAAGATACTTAAACCAAAGTATTGTGCTGTTTATACTAGTAACCTTCGTAAGTACACATAAAAAATACAAACTCTTTTTAAGAGCTCAATTGTAGTACAATCTCCCAGATTGGACAACCCCTTAATTTGAACAGTTTTTTGGGGAACGGAACGTGTCCACACAAATGTACCTCTATAAGTTGGACACCTCTGAAAGTTGGACTCTTTTCAGGGAACTGCAGGCGTCCAACTTACGGAGGTTTCATTGTATTTACGTATATTTTGCATCTGGTGGAGAAATGACATCTAACTTTGCTAGACCAGTCACACTTGTCTGTAAGTGTAGAGCTATGTCATTTTAACTTTGTCCACCGTGAGCTGCTGAAGCTATTTGAACCAGAACAGCTTGGATATTTGCCACCAATGGCGACGCAAAGAAATACAATGCGACAACTTGCGTATTTTTTTTTTCAAAGAATAAAATTAGGATAATTTTTTTTTTAATTCCCAGTAAAAGCTAAAAGTTGTCAAAATACTGTTCTGTATCTAATTTTTAATGACTATGTCATTTTATATCTCAACCAACACCCTTTATTGAAAACTGTGTCCCAAAAATGCGACATAAAATTATGCGACATAATTTTACATGTATTTAAATACTATTAGTTCACAATTATATTTCGTAAGCTGTAGAGTATTTCGTAAGCTGTAGAATATTTCGTAAGCTGTAGAATATGCTTCACATGCATTTTTTACATATATTTAAATACTGTTAGTTCACAACAGCTTTAATCTATTGTTACTATATTTCGTAAGCTGTAGAATATGATTCACATGTATTTTTTACATATATTTAAATACTGTTAGTTCACAACAGCTTTAATCTATTGTTACTATATTTCGTAAGCTGTAGAATATGCTTCACATGTATTTTTTACATATATTTAAATACTGTTAGTTCACAACAGCTTTAATCTATTGTTACTATATTTCGTAAGCTGTAGAATATGATTCACATGTATTTTTTACATATATTTAAATACTGTTAGTTCACAACAGCTTTAATCTATTGTTACTATATTTCGTAAGCTGTAGGATATGCTTCACGTGTATTTTTTACATATATATAAATACTGTTAGTTCACAACAGCTTTAATCTATTGTTACACTATTTCGTAAGCTGTAGAATATGCTTCACGTGTATTTTTTACATATACATAAATACTGTTAGTTCACAACAGCTTTAATCTATTGTTACACTATTTCGTAAGCTGTAGAATATCCTCCAGATGTATTTTTCTATAAATAGGTTACACTCAAAATTTCAACATAGGGTTACCAGGTGAAATACGCGAAAGATGAGCGATAAAATGACAAAGTCAATTAATATCATTTTAATGGGACAATAATGAAACTAAAAAATTAGGGGGGTTCAGGGGGATCTCCCCCTCATGAGGCTCGAACAGCCGAGTTTTTTATTTTTAGGGAAGACATTATATCAAAACAGGTAAAAACTGTTCCACTGTATCCCCTTCCTCTCCCCTACGTGTATAGCAAAAACTTTCGTTATGAGTTTGCTGCAATTTATTTTTAACCTCTCTTACATCTGATTTTACTGATTTTTAAGGAGCCGGAAAATCTGATCTCTATACCGCCTCTGGAAATGCCACAAACTGTCAGCAGGCTTAAAGAAGCCCTCACGCCAAAGACTGTAGAAACTTCGCCATCGGCAAAGCTGCCGGACACGGACTCTCATCTGCGAGATTTGCCCGAAAACAGAGACAGGGCGAATTTACCTCCGAGGACAGTTCGCTGGGTAGATGACGCGAAGAGTGCTTCCAAAGACCAGGCCTCTACTGTCAGCAGCTCGGACAGCTTCCAGTCAGCCGAAAGTTTGAGGGAGCGGTCTTCTTCTGAGGTAATATTGTCTTACGACGCACAGCACTACATTATAGAATGACTTCGTGCCTTCATGCCTGACACGTCATCATCTAACCACCTACGGAAATTCGGTTTCGAAACCGACACCCCCAACCCCTCGAAAAAAAACTAAAATTATAAACCGCCTTTAACCCTTTGAGGTGCAACCCTTTCCCAATGCTGAAAAGACGGCAGCCGTTGCCATCGCTCGACTTAACGACCAGCAAGATGGCGGACGATCGAAACGTTCATCGCGTGCCACAGATCTAGGGACCCTTTTTTGACGACAGCTGGCTATGCGGCACAGCCAGCTGTCGTCAAAAAAGGGTCTCTAGATCTGTGGCACGCGATGAACGTTCCGATCGTCCGCCATCTTGCTGTTAGTTAAGTCGAGCGATGGCAATGGCTGCCCTTTTTTTCAGCATGGGGCAATCTATCCAGGTGTTCTCGCATTGTTCAATTTTTCAGCAGATGTCAGTGCTGTTAAAAATAATCGTGACAATTTTTTACGGAAAATGACGTGCTAAAAAATAAAGGATTCTCGTGGTGCTATGTCACCCGCAACTATTTTTATAGAACTCAAATCTATTCTTCGTGACTGGCAGCAGTCAAAACGTCAGAGTTGGATGTTCCCAGAGCGGGAACACTGCGCGTTAAAGGGTTAAAATAACGAATGTTCTAAAACATTTTTTTATAAATACTACCCAGCAAACACACACAGGTTCTCTGAACGTCTATTAACGTTCAGAAGACGTCTTCTGAACGTTAATAGACGTTCAGAGAACCTATGTGTATTTGATGGGTAGTGACCGCCCAGTGGTCGAAATTCGACCGTAATATATTAAATTTTTGGCTTTGAACGTTACTGAGGTTATTTTGTCAAAGTGTATACCTCTATAATTATTGCTTATAACTTTTTATTTGTTAGTTTGATTTATTACGTCAGCCGCGAGCGTGTGTAAATACGTCGCTATGTGCTAATTTCCCAGTTATTTGAAAAATGTGAAGGATAGGAAAAATGAGGTATAACTTGGCTCAGCCATATTAAAAAAAAGGGGGTATTGCCTTTTTATATATTTCCCTGTATATTTCATTTTACTTTTATTTATTTTTTTATTGCTATACTGTCCAAGTTTCGTCTAGACTACACAGCTATTTCGTCTGTCTCAGACGCGTAGCCAGGAAAATTTTTCGGGGGGGGGGGGATATGCGCCTGGAAAAATTTTCGTTGGGGATATATCCCGATATCTACGCCCCTGGCCTGTCTTTTTCAAAGTATATAAAATTTAAATATAAAATTAAAATAAAATCTCAGACCATGGAATGATCGAACACTACTTGTTGAGATGCACAATTGACCATGTAAAAAAACTAGCTTCTTCAATAACATTCCATTCTTTTCGAATGTTTGTTCTTGATACTTATTTACTGTCATCGAAAATGCAGGTATAGTGAAAAATCGGTTTCTTTTGAAAGTTAAATGGTAATGAATATGTTGTACTTGGGACATATTCCGTATTATTCGTTTATTTGGAAGCCAAATTTTCCTACTGTATGCGATTCCAGTTAAAACTCCACAATCAATCGTACTACGATGCATAAACTTGATCCACATTCTTGTTCCATTGATTAATGCTTCCTTTGAATTTGTTTCTGATCAGTAAAACGGTGCAATTAACTTTAACATATGTGGTGGCAAAGTATGATACTTTTCTGTTAGCTGGGCGTAAATTCCGCCAACAATTTTTTCTTGGCGACGTTAAAAGACTACTTCTAAAAGATCGTTATTCCCCCAAGTATGGCTCACTAAGCTGTCAAGTACAGGCTGCCCGAAAACCAGTTTCTCCTACGAGATTTTGCGTACGAGCAGAGTTTCGCCAACACCTCCTAGATATAGAAAGCCTTACAACTGCTACCTCACCATGCTTTGACGTCATCATTTGGCCTACATTTAAAAGTTTGATTGTGATAAAATAAATAAATAAAAAATTTCTGGTGAATTTACCCATGATTGGGAATATTTTAATAATTTGAGATAAGAAATATAATTTTACGACAAATGGCAGTTTTTAACCATAACTAATTAGATAATGTGATAAGGAAATAGATCATACTGAATAATTTTGCATGAGAAAGATATTTTAATTTTAATGTTTAATATAAGATATTTTCTAATATTTGTAGTATTTACCAGAAATTTTTAATAGTTTTATTTTGTGAAAATAAAACTTTTAAATGTAGGCCAAATGATGACGTCAAAGGTTGGTGACGTAGGAATTGTAAGGCTTTCTATATCTAGGAGGAGTTGGTTTCGCCCTTTCGTCGCTGCGGCTCAGGTTATACCAAATATTTAACCCATTTATGCCTAGTGTCCCTTTTTTGGGACGGCATTTTCGCTATTAGTCGAAAACGTTATTTATTTAACCTAGCCTTTATTCATGAGTATTGAGCCTCAACTCTTTAAAATATTTTGACATGACCAAGTAGGATGGTGATATTTTGATTTTTATGCATAATGATTTTAAAAGAAATAATCCCTTGTTCAAGAACTTGACATCAGAAATTTATCTATTATTTCTGATATCAGTAAAAATCGAAGAAAGTCGCAAAAATATCCAGGCACAAATGGGTTAAGCAACGGCCAAACAAAGTCGAGATTTTGGAATTTGGTGGTGTTTGAGCTCTGAGCTGCCGGGGAGAGGGGAGCAGCTGTTCTCCTGGAAGGCGCCATACCCTGACACGACCATTGACGTGATAAAGGAGAAACTGGGATTCATCCTACCAGGCAACTCTCTTCTACATATCCGTTGTCCAGTTTCGGTGTTCCCGTATCCACTGTAGGCGTCGTTGACAGTGATGCTTGGTAAGCAGAGACACACAAGTGGGGCGTCTGCTCCGCAGTCCCATATCTAACAGTATCCGCCGAATTGTGTGTTCCGAAACGCTTGTACTTGGTCCTGCATTGTATTTATCTGTCAACTGAGCCACTGTCTGCCGCCGATTTTCTTTACTACGCTGGACAGTCTCCGGCGTCCTCTTTCTTCGATGATGCATGGACGCCCAATATCTTGGCGTCTATTGCAGGTTTCATCGTCGTTATTCCACTTTTTTATAAGTACTAACAACGGCAGATCGTGAACAACCGACCAGTCGTGCAGTTTCGGAGATACTCGTTCCGAGTCTTCGGGCCATTATAATCTGCCCTCTATCCAATTCGCTTTGATCAACAGCCTTCCCCGTCCCTCACAAACGTAAGTGCTAGAATGATTCCTTGACTTCTCCACCAACAGTTAAATACCCTTTCCACTTAATTACGCGCTCTCCATGTCATCCAGACGAGTTCATTGAAAAATATGGGGGTGGTCATAATGTAATGGCTCTTCGGTGTATATACAGTCGAATCCATTATAGCGAACCCGGTATCTAACAAATTCACGGATTTAACGAACGGAAATTTTGGTTCCGCCTTTTTACTATTGTATTTTTTAAAGTTTCGGATATAGCGAACAAAACTTTTGGTCCCTTGAAGTTCGTTACAACGGGGTACCCTTAAATTGACCGCCATCGCAAAGAGACCAGCTGTCTATAAGTGATCACTTATGTGCAATTCCACTTTACAACCACCATACTTTACCACCTCTGCAAAAGTGACCATCTTTATAAGGCGACTAGTTTTGTTCTTCCCGAGGTTGGTCACCTAATGGCCTTATCACACTAAAGGGAAAATCCGAGCAACTTCGCGCTGGACCAACTTTTCCGACGGACTTGAAGGCGTGGTTATCTTTAAGGGTTGCAAAAGTTAACAAACTCTCTCCGACGCCAAATAGTCATCGCATCGCTGATTTCGCGTGTAGGTTCTTATTTTACTTATCGTGCGTTGGTATATTTACATCGGATCGGCAGCATCGGATGGGCAGCAATCTCTAATCCCAAAGTCCACTTGAATGCGGCCATAATTTTATTTACACGTGATTCTGACATCGAGCCAAGCTTCGAACATAGTCGCCATTGCTCGAAATTGCTTATGACGTAGCAGGAAGAAGTACTCTGATTGGCCGAAATTTCGTCCGACTCGGATTTTTTCCTTCGGAAAGGAAAAAGTTGGAGTTCGCGGTCGTCATGGTAACGGCGGAGAAAATCGGCCGGAAACTTGATTTGCAAGGAAAGATGGTCGGATTTTTCTCAGTGTGATGGCCCTATTAAACAGTTTAGTTTCCACTGTATTTTGTTATTTTTAACACTTATCTTACACCTTACAGGTCTTGGAAGTCGCACCTACGCTGCCAAGTCAGTGCAGAGGATCTGACCACCCGGTTCTGGAGCGTTCCACGTCCGAAATCACATCCCCGGAGGACCATGTCCGGTGGGTGGGGGGTGTTGTGCCACTCCTGGAGACCCTCTCCCCCGAGTTTTTGGCCAACATTCCAGTGATACAAGGAGGCTTCTTCAACCAGCAGAGAGCGTCGCCCTCGCCCAAAGATGAATTCGCATAATCTTCAGTGATGTAATTTGACAGCAATAGATGTCTCAGCCCCCGTAGCTGGACTTCATTTTAGCTTCTTTCCCTGTATCGAAATTTTCACGCTTGAGGAGTGTTTTACGGTGTTACAGCATTGGCGTTAGTTTCAAGTGGAAGCTGAGAAAGTTCCAGTGGTGTGCGGTCTTCTGAGCAAAAAATACATTAGTTTATAAACCAAGGTTTTATAAACTTTTTGCAGTGGGAAACCCTTAATGTTCACGAAACTTTGTGGGACCCCATAAGTACTAGAGATGAGACGGGCTCAGCCCGAGCCCGAAAGCCCGAGAACGAGCCCGGGCCCGAACCGGGCTCGGGCTCTGTAATTCACAATTGCGTTCGGGCTCGGGCTCATGAAAAATTTCTATTTTATTGAACATGTTGCTTGAAACAGATTTTTAAAAAGTGATTCATATGGAAAATAAAAGTACTTTAAAAAAAAAATAGCGGCACGGGTGCTTAGAAGGCGCGTGAAGCTCTTTGGATATTTCAGAACGGCGACTTATATTGCTTAGTTAGTCATGAGATTGGACATTATTTCATAAACATAGATATAAAGAATTAGAAAGTGCATTAAAAAAATTTGCAACTATATTTGTCTTTAATTTGCACAAACGACAAAATTTATTGTATTCTATTAAAGAATTACTTCTTTGAATTTTATGGAATTTTATTGAATTTTATTTATCTTTAGCTGAAATTTCGGGCTCGGGCGGGCTCTAGCTCCGACTTAAATAATATTGCTCGGGCTCGGGCTTCAAAAAATGAGCCCGAACTCATCTCTCATAAGTACTACGCACATCCAACATATATTCGAGTGAAACTATCAGTTTCTTCACTTGTACTGTAACATATAATTGCACTTTTAGGTCACATTAACATTAATTTTTTATTTTAAGATATAAAAAAATGTTAAAATTTTAAATAAGTAACCAACTTAAGAAATATAATACAATTATAAAAATAAATTTAATTACTTCGGTAAATTCAAACATCAACTATAGTATCGGTTCATAGTATATTATCGTAGTAGTCACCTATCATAGTAGTCAACTATAGTATCGGTTCAAACATCAACTTTTTAATTATGTTATCAAATCTTGTCAAAATAGTCGACACCGCAAGACGAAGCATTTCTTCGATATTGTTTAGATTTGCTTGACACTTTGATTTTACGGTGGTTAAAGACAAAAATCGTGTTGAAGTCGAAAATATTGTAAAATTGCTATAGTAATTTAAAGAAATATCAAAATTGCTAAGATTCTTGGCGACCCCTGCTACAAGTCGGGCTAACCCAATTGGGTTCGGGACCCAAAGTTTAAGAAACTCTGGTCTATATACGACTTTTAAAACCGACCCCATTTATTCCGTTATCGAATAACTAGAAAGTAACATTTTACAAATAGCATGCTAGTCAGGGCCGTATTTCTAACTAGGCAAAGTATGCCGCGGCCCAGAGCTTCAAAATTTTAATGAATCTTTCTAATTTGAAAGCAGAAAGCAGCTAATTCAGACCTTCCTTTCTTGTTTTATTTTCCATTCTCGTCCATATTAACAAGATCACTGTTGATGTTGTTTGCACATAAAGAATTAGCTTAGTTTTACACTGTAAAAACAGTTCTTTTTTAAAATACGTAAGCTTAAAATTTATAATACAGTTATAAAATAAATTTTTAATTTAAAATGTAAATTATTGTTAGGCAGTCAATGCTTAAATTTCGTATGTTATGTGGATCGCACACCACTAGTTACTTTATTAGATTGGTAACTACCAACCTCGAGAATATTTTCAACAAAAATATCCGTAATGTTTATTTCATTAAAAATTCAACCCACGAGCCTTTCACATTTGAATAACTCTATAATACAAACCCCTGACTTGGGACAGAGAAGCATGAAATCTGAATTACTACTATACGGTACATGTAATGATGATTCATAAAAGTATTAGAAGATTATTTAAAAAAAGTATTTGTATCAGTAGATAGTGAAATCTCAACATTGCGTCCACAACTAACCATAAAATAATAGTAATTTGAAGTCAATGTAAATCTCAAAAAATGTCCATGATCAATGAGCTAATGGTTGTTTTAAAAATAGAAATATTTTTCTGAGGTAATAAAACACTGGAGAAAGTAAACAAACATCACTTATTGTCAGATTTATGTCTGTTTTGTGCTGTGTATGAATGTGGCAGCACTATATTGACTGTGCGAATGCTACACTTCGGCCATTGAAAATTGGACATGTGGGGTACCTTTTGCCCAGTCAGAAAAAGCCTTCGTCTACCACACTGCAGTTTTCAGGATCAAAACCAGTTTTCGCCACACGCTGTTCCTTCAGAACACTTCAGTGTTCCGCGATATACTGCAGCATAAAGCTTCAAAGGTATCCGATGCTATGAAAAGTTGATGTACACTTTGCGGTTTAAAGAAAACCCGAATCACTTGAAATAGTTTCTCAAAATCTGGTTTCAACATTTTTAGGAAGGAGAGACACCCAATGATTCACCCTTAAAAAAAAAAAAACCTCCAATTATTGCCCAATGCTGAACACCGTCGCAGACACTGAAAAGAGTAGATTCAAAATAGCGAGCTGTTAACAACCAATCTTACAGATTACTAGATTCTGTAGATGATAATCAAACACGTCGAAAGTAAAGACGTATGAAAGATTTTATGGACTACTAAAATTAGTAAGTAGTGATAAGAAAAAGATTACACATGACATACGACTGATTTTAGATCCCAATCCCCCCCCCTTTCTAAAAAATAAATTTGACATTTACTTTTCTTTGCATTTGAACTTGTGATTTAACAGTTGGTAAAAGGAATTTTTCAACACTTAAAGGGGGTTACATATAGGTAATTAAGTATATAAACGTGTTTCTTTTTTCAATAAAAGTTTAGATCTGCTTATAACAGGAGTGGCCAAATAGTAAGATATTGGATATTTTCAAGTGGGGCATTCCATCCTCTTACCTACTTATTGTTTTGAGACAGATTAAGTCGAGATAATTTTTGTCAAGACTTTCGAGATAATTTTTGTACCCGAAATTTCTTATAATTTATGATACCCCGTCAAAAAGAAGCATTTGTACATTCCAAAATACACTGTCATCAAAAATCGAACCATGCATCCCTGATCCCCTGCAAAATATCCGAAAAAAAATGTAACCCCTTAACTGCCATTTCAAGAAATCTCCCACCCCAATACAAAGAAATTAGCATATCTTGGGCGAACTTCACTCTCAAAAATTATTTCTTCAATTCACGGAAATTCTGCAGCAATCAGTGCTGCCAGAATATTTCCGTTAATTGACGAATATCCGTCATTTTTTTTTCCCCTGTCAATTGAAGAAACTTCTTTAGAATTAACGAAATTTTTTCCCCTTCTTCAGATATTGGAGAAGGATTGTCGAATATCCGTCTTCTTCTTTTTTTTTTTTTTTTTTTTTTTGTCCTGTCAATTGAAGAAACTTCTTTAGAATTAACGAAATTTTTTCTCCTTCTTCAGATATTCGAGAAGGATTCATGGAAATATTACGTTTCCAAGGAGTGCGGTAATTATTCATTGAAAAATGAGGAATAAATTAGTGTATAAAGACGCACTCTCAAAAATTATTTCTTCAATTCACAGAAATTTTTCTGGCAGCAGTGATATTTCCGCAGTCCGTTATCCGCAGTGATATTCCGTCAGCAGCAGAATATTTCCGTTATTTGACGAATATCCGTTTCTTTTCTTCTCCTGTCAATTGAAGAAACTTCTCCAGATTGAAGAAATTTGAACGAATTTTTTTCCTCTTCAGATTTCGGGAAGAAGAATTCACTGAAATATCACATTTTCAAGAGTACGGAAATTACTCGTCGAAAAATAAATGAGGAATAAGTTAGTGTATAAAGATGAATTTTTCTGAGAGTGTTCTTTTCAAATTGAAGTTATTGCATGCGAAAAAATAAAGGATATTTACACTACTAGCAGCGCTGAGGACATTAGTTGAGAGTGGCTTATATATATATATATGTCCGGGGCAGTTAAAGCATTGACAAAGCGTATATATACGGCAGGGGCAGTTAAGGGGTTAGGTCTAGAATCATCATCAGAACATTTTCAAACTCACATGTTTGCCTGTTATTATTGTCCTAACACTAAGGCCCGCATTCATATTTTGTAATTCCAAAGCAAGGAGAAATTAGGCGCTTTAATTGAAGGCACATCTGAACTCATAAGTGAAAAATACTGGCTAACCCCTGGCTTATAAGTTATCATCTAGTTCTGTCCTTTCATTTCTATTGAAATAGGTGAATAGAAACACGATAAATCAGCTTATGGAATTCTTAACTCGAGAATTAACCCAAGACTACCTTATGTAGATGAAAAAGTGTGATCATTTTTATGAGTGTCAAAAGTATGGCACAATTTTAATCTGATCTCTTTGTGAGAAAAATATTAAAAGGGAATTCGGCTGAACCCGGAGCGCTTTAATGATGTTGTTGAAAATATTTTCATCTTTTTTTTTTTTTTAGATTTCCTGCAAAGCTTCATTTGGAATTGCACGGTTTCTGTATCTATAATGAATTGTCATCATAAAATCATTGAAGCACTTCCATCTTTATAAGTTTTAATTTCCTGTGCAATTAATTTCGCGATTTTGCCAGTGCCGTATTTAAGGGAACAAGGCCCTGGGGGGACCCGATCCCCTCCGAAAATGTAAAACGATTATTTAAAAAAGCGGATACCCCCCCCCCCATCGCCGAAATGAAAGCCTATATAGTCTATTGAATTTCACATACTTTCATTAAAAAATTGTTTCTTCAATATATAAAACATTGAATATAGATTTTTTTAAAGAAATCGTAGACGAGCAACCTATATAAAAAAAAAAAACTTATGAATAAATACACAAACACAATCATCCATATTCTATGACATAATTCATTCTTTTAAAAATTAAAATGAACATTGGAACCAACCAAATTAAATATTGGTGTTATTAGAGAAATTTACTTTTGAAACCGCCTAGTACAACACTATCTGATTTCAAAGATACATTGGATAGACAGTGACACTAGCAATATTACGTCAAAATTCTTGCAAAATCGCTTAGCAATGTAACAGCAGAGCATCTGAATTACTAGTCTCAATTGAGTAAATTTAGATAACTTACTGCATTAAATATTGCTGACAAAAAGTTACGAACACACTGTGTAACAAAATTGAAATGGATGATGATAATGGAATATGATAAATCTCAAAATCTCGTATGTTCCCTCACAAGCCAAATTTGTATTGCGTAGTACATGTTTATTAGTACTGACAGTAAATATTTTAACATCTCAAAAAAAAAAAAAAAAAAAAAAAAAATGCCGTTAACTACTATTTGCCCCCAAAGTTAAGTAAACCGTGATTTAGTATCGATGGTGTCATTGTTTTTCTTAGTGATTTTAGATTATAATGCCAAAATTATTTAAGAATCGTGGCACTTCAGAATTTTTAGATCGAAAAAAGCAATTCAAGGAGCACCAATATCATTTCACAAAAGCTTAATGACCCCCCTCCCACCCAAAAAAAGAAAGAAAGAGTTCAAAATCGTATACCCTGTGTAAAACTGCAATTTTTTTGAAAAAAATATCACTTCTAATTCGACAAACAAAAATGCACTTTAACCATAACTGTTTCGCACAAAGAAGGGGTTGAAAAATATCATTCCTTGCGCTTAACTTTCTTCTGAGTTGGATGTATGTAATATGTGTATCTGCTGTTGTATATACTTCAATGTAATATCTAGTCTTGTGTTTTTTCACATTTTTAGATTCTTTTTTATTATTATTATTGCAATCATTTCTTGGAAATCTATTCAAGAATATGAGAATGCAAATTCTTAATCGTTTCTTTAAGTTGTATATGTATGCTTTGAACTCTGAATAAAAAAATTGATTTTTTTTATGTTGTACCAAAAATGTTGTCATTTTTTTTCCTTTTTTCAACCAACATATTTAAAAAGATTATTGATTGCATTTACAGGGTTTCTACAGATTTCACAGCTTTTGCTTCCCTGACTTTTTATCTAGTGTGCTTTCCTGGATTTTGCGTTTCTATTTTTAATACTACATCCTTTAATTAATAACTTTTTATATATTTTGCCCCTTTTTTACAAATAATAATAATAATAATAAAATCAATATACACAAAAATATTATTTGACATCACTGGATTCTAACAAAAACCGTGTTTGATAATTTATGATAAAATTAAGAATATTTCAACTGAAAAAGATATGTTAACCCATTAAGCGCCAAAGCTCCCGTTACGGGAACATCTATTATATATATTTTTTCTTAAAATATTTTAACGCAGTTTACGAAATACACATTTTATATAAATATTTACACTATAGGGTGTGTTATATAGTGTAAATGTTTATACAAAATGTGTTTTTCGTAAATTGCGTTAAAATATTTTAAGAAAAAAAATGTATAATAGATGTTCCCATAACGGGAGCTTTGGCGCTTAATGGGTTAATAAAAGACACATTTTAAAATGATTTATAAGAAAATGATAAATGATAAATAAGAAAAATGATAAATAAGAAAAATGATAAATAAGAATAAATTTTAAATGATAAATAAGAAAATAGATAAATTTTAAATGATAAATAAGAAAATGAAAATAGAACAATTTCTACAATTAGGTTCAAACAGGAAGTATTTTCTTGATTTTGCCACAAAATTCAAATATTCTTGCATTTCCCCTGACCTTTCTTCAATTTCTTCAAATTTCCCAAATCCCTAACCAAAACTCATTTCCCTGACTTTCCAGGTCTGTAGAAACCCTGATTTATCTTTCATTATTATATACAGCAAACATGGAGAGTACCTATAACGATAAATTATTTTTTCTTTTCTGTTCATTTCTCAGAATGCCAAAATTTTGCTATTCCTATCCACTTCAAGCAGTTGAGAACCAGAAACAGCTTTTAAAAAAAACAGTAAATGTGTCTAAAGCATCTGTGATGCTTTTTTACTTTGCACATCAGGTAAAAGTAGCTGAAGCAAATGAAATGAAATTTGGTAAAATAATCGTCATTCAGCTCAAATGAATTTTTATTTATTTATTCACATAAAACAAGAGACCGGTTAAATAAGAAAGTTACTGGATGTCACGTTTATTGATTTCACCTCAGTTCAATCTACTTGCAGATTTGAACTATGTATTTATTTATCTTTAGTGTTAAAAATCAAAATTTCATTAAAACAACTGAATAGAATTTTACCTCCCACAGAATTTCACAAGAAATCATACTGCCATTCAACAAGGTTCCTTTTTTTGAAGGGGAGACCTCTGGACCACTCCCTTGTATGTGTTAACTGTTAGGAAACAACCTATGGTGAAGACAATACTGATCCGAATCACTGGGTGCATCTTGTATTTCTATTCTAGAAATAGTGGAAGGAGTTATTCTACAGTAAAACTATTAGAGGAAATATGTACTTCCCAACACATATTTTTCAATGCCTTTTACGGAGCAAACACTGGACACAGAAAGGGAATCTTCACTGTTGGATCTTTGCAAGGAGAGAAAACAGCTTAAACCTGGGTTCAATGAGGAAGAAGGGGAGTAAATACAATAACTTGCATCCACTAACATATTCAACTATTTCACACTGCTGTGAAGAGAAAAGCTACTCTGAAATACATATTACAAAAGGTTTGCTTATGTCACTCAAGCGCAGTTGTTGCATTGGTTGTTACCTTCATCAAAAGGCTCTGTATATCACATTCTATTGCTGCAATAGAACTTATCAAGAAAGAAAAATCACACAGAAGCAATGTTACTGAAAATTATCTTTTTATTTATTGAAACACACAACTGAAGCTAAATATATTCTTTTACATTCATCTGACAAAAATCCCATGCATATTTTTCTGAAATTGTATTTTGCACAAAAGCAAAAAATACACTTTTCCCCACATTTACAAAGAAGAAATATGAGTATAAAAATATCACAGATTATCACGAAGATCAACTTCATATTTATACGATAAATATATAAAATACAGGATTAATAAGGAATCACTAAATTTGAGAAAGAAATAAAAACTGGTATATTTCAATTAAATCAGACTTTTGATTTGTTTTTAAAAGACTATACACAGTTAATTACTAATTACAGTTTCAGGGATAGCCTACGAGTTTAAAAAATGACATACAGGAATAGAGCTTTATTGTTCTCAAATAATGCATTCAATAGAAAACATAATTATAATGCTAGAAAAATTTATAAATTATTCAGTATTCTAACTTTAACGTGTAATATAAGCATAATTAAATCTGTCCAGCATATTGTAATGGTACAAACAAGATTTTAATTCACTATGGTTTTCTATGAACAAGTATTTTTAGAATCAAACTCAAAATCAGACTAATTTAACCTTTTACAACACCAAATAATGATATTTTTAATTAATTAATTAATTTTTATCTAGCACAATAAACAATCAATACCTACTGTCTATTCAGCTTTATTATTTTAATTACTATTATTATAATGCATAAAAATAAACAGACATAAGTAGCAAAGAAAAAATAATTTAAATTTTATTCTAGTTTCATGGAATTAGTCATGTAAAATAACTGATAAAACTAAATACTTTGCTTTGAATTTCATGAAAGAGGTGAAGTGAATTAATCAGTTTTTTTATCTAATTTATTTCCATTCATAGATAAAGGACTAATGATGAATTGAATTTGCTGAATAAGCTATCAAATATATGCATAGGCGCACCCATGGAGGGGGCTATGGGGGCTGAAGCCCCCCCTAAAGGTGGAAAGTTAGAAGTGAAAAGATTTAAAAATGAAAATTGCCGCTAATTTATTATTATTATTTCTTTATTTAATTGGCTTCAAGTTATTTCTAATCAAAAAAAGACATTTATTTGAAAAAGTTTTTAAATAAATGCTTATGAGTTTATGAAACACTGTTAAACTCGGTTACAACGTCACTGAAAAGATCAGATAATTATTTATGACTCCATACCGAGTTACATTGCTTGTGGGATTGTGTTCTATGGGACAATCAAGTGGTACCGAATATGTAGACGTTTTAAGAGAGTTGTAACTAATCGAGGTCACTATAACCGAGTTCAGCAGTATTTGTATGTCACCCAGCCCCCCCCCCCCCAAACTAAAATCCTGGGTGCGCCACTGAATATATGCGAAGCAATTTTTCATGAGAATTTTTTAATTTTGTTGTAATGGAAAATAATTAAAAAAGACACCTACACCAAATAACAAAAGTGATCAGGTGCAGTGGTTTAAGCTGAAAACGAGATTTTGAAGAGTGAAACAACATAGTAACACATTGTTGAAAGCTCTTCTATTTATTTAACTATTATAGGAGACAAAACAACTGAAAAGTTATTATAACTCTATAAATGATATGATACAATTTTTATAGATCTGCCATATGATAATACTAAGGGGTAAATAATACAAATTTGAATGTAAAATATCTGTTTAGATTAATATACGTTTGTATTTTAACTATTTATAATTTATGTAATTCAAATGGTTAAACAAACTGAGCATTTTTTTTTTTTTTTAAGATTTTAAGAGAACATACAATTAAGAATAATACAAACAAAATTTTAGATTGTTAATTATGAAATTCGGAAATTTTAAAAAGTTAAACATAATTTTTTTTACATATGAAAAAAAAATCTCATTTAGGATTCCAAATAATCAATCATATACAGAACAACCATTACTTTGTTTACTATTTCTCAAAATCACTGAAATACTAGGAAAAGTCATAAAGTGTCACAAAAAGTAATGAAAAAATAATTTACTACTGAAACATATGGATTTCATATTTTCTACATATCTCTAGCAATTTAATGTATTTATCCCACCGTTTTATCAGTTACTCAATTTTAGCTCAATAAAATTCTTTGAGTTGATGTCTCATTCACAATTGAACTTTGTGCTGAACAACATTATCATCTGTAAAATATTTTCCTCCAAAATGTAATTTTAGTAGACACCTAAGAGATGAAAACTGCATTAACTGAATACCATAAAACAGTGCAGACCTGCCATCTATCGCAACTCTTTGGATATATTTGTCACTAATTTACATTATTCCATATGCATTAATGACTTGTAAGTCAATTGTACACTTGAACCTTGTAAGCCAATTGTACACTATAACAAAAAGTAATCGTATGTATTTCATATCTAATTCTAGCTCTATAGGCACACACAATACAAAACCACAACATTACACATTATGCATATATTATGCAACATAAGATATATTTACAACCTGTGACAAAAATTAGGAGTTGATATACAGTAGAAAAGAAAAACACATTTTTGTAATAACAAAGTAATTTATGTGAACAGTTGTACAGTTTAGGAGTGCAAATAAAACATAATTAATATTTTGTATTGTTCTAGCATATGGTCCACTTTGTTAGTCATTTCAAAGATAGTCATCAGCATACTGAATTTATACTTAAAAACTTAAAGGGGGAAAAAAATAAAGGCTTAAAAAAAGTCTTTGTACGATCTTTACCAAAAAGTCTTAAAATAGAAATGCCTTACAATACAAATAAAAACCACTTTAAAGAAAGTATTACAGTGAAACCCCATTCAAAAGGCAGAACAGAGGTACATGTGGAAAAAGCTAAATCGAGGTTGGATGGTCAATGATGTGTGCTGTCAATGAATTGAAGTGTAATTTTGATTACACTTTTCATTTATTCTTTTATAGTCTAAGAGCCAGCGACCGCCAGACCTTCGTCATAGTATAAAAGCTGAAACTTTCTCTGCGCATACCCCCCAACAGAGGTAGGAACCATCGGCCACTCTAAAGTTTGGATGACCGTGGCTTTGGCAGGTAACAGGTGGCAAAGGTGTATAAAATTGCAGAATATTTTCGTCATTTCATAATGCTTCATTTTTTTTAATAGGTTCTTCTTCGCAGTACTAGAAATCACTTTATCCCTTGCCAGACACTTTTCCATCGTGGCAAACCCCCGCCAGATAACCTCTGGAAAACTATTGTGTTCGTAAACTCCAACGACGAAGTAAGTCAAGCTGTCACAAAGTGCAAAGCACATTTTATACTGCTACTTCTGAACTTTCTTACGATGCTGCAGTGCGCTCGTAATAGTATTACGTTTTCCATGACTTTGAGGTTGTCTGGCAGGGGTTTGCCCATGATGGAAAAGTGTCTGGCAAGGGATAAAGTGATTTCTAGTACTGCGAAGAAGAACATAAAAAAATTAAGTTTTATAAAATGACGAAAATTTTCTGCAATTTTATACACTTTTGCCACCTGTTACCTGCCAAAGCCACGGTCATCCAAACTTTAGAGTGGCCGATGGTTCCTACCTCTATTAGGGAATATGCGCAGAGAAAGTTTCAGCTTTTATACTATGATGAAGGTCTGTCGGCTGCAGGCTCTTGCTCTATTACAAAAATTTAGACGCTAGATTTCAAGAGCATATTTAAAATAAATTTAATAGTTTACTTCATTTTTTGTTTTTCTTATTTCCATCACAAATTTCATCTTCCAGAAAATGAATTTTTGTACATTTTTTTTTCCCTTGACTTTCAATATTTGAAAAGAACACTTTCATTACTTTCAACCTGGATCACTTCAAATGCTGAGGAAATTATTTGACCTTCTCCTGCCATTTTGATCAACATAATTTACGATTTAAGCAAATTTTAATCAACATAATATATATACATAATTTACAATTTAAGGGGCTGCAAGCATATGCATATTAAGAATTTAATCTTTTTTACAAAAACATACAAATTGTACAAATAAATTATTAAAAAGAAATCCCTTATTTGAATACTTGCACAGAATTTTTATACTAAAAAAATACATACTTTAGTTAGAGAAAATATCGATTCACAATATTTTATTTTTGCCAAAGAGTTGTATAATTTTTTTTAAAAAGACTATCTTATTTTATTTCACTGGTGAGCGATAAAGGGGAGAATTTTTTTAAAGAAATTTTATAAGAATCTATTAAAAACAAGAGTCATAAGGAACACAAGAAAAGTAAATTTTTTTAAATGATAATATTAAGACTAACACATACATATGGTGAAAACATAAAGCTGTCATAAAAGAAGTTTTTAACCACTTAAAATAGAAATGGTCAACAGGCAATAAGAGATGAGAGATTAATTCAAGCTGGTTTTAAAAAGGCTTGGGTTTTCTATAAGGGATGAGTGTATAGCGTTGCCATAGTAAACAAACAGATCAGATATCTTGCTAGCAGGCATGGATGCAGCATAATCATTTTGAGTTGTATTCCAAACAAGCAGCGTTTCTTTAATTTTTATTTCTGACTTTATATTTTAACAGATTTATTATACTGAATTTTTATTTTCTTAGAGAGTCACTACTGTTTTCCACTAATAAATATTTTTAAGATGGTATTTCATTTTTTTCCCTTTGTATTTAAGTTTTTCAAAATTAACTTTTGAATTTTTTTTTCTCCTTTCAAATTAAACTCTTATTTTATTTTTTCTAAGTTACATGGTAAGTTATAATAATAATTTTATTAATTTATTTTTTGTGCATATATTCTACTCAATTGTTCTTCCCCCCCCCCCCTTATCTCAATGGGTGGTTTATTTTATATTGTTATCTAAAGCAGAAATTATTACTCATTGATTTACCTAAACATTCAATCAGTATCCTAATTTATTGAATTCTGACACTTCCAAAAAACTAGAATAACTTTTATTGGACAAAGGAGAATCAATTATATAAAGTAAAATTACTATTTTACAACAATAAAACCCATCAATAATTTTAAATAATGAGCAAAATTTTCCCAACGATGATTTTAATAATTTAAAAATATGCCGAGGAATGTGCACATTGGAAGAAAATACGGTAGTTTACCTTTACCACAAAAATTACTTCAAAAATTTTGTTAAAACTTAAGTTATTTCCATGCAAAGCAATACTGCATTTACATATTTTCTTTTATTTAACCCTTTAACGTGCAGTGTCCTCGCCGTGAGGACACCCAACTCTGACGTTTTGACTGTTGCCAGTCAAGAAGAATAGATTTGATTTCTATAAAAATAGTTGCGGGTGACATAGCTCCACGAGAACCCTTTACTTTTTAGCGTGTCATTTCCCGTAAAAAAATGGTCATGATTCTTTTTAACAGCACTGACATCTGCAGAAAAATGGAAGAATGCGAGAACAGCTGGACAGATCGCCCAATGCTGAAAAAAGGGCAGCCGTTGCCATTGCTCGCCTTAACTACCAGCAAGATGGCAGACGATCGAAACGTTCATCGCATGCCACAGATCTAGAGACCCTTTCTTGACGACAGCTGTCGTCATGCGATGAACGTTTCGATCGTCTGCCATCTTGCTGGTAGTTAAGTCGAGCGATGGCAATGGCTGCCCTTTTTTCAGTAAGGAGAAAGGGTTGTGGCTCAAAGGGTTAATTTCAAACTTTATTTTTATTTTTAAAAAACTTAAATCCAGAGTACATTTTTAAACAATTTGTCATTTAATAATTAAAAATATTTAATTGTTAGTCCAATGCAAAGATTTTTGTTCTTTGAATGAAAATCTGTCCAAACTACTGATAACATAATGATAATTAGCCATGAAACGATTAGCTCGTTCATGGAAGAAGAGGAAACCAGTACAACTGAAAATGGCTCTGGTGCATCACCAAATATATCTCGACGGATTTTTGGGGCATTTTGCCGTTTTTACTATACATCATCACAGTCAAGTTGGTCAAGCCTATTCTCTCATTATTAGAAAAGATTGCTCCAAACCCACAGCAAATTAAAAAAACACCACAATACATATTCCTACAATAAAAATATGACTACAGTATATATGAAAACTACAAATATTTTATGCATATAACCAATAAAAGACAATGGAAAAACTGAGTCTGATTGATAACACAATGAAATCATAATTGATATTCAGATACAAGATTTGAAACATACAAAAATTATCACATTATAGTTAATAAATAATTAATGACTAGATTTTTGTTTCACATGGCTAAAAATTAATAATTCAATCAATTATATTATAGAGCATTTCGATGAGCCTAGCAACCAGTGAGGCGACTAACTTTTTATTTTTGTCTATAATTTTTACTCAACTGCTTGAGAAACAAACAGTTCTTGAAAATATTTCAATTAGAAAAACCCAATTTTTAACAAAAAACATTAAATTCAAGTTGTTTGGTAATTTTAATGGATTAAATTTGTAAAGTAAACTTTCCATTTTGATTCTCCAGTGTTATATTATGATTTGAAGTATTTAAAAATAATTTCAAATGATATTTTTTAAAAAAATCTTTCTGTGTTTAATACAACAGAAATATAATAGCAGAAACAGCTCTAGCTATTCTACTATGCATGGATAACTGGATTTTTTTTTAAACTGATGAAAGGCAGACCTTGAATCACCCGATATGATCATCTTGTTGATAAGAATTTATGTGTGTTATTATACAAAGTTTAATTTTGGATAGTTGATTGCCATTCAAATGCGGTACATGAAACAGCATTTTGAAATGCTCTATATAAAGTGGCATGTCTTTTTTTTTCCTTAAAGATGAAATTTTTTCAGTGAAGAAAGAAAGTTTTTACATTCGGTATACGTTTGATGCATGTGTTAAGTAACCTGAATTAATGGAGTATTTTTTTTAAATCATGTGATTTTGGTACATTAAAAAAAAAAAAAAAAAAAAACTAATTATACCAAATACAGTAATACTCCCAAACTTAAGTGCTAGGTTGCTAGGCTTAACCACTTAAGTCAGGGAATAATTTTGCAGATAAATATGTACAAATTATTTTTAATTGGCACCATAGACTAAAGAAGAATATAATTAGGGAGGGGGGAGGAATATTAATAAAATCTTAGATAATACACATGTAAAACAAATTATGTTATTAAAATCGTGAATTGAAGTTATTTTGAAAGCAAACACAGAACAAATTGACACGATTTAAAAATTGTACGAGTTCAGTTTGGAGTAAGTTGAGGTATTACTGTACTTTCAAAATTTTTAGAATGCCACAAGCTGCACTATACAACAAATTAAACAATAAACCTGTATCTGTTTTGAAACTTTTAGAAAAAATTCTTAATCAAAAATTTTGCAGAAAGTGTCCCTCTAAATATTAAGATTTTTTTTGGATGTTTCATAAAAGGGATCATTTTTAATTTTATTTCAGTGTGTAGTGCAGCTTATAAACATCACCCTGAGGGGTTTTTTTTTTAGAGTCCTTGGTGCGATTAGTTTATTTTAATTTGTGTACCGAGACTGTCAGGCAGATTTATCTTCTTCGGCATATACCCTTAAACTAAAACATCAAAAATAAATAACAACATATAATAATTCTTTATAAATATGGATAAATAGAAATAATAATCAATCTTGAAAATCTGGTGTATGAAAAGCATATAAATATAACATATTTGCATAAAGCTTGGAAGCCTATCATAGAAAGTATCAATTTTTGTACTAAATGGCCAACTTAAAATTAACTCATATAAGAATTGCCAGAGGCAATATAATACATTGGGCTGTACAATTTTCTCTCCTTTCAATCTAACTGTTTTGGAAATTTCAGTTAAATTGGGAAAAAATTAAAGCAGTAATAAATTTATTATTTTTTAAATCATAAATTTATTGAAACTACACCCACTATTTTTCCAAATAAGATTGTAACTTTTTACAAGAAAAATTAAGGATGTTTTGTGTCACAGAAATAACTGAATATACACTACTTGCCTATATTCCATTTAAAAAATCCATTGACTCAAGCTTCAGTGGTTAAATACTAACAATCTGTTTTATTCCTTTCAATAAATAAATGACTAATTAATAAAATAGGGAGAAAATTTATACAGCCCTGCGCCAACTCCAGATTTAAAACCTGGAGGTTACCCAGGTTGTCTCATTGTCTGCAAGCTGGACAAAAGTGCAGGTTATGCACAAAAATTAGGCGATATATTGTATATACATTCTAACTTAGGAAATATGAATATAATTCGCAGTAATAAAACAACTGTAAAAGTATTGTTTGTACATCAGAAGCATTTTGTATATATTCTCTATAATGAGGTAGGGAAAAGCAGAATTTAAAATAAATAAAAAATGTACATACAAATATAAATTCTCCATAACAAAGTAATAGAAAAGTAGAATCCAAAAGACTCATACAAATCGTACAAGTAAATGTAAAATAGTTACATGTCTATCAACAGTTGAATAAATATATTTGGGACTGGGGTATTTTTAATTTAACACCATATTTAGAAAACAATACGCTAACACAGATACTAAGATACTCTATGTGCAAATAATAATTAAATACAATCAAGTGCACACACACACCAATAGCCTGCACTGAATGTATATAATATATTATATTGAAATATATTATTTACATTCAATGAAGATTTGCAAAGTATTCAAAAAGTTTAAATGAAATTATTTTTATGTTTAAGCTGCAAGAACTACACTTTTCTTCATTGCATGAAGTCATTAAAATGCATTTTTAATAAAATAGGCATTAAAAAAAGGTCTGGAATTACATATTTGACCTCATGTAATATGATGACGGAGACAGAGAAAACATTTTGCCTATCATGAGAAATGTTCATGATATATTTTCAGACATAGCATGTACTCACAAAAATATAACAGTTTGTTTACAAAATGTTAGAAGTATTTTGCATTTAACTTACGGAGTTTTCAGCCAAACTTTTACAAATTCTGCAGAAAATAAAACAATACACTGAGAAACATTATACTGAAAGGGGGAAAAAAAAAAAAAAACTGTACATCAAATATGATCATGTACAGTAAATAATTTTTCAATATGCATGCTCAATAGAGATGAATTTTTAAATTGCAAAGTTTTTAAACCAATTCTACAGAGCATATCTATAAAAATTGCAGTTGTAAAATTAAAGAAAATATTGAGTACAATCTAAACTTTTCTTGAAAGCAGTTGTAAAATCAGTAGTTGTACATCGATCTTGAATTTTGTTAATTTAAGTACCCTGCACTTCAATAATTAATATAGGTAATTATTACAACTGTGAGCAAGAAAAAGTATTACTTTGCCATTTAATTTAAAACTGTGGATTCAATATAGCCGTGACTTACTTATGTAAAGAGTATTCTGAAAATGTTAATATAACACAATATTTTACCAAAAAAAATCAACACCGTGATTTGGAATATGCAAAAATTCAGAAATGAAATATGAGACTTCTGAATATATGGGTGCAAAATATAATATAATTTATGAAAGAATGATGGATTTGAAACATCTTTAATGAAACATGTTTATATGAATCTGTAGAATGGTATGATAGTAGGAAAATGATTATATTTCTTTTAGAATACAGATCAAATTTCAGTATTTTCAATGCATCAGCTATATAAAAAAACTACAACTTGATTTTCTGAGTTGAAAATTACTTTACAAAAGCATAATATTTATATTTTTGTTACAGCAAACATATTTAGTAGCAGTACCTTTGATTTTATGTTTATAACAAAAAACAATTTTATGTACTTAAAATATGATTGCATCTTACTTTCTCAGCTTTTAAAATAAGAAATCATATAATGTAACTTAATGATTTTTTAATGAATTTAATTTATTAACTGAAATCTAGAGTAAAATGTGATGAAAAAATCATTTGAATGTACGTACACACAAATTTCTTCAAAAATCTATAGTACAAAATTGATAAATTAATTGTCTGTACAATTTCATGGTATGCAAATGATAACGTTATATACAAACATAACAAAGATGATTTTTAATCAAAAAAGTAATTAATCATCATAATCATCATAATATTCATCTTCATAGTAATCAGCAACGTTTTCTTCTGTGAAAATAAACAAAAAAGATTATTAGAAATTTTTAATGAGAAGAAAAACACAGTTTTAATCTAACAATTCTGATAATAATAACACCGGTCAACACAATTTTTGGGTCTGACTTTTACATGTTAAATTTTAGTTTCTCCTATGCCAAAACTAAGGAAAATAAATTTTTTTTTCTATGAAAGATTGCTTTTGTAGAAATTAAAACAATTTTTCAATTTTTTGGCAAAAATCAGATTTTTATATATATTTTTTTTTTATAATTCCACTTTAAATTATGATCAGAAAAGTTTTTGCTGGATATAAAATTCTTTTTTTTATTAAAGATTTGTAATAAACAATAACTTTAATAACATAAATGTAAAATAATAAGAAATTAATGTCTAAAAGTGAATACTTTTCGTATTTCTTGTATGTTCATATGAGCAAATAATAATACAAACAAATAATAATATTACAAATAGTACTACAAATAATATTATAAGCAATACTACAGAGTTACAAATAATAATACAGTTTACTTTTGGGGTTAATCAAAGTGCTGTCATCTTTCGTTTATGAAATAAATTAAAATATACTTATCGACGCAAATCAGACAAAAGCAAACTTAAAGAAATAAAAATTAAAATTTAAGTGTTTTTCAATGTCTAGAATCAGAATTTAAGCATGAGAACAGAGACCCAAATTTTTTTTTTTGTTGTTGTTGTTGACCGGTGTAATTTAAGGGGTAACACTTAAAGATTCTATTTGATTTATTTTTAGTATTAAGATTTGGTTGGTTGGTTGAGTGGGGTTTATTGGCACAAATCCAGAGAGGATATGCAGCACCAAACAACAGGATAAAAAGCTAAACAATACCATTAAATATGAAAATGTATGACATCAAAAAGTGTAAAAGCTAAAAGACACAACATGTTAAAAAAGGATGAAAGCTACAATATATCTGAATAGGTTACCCCAGACTGCTTGAGAAGAGGATTTGACTTTTAACCCTTTGAGGCGCAACCCTTTCCCAATGCTGAAAAAAGGGCAGCTGTTGGCATCGCTCGACTTAACTACCAGCAAGATGGCAGACGAAACGTTCATTGACACTCGAGAAATGCTGAGTGCTTTTAAAATAAATCCCAATGTTATAAATATCAAAAGTAATAAATTAATAGAAACATGGAGTGGTCGCACAACATTCAAAGCTTAAAACAAGCAATTTGCTGAAGCACGCTCACTGTGTAATCAACAGCTGGCCGTCCACGAAAAAAAAAAAAAAAAAAAAAAAAAAAAGTTGTTTGACTGGAGCCTCCTCATCGGCTCGCTTCCGAACTTTTTGCGAATGCAAGAAGTTTTTTACAAGTTATTTATTTATTTATTTCTAGAAATTTGCCTTTGTGAATATAAAAATTCATATGTTTTATATGAAATCGGACACTGATTAATTCGAAAATGGAAATCGTAAGCTTCGTAAAATAGCAGTTGCCATCTGTCAAAAGCCAGCTCTCGTCAAAAAAGGGTCTCTAGATCTGTGGCACGCGATGAACGTTTCTATCGTCTGCCATCTTGCTGGTAGTTAAGTCGAGCGATGGCAACGGCTGCCCTTTTTTCAGCATTGGGCAATCGATCCAGCTGTTTTCGCATTCTTCCATTTTCCAGCAGATGCCAGTGCTGTTAAAAATAAGCGTGACCATTTTTTGACAAGAAATGACGTGCTAAAAAGTAAAGTATTCTTGTGCAGCTATATCACCCGCAACTATTTTTATAGAAATAAAATTTATTCTTTGTGACTGGCAACAGTCAAAATGTCAGAGTTTGGTGATCCCAGAGCGGGAACACTGCGCCTTAAAGGGTTAATGGATTCTGTTTCAAAAGCTAATCCTTCTAATGCTATGGAAGTACAGTATGGAACCTGTTATCCGGAATGGTTGGGACCGGGTGTATTCTGTATAACTGGAATTTTCTGGATAACTGGTTGGGGATTAACAAGACATTTACTGATTTGGTTGGTAGCATAAATGTTACTCTCTATTTTTGATTAGAATTAAATAATAATTGTTAATATACTAGAAAAATAATATATATTAAAAAAAACTAATATGATCAGGATAAATAATAATGATTTAGAGAGGAAGTAGTAAATATATGATAACTTTCTGAAAACTTAGTCACACACTAAATAAATAAAATACCTTACCAGATTGCTTACTTTATAAATTGTAGCTGTAGTACTCAAAATAAATAAAAAAAACATAAGAAATATTTAAAAAATTCATTTTTTGCTTTTCTTTCAGAAAAAATAGGAATTTAATCAATTGAAAAATAATTCTGGATAACTGGTTTTCCGGATAAGAGGTTCCATACTGTATTAGACAATGACTAGTAATTGCATTTGCATGTGGACGAGTTCTATTTTGTAAAAGTCTGAAGGCAGTGTTCATTAAACATTAATTTTTTTCTA
The DNA here is from genome assembly GCA_038373885.1 of Cheiracanthium punctorium. Classification (NCBI taxonomy): domain Eukaryota; kingdom Metazoa; phylum Arthropoda; class Arachnida; order Araneae; family Cheiracanthiidae; genus Cheiracanthium; species Cheiracanthium punctorium. The sequence goes on from JAWZYV010016279.1 coordinate 720,659, forward strand.
GTCTAAAATGTAATTTAGCAAATGATGTAAAACTACTCCTCAATAGTAGAATTTGAGAAGCAGTATTGCAAACTCAAAATGAAATATTTATTTCCAATGCTGGACACTGTGTATTTATCACTGGATATTATTTAACAGTCCATAGCTAATACCAAAGCTCAAATATAATTTAAATTGTATTTACACAGGAATAAAATTGGTTACCATGACATTTCCATCAACAGAGAAATTCTAAGTATAACATTTAAAAATGTTTCAATTCAATAAAGGAATAAGATGTAAAAATTAAGCAAAGTATAAAAATAAACTACCTTTTGGATAATTGAGTAATCCTGTATAACCTTCATCATCAGAGCCAAAATCTTCTTCAGCATCATCTTCAAATGTTGTCTCTTCCACTTTAAAAAAAAAACATTTTAATAACAAGTTGAAAAAGAAATTTTATTTTACACAAAAATAGTCTGGAAAATGCTGCTTTATTTCCACTTATACTACTACTATATATTCCACTTATACTGCTTTAATAAATCTTTTGTAGCTTTTACAAAACTGATTGAACAAACATCTAATAATTAGTTTTATAATATAATATAGGCATGGGAAAATCAAAATTTATCACAAAATACTGCATTGTAATAGAATACTTAAAAATTTTCAGAAAAACACAACTGATTAATATTCTATACTACTAGGAGACTATGTTAATAATTTAATCACAAAAATAATCAAGACAATTAAAATTGGTTAATCAAAAAGCTTGCTTTTTTCCCTTCTATATTTAGTTGCATGAGATGATGCAATAGATCAAGTCTGTATGAAATTTCAAATTTGTTTAACCTGTACTGCTTCATAGAATCTAGAAATTTCAAATAGACTTGATATGTAGCACAACTAATGGTACGCACATTGAAATTGTGCAATACAACATTGCAGAAAAAACTGATATTTTCTTAATGGAATATTGAAAAAAAAAAAAAGAAAAACATAAGTGAATATCTGTGTTTGCTTATTTGTAGCTGATTTTTTAAAGTGTAGCCATACTTTTTCAACACTGTGTATAATGTGAAATTTGATAAATAAATCAAGAGACAAAACAACTTCATTAATTAAAATTAGAAAGTATAAAATAGCTATTTACCTGGTATTGGATTATTATCTTCACCAATAACAATTGTTGTTTCTAGAGGCAGTTCAATGGCTTCTGGTAAATCATCCTCTAATTTAGGCTTTTTGGCAGGCGGGTCCTAAATAAAAAAGGAAGAAAAAAAAAAGCAGCATAAATAAAAATGACTTGAAAATGTTTGCAATCTCAAAATTTGAGCAAAACTATTTCATGATACTAGTAACATTTTTAGTAACTTTAAACTAATTTCAGTACTAATTTAATTTAGTTTTCATAGTTCATAAATATGTATGCCAGTAGATAGTAACATAATTTTTTATAGTTCTGATTCATGAAAAAAACCACCAAGCTTTCAAAATAAATAAATAAAATACGCATTTAAATAATAAATCATTAAATAAGTACTTTTAAAAAGCATTTTTATTTAATCACTAGCTGTGTGCCTGTTCTTTGCATGCTAGGAAACGAATATTTTTCTTACATGTGTAATTCGAATTAATTCCAGTAATGTGGAATATAAAAAACCCAGGAGCAGAATTATATTCAATGTTCTGCAACATAACTTCGAAAAGTTGCAAATGTTCTGCAGGCATTTTGTGCAAGTCTGACAGGCCACGGTAAAATGCAAATTAGGTATAAAAATTGTGCAAAAAGTGAAGAGAGAAGGCATAGCATAAAGGGCATGTCGCTTTAATTACTCTGCAGAACCTATCATTTTATATATTCTTTCTTTTAAAAGATGAAATGTTCTGCAAAGATTGTGATTGTTCTGCGACGTACGCCGCACTTTTACCCACTTTCTGCTTTCGGGATAAAAAAAGTAAAATTATTTGTCTCTTGACGTAAAGTTTTCATCATGAGTACTAACTTGAGAAAACTGCAATATAATGCCACAAAAACTATGTGCGTCATTTGTGATTGAAAAATAAAAAGCTCGATGGTTTGCAGAGAAAACTATTCATTTTCAAAATGTCTTATTGCTACATCATACTGTTTTTTAGGTTCAAGTTGTAGCATTAAATACCTCAGACACTACATGAAGTGGACAACCATTTTATTTTAAAATAGCTGCGGACCCGCTCTTCATAAAGGAAGAAGTGAATATTTTACTAAAATATGATCATAACTATATTTTATGTGACAAAACAGAACTTCATTTTGAAAAAGTTCACGTAGTCTCTTCTATTAAAACTACTGCAGGACATATTAACGCAAAATAGAATTACTTATCGTTTAGTTAGTTGTAAAGACAATCGTTGAAAAGGGATGAACAGAACATTTTTAATTTCATGAAATATTCTATTAACGAGGTATATTGAGATTTATTCATGTATAAAATCCTGACAAATCTACTAATACAACCTATTACTTATATTAATACTACATCTTCACTTCTCCCTCTTTAATGCCAAATTTAAAGAAACAGCTTACAGGGATGTTAACTCCAGCACTCGATTTGGGAGCACCCCGGGAGCAGAAAAAATTTCATTTGGGAGCACCTCGGGAGCAGAAAAATTCCATTTGGGAGCAGAAAAATTCTATTTGGGAGCAGAAAAATTCTATTTGGGAGCAGAAAAATTCCATTTGGGAGCACCTCGGGAGCACAAAAAAATAGTTTCCGAGAGGAAAACTAAGATTCGAGATCAGAATTAACATGATTTTGGAGCATAAAATTGAAGATTTAGGAACACAATAAATGCATACAAGAAAAGCAAAGTTTGCGAGCAAACACCATTTGCTAAAAGCAAAACACTATTTGAAAGCACTTTAGGAAAGCTCTGGAAAAAAAAGGGTGTATACAGGCTATGCTATCAGCAACTTGGTAAACACAATACATGGATTTACATGGACGGAAGGAATTTTTTTTTGTGTGTGTGTGAAACTGCTCTTTTTAATGGTTTTCATATAAATGCTAAATGGAAAGAGAGTGGGAGGGAAGTATTTCTTATATGCAATGGTACTTTTAATGCATGTTCGAAGGTTGTAAAAATACTAATATTTAAATGATAGAATTAACATTTCTGCCGTTTATATCATTCTAGAATTATGTATTCAAATTTTAGTCTATTTTAAAATAAAGATTTTAATTACGGATCTATAAATGAAATTCGTAACACATTCTGAAAAATTTGCGGACGCACTTTGGCTGAACATGGGCCCAGGGGCGTCGCCCCGTCTGCCCCCTCTCGTAGAGCCTGCACACACACAAAAAGAAAAACAGTGGTGTAGTTTTAAGAAAAAAGGTTTAGGAACACTCGCAACTGAAGACTCAAAAATCATGCGTCCATGATGAAAAGTGAAGAACGCTTACTTTTGCTGACATAAGCTCAAATGAAAAAGTAGTGAGACGGCATCTCCCCGCTCATGATCTTCACGGGCCGAAAATGTCTAGCCCGGCCCGGCATTTAATCAAAATAAAAAATTCAGACCTGGTCCAGCTCGTATATTAATCATGATTTAAGGAAGGGGGGGGGGGGAATCACAAGCCAATCGTTTGGTCTTGTCCAAATTTTAGGAGAGCAAAAATTTCCGGAAAGGCTCGATTTTGCAAGCGCAGAGGACCGTCTTTAAGAGTATACGCTTGTTCCGGTCCATTCTAGAAAATGCTGAGGTCAGCCCGTGCCTTGAATGAATCGTGCTGCAAAAGCCTGGGCCCGCACAGATCTCTACCCCCCGCGACTACACCACTGGCAGCGGATTTCCGGATTAATTTGAAATGAAATATTCTATTAATTCAGACAGCCTAGATTCTGATTTCTAAACCGGTCATGCTTCCAATTTTCATTCTTGCTACGGGCCGGGTCATAAACCGTGATTTTTTAGGGGCTGGGACGTCACCGTTCTTTACGGACCGGTCTGGTTTAGATCAGGGGCGGCCCTGCGTACATGACACCCACTCCACCCTGCAAACGTAGAAAAAGACGTCCCTTTTACTTTTTTCAAAATTGCTTTTATGATTTTAAGTTGGAAATCGTGCCCCTTCATAAACAAAAAACGGTGCCCGTTGCGATGATTACTTGCTTGCCTATCTGGCCGGCCCTGATTGAGGTGACTAACAAAGCCCGACTGGTCCGATCCGGGGCGGGTAGAATGGCTTCGGAATGCAGCTTTCGTACGCAGTTTGAATCTTGCTTTACTGCTAACTAGCTTTCCATACACGCTTTAAAAGATAAATGAGCGTGGCAAAAATTTAACAGAGTCAAAATGACGTATTCGGCGCAGACCGGCGCAAAAATTGGCTAAAAGCGCAGTTCGGCGCAATATTTGTGTTTCGGCGCACCCTGAAAGAGTCAAAATGACGTATTCGGCGCAGACTGGCGCAAAAATCGGCTAAAAGCGCAGTTTGGCGCAAGAATTTGTGTTTCGGCGCAGCTCGGCACAGAATTAACATCCCTGAGCTTAAGTTATTTTGCACAAATGGGACCTTTTAATTCGATGGGGATTCTTTCAATTTACTCATTACATAAATAATAATTACATCACATTATAATTAACATTAAGGAAGCTCTCCATATGTATTTAATTTCTGCATAATTCTTAGTTTGCTGTATTTAGCACTGCAAAACATTTCATCTCGCTGTGGTGGAAAATATAGTAGTACCACCTTTTTAAATATTCATATATCCAATATAGGGATACCTTATTAGTCCTTCATGGTTCTGTCTCGCGATAAACATAAAATTGCATAATCTCGGGGAGCTATTTCGAATCCCTTTAATCATGAACAAAACATTAGATCTGCAGAGTTTACAAATTTCCCGCATTTTTTTAATTTATGAAGTCACTGTTTAACCCTTTAACGTGAAGTGTCCTCGCCGTGAGGACACCAAACTCTGACGTTTTGACTGTTGCCAGTCACGAAGAATAGATTTGATTTCTATAAAAATAGTTGCGGGTGACCTAGCTCCACGAGAATCCTTTACTTTTTAGCACATCATTTCCCGTAAAAAAATGGTCACGATTATTTTTAACAGCAGTGACATCTGCTGAAAAACGGAAGAAAGCGAGAACAGCCGGACAGATTGCCCAATGCTGAAAAAAGGGCAGCCGTTGCCATCGCTCGACTTAACTACCAGCACAGCCAGCTGTCATCAAAAAAGGGTCTCTAGATCTGTGGCACGCGATGAACGTTTCGATCATCCGCCATCTTGCTGGTTAAGTCGAGCAATGGCAACGGCTGCCCTTTTTTCAGCATTGGGAAAGGGTTGCGCCTCAAAGGGTTAAATATTCATATATCCAATATAGGGATATCTTATAAATCCTTCATGGTTCTGTCCCGTGATAAACATAAAATTGTGTAATCTCGGGGAGCTATTTAGAATCCCTTTAATCATGAACAAAGCATTAGATCTGCAGAGTTTACAAATTTCCCGTATTTTTTAAATTTATGACGTCACTGTTTAACTGCCATAAAAAAGACCCCTGTTGGTTGAGGGAGTTAATTTCAATATTTCACACAGTAGTTTTCAAACGATATCATATCAAAACTTTGCTTCATATAGGACCAATATAGGGATAGCTTATAAATCCTCCATGATTCTGTCTCCTGAAAAACATCAAACTGTGTAATCTCGAGGAGCTATTAAGACTCGCTTTAATTGTGACAGGGCGCTAGAGTAACAGATGTACAAATTTCACACATTTTAAAAAAACTTATGTCACTGTTTAACTGCCGTAAAAGGTACTCTGGGTAGTTGAGGGAATTAATGTGGTTATTTCACACAGTAGTCTTCAAATGGTACAATATTGAAATTTATGATGACATTGAAAAATTTTTTGCTTTATATAGGACATTACAGAGGAACTTAATCTAACATTAAAATAAAACTATACTTTCAACATGCATATGTTAGGAAACATACATCGCAGCGGCATAATTAAATGCTGAAAATAATAACGAACTTTAAATAGAAAACTTTTAATAATGAACTTAATGTGCTTTAAAATGAACTTTCTAACTTTTAAAATGAAGAACACTTTCAGCTGCATTAAAACATTTCAATTTTTAAACAAGCAACAGATTTGGTTTACTTATATCGTAAGTTTTTCAATGAAAATATCACCTCCTTGTATTAAAAAAAGAGTGGGAATAAAATGTGTTAAGATTGTAACACAATTTTAACGTATTTACAGAATGAGAATTTTTTCAAAACACTTTTTACTTCCTTGTACAGAGTATAAGAAAGTAATGGTGGAAATTACCGCCGGGATAATACGTAAGTACCATTTATATATTATCAATAATAACATAACATGTGCAAGTTGCTGAAATCTTTTAACAATATTTATAGATTTTTGACCCATTTATAAAATGATATATTCAACTAATATCAACATAACCTTACCTCTACTGTACTTTCTTGATTTGCCATAGCTTCTAACATTTCTTTCTTCCTGTAATAGAAAATATTTATCATTCATTGGGATATGAATGGTCAAACAAAATATTACTTAAAATGTTTTTGTCATTTCACATTACTGGAACACTTTGAAGTCTTGTGTACAGTGAGTGATAGCACAAAAAATGTCATGTAAATATATCTATACACATACATGCAAAATAATTTAAGAATTCATTACAAATATGGAAATTCTTTCAATTTGGGAAATTTAATCAGATGCTTTTACATTAGTGAACAAAATTTTTACAAGATTATTAATCTAAATAAAGTAAGACATAAAATTTGTGTGTGTGTGTCTGTCATATAGTGGCAAGATAAGCAGTCCTAGGCCTAACACAAATTCAGTATAAGGGGTTCTCTAGAACAGGTCCTGACATACCTTAAAAAGATTATTTAAAAATCTGAATAGAAAATATTTTTATTTTGTGACCTATGTGATCTTCAGCTTCTTCCCCAATATCTGATGGAGTATAAAAAGGAATAATGTGAGACTTTTTCTGTACTGTATTAACAAGTTTAATTCAGTATTGAATGTCAAATTAAATTAATCATCTCTGACACAAAAAATACATCAAGAGAAAGATAACTTTGCAATTTTATCAAATTCAGTTAGCTTATAGTAGCTTTTTCAGATGACTAAGATTAACGTTTTCTTTAATAGGATTTCATTTGTACACATGGTGCCTGATCCTGTTTGCATAGTTTGGAAAACATGTCTTTTTGTGGGCTGTATGACAGCAGGAAATTTTTTTTTAATTAACAGGAACTAAAATTAAAAAAATTATTCATAAAATAAACCTGATGGTTAAATAAAATAATTTAACAGAAAAAGAAAACAACACCCCCCCCCCCTGTGAAATTTTTTTTTAACAAAATGTCCATAAATTTTGAATTTTTAGCTTAAATATTACGCATTTTAACACAAAGTTATGCCTATAATCCCCCCCCCTCCCTTGAAGGAAGTTTGCATATGCCACTGGTTGTCCCCATAAAGTTACAGAAAGCTATTGGCCAAATCTAATATTGCTCCAGGTTTGCCAACCTAGGAGGAACAGTTTGAGGAGCAGTGGTAGGGATTTGGAGGAGCATTTTACACTTTTGCGGAGCAATCCAACAATGCTGGCAGAAATCACTAAAAAAACAACCAATTACGTGCATCATGTTTTGATAATTTCAATTTAACCAAAACACACATCTATAAATGCTTTTTAAAAAATCTGATGTGTCCAACACATGACTTCCTTGCACGTCCATTAGATCAAAAATATTTTCGACGCACTTCCTCTAAACTTATTTGTTTGAAAGAGATAAAATATCAATAATAGTAAGGTTTAACGATTTCTAGACAAATATTTCGATATCGCCAAGCTGAGTTCAATTTGAAATATTTTTCTTCTGACACTTTATTTGGCGATATTTCACCAAAAGCCGACAAACTTGAGATAGTCTGCGAAATTTTGGGGATAGCCAAAGTAGTCATTGACCACAGACTTTCAATGAATTGAATGCATCCATACACCTCAATGTATTTAAAGTCATTTGGCTCACCCTGTAAATAAATTCTCAGTCGATTGCTGTCAAAAAAGATATGGAAAACAGTTAGATATTACAATAGTTCTAAATACAAAAGTTAAAAAATCTACGGGTTAAAGTTTTAGTGTTATACAAAATACGAAATAATTTTTGGCGCCAAATTTGGCGATATTTCGGCGAAACTCGTCAATGTCGACGACATTTGGCGAGATTTTAAGCATGAACCAAACAATGACAGATTATCGCCAAATTTGGCGATATTTCGCCAAAACTCGCCAAGAACGATGACAAATGGCGATACTTTGAGCATGGACCAAATGACTGACTATCGCCAAATTTGGCGATATTTCACCAAAACTCGCCAAGGTCGAGGACAGACGGCGAGTTTTTGGGCATGTACCAAACAATGACTGTCTACAGTTGTATTATATTGAAGATGTCCATAGACATTAAAGTACTAAAATTCTTTTCGGTGGTCCTGTAAATAAACTCTCCAGTAGATTGGAACCAAAAATCGAGATGCACAACTAGATGTTACAACATTCTTATATATGAAATTTCATAATAGTTTTTGAGATCTGAGAGTTAAATATGCACACACGTACACCAAAAGTCGCCAAGCTTGGCGACTTTTGGCATAGTTCTTGAGGGAGGCACGTGACCGTGGTCGGACCATTACCTAACTTATGTGGTAGGACGGCATTGTGCTTGAAATGGATGAATGCCCCTAAAATTGCCATTGACCGTAATGTATTGGAAATCTTTTGAGTGTTCCTGTAGCAGAACTACAAATGATAAAGACACTTTTTTTAATGGAGAAATTCATTTTCTAACTCTTTACAGCATACATCACTTCTGAGTCGTTTGAAATAGCCCAATACCTCTAAAAAAACGCTTTGATGAATTTCGACCCTTAGAGCGTAATGTATTTCGAATCTTTTGGGTGGTTCTGTAGATAAACTATCCAGTCGAATGGAATCGAAAGGGGAGGTGCACAACTAGATGTTACAGCAATCCTAAATATAAAGTTTCAACATTCTACGCCTAACAGTTTTTGAGATATGCGAGTTTAATGAGTTTCGGCCCATTGAGCGTAATGTATTTCGAATGTTTTGGGCAGTCCTGTAGATAAACTATCCAGTCGAATGGAACCAAAAGGAGAGGTGCACAACTAGATGTTACAACTATCCAAAATATGAAGTTTCGACATTCTACGCCTAATAGCTTTTGAGTTAGGCGAGTTTAATGAATTTCGGCCCATAGAGCGTAATGTATTTCGAATCTTTTGGGCGGTCCTGTACATAAACTATCCATTCGATTGCCACCAAAAGGGGAGGTGCACAACTAGATCATAGAACAATCCTAAATATCAAATCTCAACATTCTACGACCAATAGTTTTTGAGATATGCGAGTTACATACATACGTACGTACGTACGTACAGACGGCATGGAAAAACTGGCCACAGCAGACTCGCCGCTGGTCAAAATGAGTTGCAGACGCGTTAATATGATCGTGCATGCTAGCCTACGATAGGATGCATCGAAAAAATATTTAAAATTAAATTTAGAGGTAGTCAAAATCGGTTTTTTTGTCGAAATTTGGCCCCCAAAATTTTTTGGGATCACATTACTTCCTTATACTACGTACAAGGAAGTAAAAATGGTATTTATGAAATAACTAAAACACACCTTGAATATTATTAACAAGTCCATACCCAGGGAATCTGGTGTCCCCCCCCCCCACCTCACCATTGAAATTTTTTTCTGGGTACTACCCTGCTTATTAACAAGCTAATTTTCATCTACATATACACACCTATAACACAGAATCGCAACAAAAACACTGAGTGTTTTTAACGCCTTCCAGATGTAAAATTAACCCCATGATTGTTGATAAAATATAAAATTTGCAATTTCCAAACTAAAGTTTACAGTGGATATGAAACAAATAAATTAATATCTAACAAATAATTACACTTTTTACGATCAAATATTTAAAATAAACGTATTGTTTTTTGTTGTGTGTGGTTGGAAAAGTTTTTAAGAACTCTATTTTTTATTTTTGCAGGGGAGGAGGGCTGGGGGTAGGTAGGTGGGCAAGTAATAAAACCTGAGGGACACTTTGTTTCTCACACCGGCGCTCGGTGCGGCAATGCGTGGTGTTGGCAATGTCTTGCTGGAAATTGAAAAATCTGCACTACATCAGTGATGTAGTGAGATGGGACAAAGGGGGTCTATCATGCCCTGGGCACCGCTCAAAAAACAGCATGTAGGGGATCAAAAAGGTATCGTACCCTGGGTGCCAGTTATGCTCGCTACGTCACTGTGCTACATACAGCACAAAATGCATGATTTTCTGATTTGTGGGACTTTTTCAACACCGGCCATAATTCATATTCTTGTCTAAAACACTGCGAATGTTTTCTTTTCAAAAGCGACATTTTAACATATAACAAGATAAGACAGCACACAGCAACGACAAACTAATTCACGGGCCATAACCCGCACCAAATACCGTGCGGATTAGAGACAGGAATTTCATATTCACGTCACGCGCGCTTCCCCCTTTCACTCAAAATGGGCATGCGTCACTAGAGAAAAAAATTCCTCAGCGGAAGAGAAGCGAGCACGCATTGCGAGAAGGAGAAATTTCGCGATGCACTGTATCAAATTTGAAAGCAAGTGTGGATGAACCAGAAATCTGGAGCAAAGCACTTTCTTTGCAGAGTTGTGAAGTTTTACTGACATTACGGAGTAACTCCGCGAAACGCAGAGCAGTTGGCAACCCTGTTGCTTGGTTACAGAGATTTTATACCTTTCTAATGGACTAATGTTACTATTTAATCGTCCACATGTTACACAATATGTAGTTCACGTAGGAAGTAGAGATGAGTTGGGGCTCATTTTTTGAAGCCTGAGCCTGAAGACTTTTAATCCAAGCCCGCCCGAGCCCGAGCAATATTATTTAGGTCGGAGCCCAAGCCCGAAATTTCAGCTAAAGCTAAATAAAATTCAATAACATACCATAAAATTTAAAGAAGTAATTCCTTGATAGAATACAATATATTTTGCCATTTGTGCAAATTAAAGACAAATATAGTTGCAAATTTTTAATATACTTTCTAATTCTTTATATCCATGTTTATGAAATAATGTCCGATCTCATGACTAACTAAACAATATAAGCCGCCGTTCTGAAATACCCAAAGAGCTTCATGCACCTTCTAGGCACCTGTGCCACTATTTTTTTTTATAAGTACTTTTATTTTCCATATGAATCACTTTTTAAAAATCTGTTTCAAGGAGTATGTTCCATAAAATGGAAATTTTCACGAGCCCGAGTGCTATTGTGAATTACAGGGCCCATCTCATCTCTAGTAGGAAGCAATCTGGCTTACTCAGTCCACATCCTAAAATGGTGGTACTCACTTTCAACATAATGGTACTTATTATAAGCCACCCAGCAATATTTGTCAACATTCTTTTTCCCAAACAGTGTGTGTTAGTGCCAATAACAGAAAACTATTATGAAATCTTTAGCTTATAGCTTTGCATTAGCTTATAGCTCTGTTTCCTTTGTTCTAGACAGTAACAAATCTATTTCTCAAATCACCAAAGCAATCCGGGACAGTCAACAGACTAATACCCGAGTATCCATTTAACTTACCTTGCGCTTCCTATAATGTCTGACATCCCTTTTTTAATGCTCAAAGGAACAGGAGCTGGAGGTTTTGCTTTGATCCTATTTTTAACACTTCTTCGCATAAGAGGAGCGATTTCATCTTCTACAGGATAATTTTCAGCCTGAGTAAGGGAGCCATCCGGCAGTGGTTCTTCAGGATTCAGATTTTTCAATACATCATAGTTCAGTTTGAAGGATATCTTCTTCTGCTGTAGCATTTTCTCAATAGCTTCACCAGCAGTACTTGCCTGGATTCGACCCCTCTTAGGGCGGCGCTTTCTCTGAAATACAACAACCCAATCAATTTTCAAATATTAAAGATCGCCTAAAATATGAAACGCGTAAAAAGAACATTCAACAAAAAACTGTTTTTGAAAGGGGAAAAATAAGTGAAAACTTTGTGAAACAACACACATAAAAAAGTACTTATCCAGTACGATGGTTTCGAACAATACAAAAATGTCCACTCATCTTCAGCTGCAAAAAAGTTCCACCATCCACATGAGCAAATTCTGCTTCTGTGAATGGTAGAACTTTTTTGCAGCTGAAAAAGGGAGAATATTGCTGTACCATCCAAAATGATTGTACTGGTTAAGTACCTTTTTATGTGTATTGTTTCACAGTTTTCATTTATTTTTACAAAGTGGACATCTTATGAACTTTAGATTTTAAAGGATTGTTAAATCACTAAGCATGTTTCATACTACTTAACTATAATTCAATTCTATAATTTAAACAAATATTTACAAATTTCCAGACTAAGCATTCATTCAGAATAACTAAATATATTTCCATAATAATATATTTAAAACTAATTACATCTTAACTATTACATATCACAAGCATTAAAAACAGAGTTTTCACACTAATTGGTCACAATCAGTGTTTCCAAAGAACTGAAAACAATGTTGGGCAAAATGGCATTTCACTTTTCTTTCAGGTGCAGTGATCGATCTGGGATTTTTTAAGAAGAGTAAAAATACTCCTGAACCTTTTTAGAAAGTGTATTTTCTTTTCCAAAGGAGTAATTAAAGCAACGAACAATTATGCTAAATATTCAAATACATAATTAAATTCCATTTGACACAAATAATAACTGATTATACGTCTAGGTACATAAATGTCAGTTCGACAAAAACAAGTGCATAATTGGATTTTTTAAATTTAAAATCAGCAAATCATAATTATTTATCAAAATATACCTAATTTTATATGGAAAAGCAATGCGTAAAAATATGCATTCCAAAAATTTTAAGACGTATTCTGAATTTCTAAAGCGTGAAATACGCATCTAGAGGCATTATCGCGATCAGGTGGTGATTTAAATTTTTTAGGTGCCAATTTATCACCAAAGCAATGGGTAGTTGGTGCAAATTTGGTCTGCTCAGTTGGAGAATGTTCAGGTAGCTCCATGATAACAATTGTCTCAGGCTTGCATCGACAATTGCTCATAGATGAGCAGAAAAGGACTGTGCATACTTGTTCAAGAAAGATCCTTTATTCCTTTACTATGCAGGAATGATGTGGGCAAAGGTCTTCACAAAAAAAAAAAAAAAAAAAAAAAAAATTCTGCTTATCTAGAAAACTTTCATATTTTTAAAACTGGTGTCTAAATTTTCATAATAAAGCACATAAAGCAATAAATAACTTCATTAAAAAAAAAATTCACACTTATAGAATATTCCAGAAAGAACTGTTTACAGGTAAAAGTCAGAGTGGCACAGTGCATAGCAAGTAGAAAGGTATTTTTAATCCTTCTTCAGATATTTATTTTTCAAAAATTATACATTTTTAAGCTTTTACAAGAATGTATCTTCATCATTTTCATACAGAAGACAGTAAATTAAGCTTTCACAATTTTACATTTGCAATTTTAATGTACACCAGATTCTCTTTTACACAGTGTATGTGTTCCACACGACACTGTGTATAAGAAAGCTGTGGTTACATAAAGAGCACACTTTAATAAAGAATAATAGTGGGTGGATTTCATTGTATAAACCTTCCCATACACTTGCATATATTCACTATTCTGCTCATGCTGAGAAGTCAATATATTTAACAGGTCTAAAATTTCTAAAAGTTAGTATGTAACTGTAAGTGTAAACAGTATTTGTTATGTAATCTGTAACTGTATTTGTATGAAACTGTATTCGTTAAGCATTTAAAAAAAAAAAAAAAATTGTTTTTGTCATTTTTTTACACCATGTTATTTTTTAAACCATGTAAAAAGAGAATTCAGTGTATCAGCAATACTTGTGTACAAGTTACAAATTAATTTTAACTACAATAGCCTTTATTAGAAATTTTATAAACCTTTAATTAGTTTAGGAAGATTTGGAGAGTTTAGGCTGATTAATATTTTTGGCAAACAACGAGAAAAATTTCAGAGCTGAGGATCGAACTCAGGACTATCGCTTAGTGTGCGGGTGCTCTACCACTAAGCTACTCCGGGAGAATTCCCAGATAAAATTTCTCACAATAGATTGATCAAACTAAGCACTCCAAATCTTCCTAAATTAATTAAAGGTTGATAAAATTTTTAATAGTGTCTAATATCCGTGGCGTATCGGAGTTGTCACGAAATAATGTTCATCTGTTCAATCTGTGGTTTACAGAACATGATAAGTGCCAATGGTTCTATTGCAAAAAATTTCATTGCACATTATTACAAAATTTTATCGATCACACAACTTGCACATTAAGCGGTAGTCCTGGATTCGATCCCCAGCTCTCTAATTTTTTTTGCATAGTTGGCCAAAAACATTGATCAACCTAAACATTCCAAATCTTCCTGAAATGAAATTACCTTTTTTTCAGGTTTGTTAGCATTTTCTTCTTCTTCTCTTGCTCTCCTTTCTTCTTTTTCTGCAAATAAAGAACAATATCAGAGAGTATACTAAACCCCTAATATAAAAAGATGCGGAATAGCTATTTAATAAGTCGGAGATCAAATTTTACAATACTACACAAAAAAATTCTTTTCGTCTTCTACAACATTTCTGCTGTTCTTACACAATGTACATCTAAAAATACAAAACTTCTCGACATATATAAAAAGATATAGATACACTGAAAGACCCAGTACTCAATTTCATTCATACATTAATCACTTACATTGTGCCCTCTTGTAGAACTATTATTACTATGCAATATATGACTACTTAATTTTTTGTCAAACGTCAAATGGCAACAGATGAAACATGTACAATGGATTAAGTCTGCGATGATGATTCATTAACCTTCTCCCCAAACTCATTTATTATGTTTGATATCTAATAAACTGCTAAATTTACTGTTGTGAAAGCAACCCTTCCGCCTGCATTCCGTAAGCACGGAAATAGGTGAAGTGAGGAAGGATGATTTTTAGCTCGATTCAATGATTTTGGCAGCACTGGGAAAACATGTAGTTCTTTTCTTTTCTTGTACTTATGTGATGTGATCTTCATGTGTGATTTTATAAGTGTAGTGAGTAATAACATGAAATATATGTATTTTAAATACAATATAAAGTGTATTTCCCCCCCCCCCCAACAAATATTTCCGATATTGCCAAACTGGATTTAGTTTGAAAGATTTGTTTTTGACACTTAATTTGGTGATATTTGTATTTTCCCAAGCTGATACGCTTGAGATAGTTTGCGAGATTTTGGGGATAGCCAAAGTAGTCATTGACCACAGACTTTCAATGAAATGAATGTATCCATACACCTTAGTGCATATAAAGTCATTTGGGTGACCCTGTAAATAAATTACCCAGTTGACTGCAATCAAAAAAGAGATGCACAGTTAGATGTTACAAAATTTCAACATTCTACGATTAAAAGTTTTAGAGCTATGTGAAATACAAAATTATTTTTGCTGCCAAATTTGGCAATATTTTGGCAAAACTCGCCAAGGTCGATGACAAATGACGAGATTTTGGGCATGGTCCTAACAATGACTGACTACAGATGTAATAATATTGAAATTCTTTTGGGTGGTCCCTTAAATAAACTCTCCAGTAGATTTGAACCAAAAATCGGGATGCACAACTAGATGTTACAACAATAGTATATATGAAATTTCAACTTCCTACAACTAATAGTTTTTGAGATATGAAAGATTAAATACATACACACATACACCAAAAGTCGCCAAGCTTAGCGACCGTGGTGACTGTGGTCAGACCATTACTTAACTACATGGTAGGACAGTATTGTGCTTGAAATGGATGAATGTCTTTAAAACTGTCATTGACTGTAATATGTTGAAATTCTTTTGAGTGTTCCTGTGGCAGAACAATAGATAACTATAAATAATACAGACACTATTTTTGATGGAGAGATTCATTTTGTAACTCTTAACAACAATATCACTTTTGAGTCGTTTGAAATAGCCTAATACCTCTAAAATAGGCTTTAATGAATTTCTGCCCATAAAGTGTAATGTATTTATCTTTTGGGTAGCCCTGTACATAAACTATCCAGTTGATTGGGACAAAAAGGTGAGGTGCACAACTAGATGTTACAACAATCCTAAATATAAAGTTTCAACATTTTACTACCATAGTTTTTGAAATGTGCAAGTTACATATGTACGTACAGACATCAGGGAAAAACTGGTCAAAATGGGCTGCACATGCATTTATATGAATGTACATGTTTGCGTACAATGAGATGTACTGTAAAATTTCTTATAAGTAAATTTAGAGGTAGTAAAAATCTTTTTTTGTTGTTGTTGTCGAAATCTGGCTACCGAGATACTTTGCGATCACATTACTTCCTTATGCTTTGTACAAGGAAGTAATAAATAAACTTTTTTTTTTTTTTCTTTTCTCCCTGAATTATAGAGGATTTAAATATTTAAACTGAGCATTTCAAATGTATTTTTACACAGAAATACGATGATTTTAATTTTTTTTTCTTTTTAATTATGTAATGGAAACAATTGCTAATAAAAGACTTGTTACAATAATATGGGTTAAAGCACAATATAATGTGTTAATATTTTGTGCACATTAAACTAAAAGTTTTTGTTGTGTTCACAATTTTCGAACAGATCCCCTTACAGCGAACTAAATTATGAAAAATCCTATGTTCACTTCTTCAAAATGCTTTTAAAAAAACGTAGTTCCTATAATCTGTGCCATTCCACAATGGTAAATTAGCAGATACTTATCTAATTAAAATACGAGAGTATTGAGAAACTAAAAGGAGAATAATTCCATCATTATTTTTTTTAAAGAAAGAAAGACAGAAAAGAGAGAAAAAAAAAAATGATACATTATATTAATCAAAAATAAAAAAAAACTTTTAATCTCACAAGATAAAAAAATTATAGTTCAAAACCTTTGAAACAGCGCTTTAACAAATAATATATTTTCCACTTTTTTCACAACTCCAAATTTTCCTGAGCTATGGATACCTTATTTTATTTTTATATGCATAAATTACATCAGTACATACCTTTCATTTCTTGCAAGTAATCTGCATTGAATTTACGCCAATAAAAATCTTTCTTCTCATATTCAGATGGGTCCATAAGATACTGGATTCAGAAAAAAATTTTGAAAATAACATACACTTAAGCAATAAAAATGATGTATACACTTTTAAAAAATAAAACCAAAATTACATTGTCTAGCTCTTCATCCTTAAGCCCGGTGATATCAAGTCTATCATCAACAACTTCATCTGAAAAATTACAATTTTAAAATGTACATTGCATAATTAAAAACATTTTAAGAAAATGGAAATATGAAAATAACAAAATCTGTATATATTTAAAAATTTATTTGCACACTACAGAGTTTTTCTAATGGTGTGATAAACAAGAAATTTTCGACTTAAAGAATAGTGAAAAAAAAAATCATCAATTCAAAAGTTTTAAAAATGATCAATCTTTTATAAATTTCAACATAGCAATTTTAAAAATAAGTATCTTTTTCTTTTTAGTATGCTATGCTATTTGTGTCTCTCTGTAAATGTCATTTCTAATTACAGTTAAAATACAAATAAACCATTGATGAAAACTTCACACTTTATATTTATTGTAATCTTTTCAAATAAAAATTAAGGATATACAATGAAACCCTGATCTATCGTTCCCAAATTCATAATTTTCCCATATTGATCCTTTTATTTCTATGGTCCCTGCACAAATTGTATTTGAATAACGTTAAAGAGACCCGCATGTCGCCAAAAAGTGACTTTCCTGCATTCATCGTAAAATTTTTTTGACCAAAATGAAATTAAACGTTAAGTGAATCCGTATGGCATACAAACTGCAACTGCTTCTTGGTTTATTGATGATCAGATGAACACTGGTTGCGTGTTGAAGAAGATGTGTATAGCCTGAAATTTAATGATTATATTTCCATTAATCAAAAGAGTGAGGCATGCGATATCCTAAACATAGACGAAATGCGTGATAATGAAAAAAATGGCAAAACAGAGGATAATGTTCATGCTGATGAGACTGAGCCTACACTAGTATGCAGTTTGTCTGAAGCAACCATGGTATTTGAAACTGTGTGAACTTTTTTATACAAACAAAAAATTGCATAAAAGATCCAGAAAAATACTGTAAATCTTGAAAGTTTACTGTTTAATTTAAAATAATGAAAAACCCCACATAAAATTCCTGATTTGTTTTAATTTTCATCTTCAATTTATTCATTTGACAATTTTGTAACAAATTAGTATTTATTGGTATACAGTCATTGAGTGTATGCATAAAGATTGCTTTCTTCGTATTTTGACTTGAACCTGCATTTTTCATTTCCCCACATTCATCGTTTTTCCTACGCACCCCATGAAAAACGATGATTCAAGTTCTATTGTAAAAGATTAAAAAGAAAAACTCCATTCAAATCCCTCTCTAGAGCAAAATTAATATAAAAGTCCTTGACAATGCTTTGAGCTTTGACCCACTTTTTCATTTCCTTGCTATTATGCAGAAAAAACAAATAAGTTTTTTTTTTCTTTTTTTAAGAAAACCAAGTTTAAATTACTTCACTACAACACCATCACAGTAACTCACATATCACAATGCCCAAAGAGATTTGCCTGAGTATCAATTATGTGCTCATAAGAATTAAAGAGTTCCATTATCTTGTCATTGATCATATCACCAGAACTAGACCAAATTAATATGCGACAACTTCTAAAGTACTCTCTTTCTCATAAGAAAGAAAAAGAATCATCGAAATTGGACCAGGTAGTAAAAAAGTATCACTCGATATACAAAAAAAAAAACAGTTAAAAAAGTAATATTTCATTGAATAGCAGTAGGATGAGACAATTTCTTGCCCAATATAAAAGATATTGCTAAGCCGGCTTCAATTTTGAAGACTTACTTTTTGACACCAAACTGAGAGATATTGCTAAAAATGAACAACCTTGAGCAGCTTATGACATACTATTATCACTACTACTACTGGCAAACCTTTAGGCAATTGTTTTAAAACATGGTTCTTCCTCAATTTCCTGAATGATAAAATCATCAGAACTTGAACAAATCAATATGTGACAACCTCCAAAGTACCCCCTTTCCAACTGGAAAAAATCACCAAAATTTGTCCAAAAATTTATCGCAGTTCATAAAAAAGATTCAAACAAATTGACAATTTCCTCCTTTTTGAAGTCAGTTACAAATAATGTAAAAAGTTAAAAATAATTGCCAATTGTTGATATGAATAAAGGTATTCAATAGTATTACTTCTTATTTAATACTGGAGCAAGTTTTAAAAATTGTCACATGTTGTGCTGGTCCCTCATGGGGGTACAAATTATGATAGTGAATGTAAAATTTTATTTATTTTCTTTTCCTTTGAATATTTAAAGTTTTAATTTTAGATTTATAATGACATTAAAGAAAACTAATTCTAGTTTTTTAAAAAAGTGCACTTTTTCAAAAATGACATGCTAAAATATTGTAAACTATAATTATAAAACTTTTTTAGTCACACAAAAAAGTCTTTATTGATGCAACTCTTAACACAAACTTAAATCTAACAAGATTTAAAAGCAGTTGGTAGCAACATTCTTTTTCCAAAAATTCTGAAACTGAATCAAATGCTGGAGAGAAAGTTGAAAAACTTTCAGAATCTGAAGAAATTTCCATAAGAGATCAATATTTTAAATTCCTAGAAACACAAGACTGTGTAACTGAAGTAAAATTATTACCTGTTCAAAAGCTGCAAGAAAAGTTATTTGTTGAGAGATTGCAAATTCTAAAACAAATCAAAATTAATATATTGTTTAACAAATAAAATTTAATGCTTTTGGTAATTTCAATTTATTTATTTATTCTGTAAATAAATAAATTGCATTTTTTTAAAAGTAGTATTTGTATTTAAAAATTTTTATGCTTTACATTTATGTGTTCTAGCTATATTTTAATATGTTTACTAGGGAAATTTAATGATATAAGTGAATGATCCATATAACGCAAAATTATGTATAATGCAAATTGCTTTTCGAGGTTTGCGTTATAAAGATCTTCTACTGTAACAAAAATTACACTAAATTTCTCTGATAAAATCACAATCAACCACTATAATAAAAACTTACTAGAAGGTTCCGGTACTCTTAAACAATCTTCAATACTATCTTTTAATCCAATACTTTCAGCAGTAGGTTCCAATCCTTTAGAATTATTTTCAGGTGCATTTAAACTATCCTCAACAGATCCAGATTCTTCCACAAGCAATGGTGCCAGCTCTGATATGGCAGAGTCACCAGAAATATCTTCTGTAGAAATAACATTTTTCAAAGACTCAGCAGTATTCTCAGCAATAAGTAAATCCACATCTTCCGAAGCATCATTGCAAGTACTTGATGACATACTTTCTTCATCATTTGATGAGCCTAAGAAATATGTTTGAGAAATTAATTCATAACACTCATAGAATGAATATTACATGCAAAATTTCTGGTCTCCATTAGCAGGGGTGAGCTTGGCAAAAAAAAAAAAAAAAAAAAAAAAAAAAAAAGGAAAATGACTGAAATCATATATGAGCACAAAATTTGTATATAATACATAAGTGAAAGAAAGAAGTAAAACATCAGAACATGCTACATGATAAAAATATTACACAGATAACTTTGAGTATCTGAAGGAATTTCCATAAGAGATCAATATTTTAAATTCTTAGAAACGCAAGACTGTAACCAAAATAGAATTATTAACTGTTCACAGGCTGCAAGAAAAGTTATTTGTAGATAGATTGCAAATTCTAAAACAAATCAAAATTAATATATTGTTTAACAAACAAAAATACTTTAATGCTTTTAGTAATTTCAATTTTTCTTCTGTAAATAAATAAATTGCATATTTTTGCTTTTTAAAGTAATATTTGTATTTAAAAATTATTTTTAAGCATTATATTTATGTGTTCCAGCTATATTTCAATATATTTACTAGGGAAGTTTAATGATCCATATAACGCAAAATTCTATATAATGCAAAACCTTGCGTTTCGAGTTTGCGTTATAAAAATCTTCTACTGAAACTTAATTATTTCTTATTAAGTATAAATAAGAAAATTTTAAACTCCTATTGAATCATTTACATTAAAAGTTTAGTTAACAAGCTTTAACACATCATCAAGGACATCAGAAAATTCAGATTACACACTAAAACTTGTTCACCACCTGTACATCATTTAGATGCAACATCATTCAACAGATGTCTGAGAAAAATTATATTCAATAGCCTTTTGATTCACAATAATTTTGCCACTTATAAGGTGAGAAGGGGGTGGGAAATTTTATAGTTACAATTACCCTGATGGATTCATTTAGTACTGTTGTTATTTGAAACCCTTTGTAACATTTCCGTAATTGTTGACCAAACTCACAAAAAGCTGAAGAATCTCTCCCTCGGTATGACACATTGAAAAGTTTTATCCTCATACTTCGAGGGTTTAAGCTGGAGAAAAAATTCCATGAGGAAAAAAGCAAAAATGGAGAAAAATTTTATCAAAATGCTGAAATGGCAATTTATTGCCTAAAAGTTAATTATAATTGTATAATTACAGAGCATGAAACTATACTAGAGTGAAAATAAAATTAATGAAAACAGCAAGAACCAAGTTTGAAACAAATTAATATAACTATTTCCAAAATACTTATGTTTAGACTTAAACTGTCCTACTTCTCAAAACCTTTGGGGTTTTTTTTTTTTTTTTTTTTTTTTTTTTTTTGGCGTTCAGTTTTTCATGCAAGAGATTTTCTTCACAAGGCAAAAGTTAAATCGATTTCAAAAGCCAGTTTCCATTAGATTTCAAGCACTAAAAATGTGTGAATTTCAGTAAAAGTAAATTCTACATCTTTTCATAGAATTCTAAAATGATCATTTTTGTGCAATCTTAAATTTCAACAAAAATTAAAATTCATTGCAGCAGTCCACATGTGGCTATGGCTTTGCAACCATGGGCTCCATAATACAGAAGCATATGTCCCTGTTAGATGGTCAGTCTGGGGCAGAGGGCAGAGTTTCACCCTCATTTTATCACCCCTTTCAGGGTATGGAAGGCTGAGTCAAACTTATCCAGCCTGGGAATCAAACCTCTGACTTGAGGTATAGCAGCACCATATGCTAACCACTACACCATACCTGCCAACCTCCTTAAGCCAAAAACAGGAAGACTCGGGTTGAAAAAACAGAAGATTTCACAAAAAATCAGAAGATGAAAATAAAATTTAAAAAATATTTATTATTTTTTTATATTAGTATTGTAGAGAAATAAAAACAAAATTAAATAGCAATAGAAAAGAGCTTACCTGAATTTTTTTTATACAAAATGAAAAAAGTTTGATTATTTTCACAAAAATAAAAAACAAATAAATGTAAATTTGACTTTATTTTTAACCAAAGTATGTTGAAAAATAAACAGATTAAGATTTTTTTTATCTTGTTCAAAGTAGCTTTTTTAGCTTTTACTAATAGCTCATCAGAAAGATTATTTTCAAGCTTTAGTTTTCTATACTAGCAAATTTTCTAATGATGAATCACTGAGAAAAGGACAAAATGAAGTTCTGTTAACGATCAATGAAAGATTTGCTTACAAATGCTTTGACCTCACTCATACTACAGCATTGTGCTGTTATAGCTGTTGAAATGATTACATTAATAAATTATTTTGAAATAGAATTATTAATTTACAATTTTTTTGCACAGTTTGTAATACAATTTAATATATCGACTAAAAATTAAAAAAAGAAAGATTGCATCTGGCAGAAGATAGCTTAAAAAAAAAAACAGAAGTCTTCTGTCAAAACCAGAAGAGTTGGCAGATATGCTACACTAATGGGCTTCAAAAAACAATTAAATGTATGTTAATAACAAGAATGTCCAACTGGTCCAAGACTGGTGTTAGAATGTAAAATAATAAAAACTTGGTATAATGGCACACATATATGGTACTTGCTTATAAAGAAAGTTCCTTTTTGGAAGATACAAAAGCTTCAAACCTTTTTTAGTTGCAAAAAGATCAATCATCCTTGAGATTTTTGTAACTGAGGAAGGCTGGATCTTTTGGATTGGCCAAAAAGGTTCATTTTATTGATAAGCACCATTTATGTGTGTTATTATACTAAGTTTTTATTGTTTTATTTTACAAAGAGATGCTCTTTAGTGTATGCAATTTGTGCACTCAAAATGGTATTTCTACTACAGTAAAAACACAAATAAACCAAGCACAAAAATGATTGATCACACCTCATATTTATTTTAATTCCAACTAAAAATTTTAAAAAATTGTTGGAACCCCAAATAGCAGAAAGTATGCAGCATGGCAAAAGTCACAGCATACATATTTACATGTCTTGCATTTAATAGAAAAAAAGTTTGTCATACTTCCAATGTAATGTATTTAATTCTTTTTTATGCAGCAAAATTTATTAGAAATTTTATAACATTAAGCACTCAAATACCAAAAATTATTAAATTAGTCCTAATGCTGGTAAATACTAGCTGCTTTTAAGTAAGTGTAAATTTTTATTTGCAGGAAAACTTATTGTTAACTGTTCATATCTGCAGATATCTGTAAATTAAAATTTTATCTATATCAACTATAACTTCCTATGACAAAAGAAATTTTTAAAAAAATCTAGGGGTTGCAGAAAAATTTTGAATTGCGATGCTGCTGATGAGCGAAATTCCATTACCCGGGTCAAATCTAGTAACAAACAAAATATTCAATTTCTATAAAATGTAAAGTTACAGTAGTGTGTGAATTGTGAACACAAGTGATAATTTCAAGAAATATTTTGCTGGTTACAAACAATAAGCATATAAGAAAAGACAGAAAGATAAATTGATAATGTTATTAAAAAGTACAAAATAATGCTCTCCATTGAAAATAATGTACATACCATTTAGTTTTCTAATACCCAAATCACCCAAAAAAAATTGCAATACATTATAGTCTATGGCATTTAGAAAGATTAATCCATTTCAGGCACAATACAATACGTACTTTTATACTAGCTTACTGTTCATTTAAAGTTCTTTTCCAGGGCCTCACGAAACTGTATTAATAGTGATCGATATACAATTTTTTTGAGGTCATACCCAAAATCTCACCAAATTTGGCTCAAAAATGTGTTAGCAATTCTGTTTAAAAATCAATGCATCTGGCATACTTTATCTTTCTAACGTTTTATTGTTTATAACGAATAAATAATTTTTAGAAATGATCCCTTGTTCACACACTTAATCGCTTGTTTCACACTTAATTCACAAGTACGGTATCTTTGCCTTCTTTGCATTAAGAATAAATAAGAGCAAAGTATAAAACAATTTGTACAATGACAGCCTGAATATCGGAAAAAAACTTGAAAGGAGAGAGAGAAAAGGTGTAAGGCGAATAGAAAAAAAAAAAAGAAAGAAAGAAAATGTGAAGGAGACCCTGTTTTTTAATTAATTTTCATTCTTTTTTTTTCCAACTCCCCCTTTCGGCAAATTTTCCTAATTAGAATAATTTTTTTAATACAAACCTGGCAAAGTTGCAAACTTTGAATATCTTGATCTCTTTTTAGTATTTTCTAAAGCTTTTTCTATCAACTTTTGAATTTCAGAGACTTGATCTTTAATTGCAGACATATTATTTTCATCATCCAACTAAAATATTTTAAAAGAACACATATAATTTCATTTCTAAAATTAAAGAATCAAGAAAAAAAAAGTCTTATATGGACAGCACAAGTTTTCTTTGTAAGTCTATTAAATTATATACATTCTTGAAGCACTTCATTTAAACTTATTTCAGATGAAAGT
Organism: Cheiracanthium punctorium; assembly: GCA_038373885.1. Taxonomy (NCBI): domain Eukaryota; kingdom Metazoa; phylum Arthropoda; class Arachnida; order Araneae; family Cheiracanthiidae; genus Cheiracanthium; species Cheiracanthium punctorium. The sequence continues at coordinate 745,667 of JAWZYV010016279.1, forward strand.
GAGGTCTGATATTTAAGGAGCATTAAAATTTGGTGATTTCTTGTCAGATATTGCCAAGCAGACATTGTTTAGAAACTTGAATAAATTTAAGGAAATACTGAATAAATTTAGTTAATAATACCATGTTTATAAATAATAATACCATGTTTATAAATATTTTGTGTATATTAAATTAAAAGTGTTATATATTCAGACATTTTTCAATGAGTGCCTTACAACCAACTAAACAATAAGTCATCCTACATTAATACATTCCAGGATACTTTAAACAGAAGAGACAACCAGAACTTTTTTTTGCAGATAAAAATGTTTTTTCCAGCCATGTCTTTAACTGCTATAATAGCTACCATAAAAATAACAGCAATGCAAGAAAATCTAGAATTTGTTCATAATCACTAGAATCATTTGATCAAAATGATTAAGCAATAGAATAATTATCGAATTAAGTTTTTTATTAATTATTATTTTTTTCAGATTACTAAAGAAAGAATAACGACTAATTTTAGGTTACAACTTATTTAAACTATTAGGTTAATTCATTTTAAAAAGTGGGTCTCTCTAGTGTCTAACACTAGTTAAGTGTTGTCTACTGTTGTCGACTCCCCACCCTTGAAAATCATCTACCAGTGATAGCTCCCTGGAGCAGAGGACAAACTTAGTGTTTTTAAGTGAGTTTATGGTCAAATATAAAAATACTGTTTTTGTACTGGTTAACACTATTGAGATTCACAGCATTGACTTATTCTTAAACATCCAATTCATTATGCTTAGCTATCAGAACAAAAGGAAATTTATTTTAGATTACCTCCTGTTGCAGTTTCTTGCGAGCATTTTTAAATGCAGGAGGATCTTGCTCTTCTTCAAGATCAATAGTCATAAATTCATCTAAAGTTAATCGACTAGAAGGTGTCTCTTTGAATTCTGCAAGCCTAAAAAATTTTAAACATTAATGTAATCAAGAAAAACACCATAAAAATAATTATACATCATACAAGACACAAATGAAAATTTGAATCAATGCTTTTCAAATTTTGACAATTTAAGTTTAATTACATTTTTATTACACTAGACTTTTTATTTTTAATTAGTTATTAGTACTCCAGATATTAAATTATGAATAATCTAGGGTTAAGGAAAATAAAATATTATATGGTAAAGATTAAGTAAATGGTTCGAGATTGTTAATATTTTTAATAAAATTTAAAAGGAAAAATTAAAAGAAAACTCTAAAACACTTTCATATTTTAAATATGGACTAAAGTGCTCTATATTAAAAATGTATCATAGTTCACTGTCCTCCCAATTTTCCTTCCCCATTTCATTAAGTTGGAAACTGTATTATTATTCATGAGTGTACCACATTTTTCTTTCATGTTCCATAAAACGCTTCTTTGGAATTGAAACCTATATATTAAATTCATCTGCTAAAATTGTTTTACAATCTTTGGTAAGAGAATTCTAACCATACTTTGCCTTTATAAATACTGTTTGAAATGTGCATAATAATCTGAGTGTGCCATGTGTTTGCCTTTCTTGTTCCATAAAACATCTTACAGAATTGAAATCTTTATTAAAGCTGCCATGTAAAACTGTTTTAACCCTTTAACGTGCGGTGTCCTCGCCGTGAGGACACCAAACTCTGACGTTTTAACTGTTGCCAGTCAAGAATAGATTTAATTTCTATAAAAATAGTTGCAAGTGACATAGCTCCACGAGAATCCTTTACTTTTTAGCACGTCATTTCCAGTAAAAAAAATTGTCACGATTCTTTTTAACAGCACTGACATCTGCTGAAAAATGGAAGAACGTGAGAACAGCTGGAAAGATTGCCCAATGCTGAAAAAAGGGCAGCTGTTGCCATCGCTCGACTTAACTACCAGCAAGATGGCAGACAAACGTTCATCGCGTGCCACAGATCGAGTGACCCTTTTTTGATGATAGCTGGCTGTGCTCGCGCACAGGCAGCTATCGTCACAGCTGTTGCCATTGCACAGGAGCGATGGCAACAGCTGCCTTTTTTTTAGCATTGGGAAAGGGTTGCACCTCAAAGGTTAAATCTTCGTCGGGCATATTCTAACTTTTATTCTTTGTAATAAACTCTAGCTTTTGCCAGTTTCTTGCAAAATGGAAGATATCGCCATGCTATTTTCGCATCAAACTTGGCAATAAATAATCAAAAATTAGAAACTTTGGTGACTTTCAGAATTTTATCTCCCTATCATTCTTTCTAGCAACTCTACTGAAAAGTGCAGTAAAAACATGTGGACACAATTTAGTGCACAAAATATATCAACAAATTATGTTAACAGAAAATACAGAAGTGAAAGAAATAGCACTCCAATGCTAATAAAATAACATTCTAGCATTTTGAAGTTAGTGAACTGAAGCTAATAGTGCTAAAAATGTTTTAACCACTAAGACTTACCTTTTGCGAACTGTAGCTTGGCAAACTTTAACAACTTTTATGATATCATCAACTGACCGATTGAAATTATGCAATCTTGCGGCAACTAGCAGAGCTAAAAATTAAACAAGAATACAATTTTTGATACAATGCAAACAGTAAAAAAATATAATAAAGCTACACACCACTGTTCTTTCTTAGTTACAAACAAGAACGGGTGAAATTTATTTTAGGGGAAATTTATTTTGGGGGGAGTACATGGAGGTATACCCACTTTTTTATTCAAACTCATGCTGTTTCTCTTTTTCTTTCTTACATATTTAAAGCAGACATTTGTTTCTCAATCTCTCTATTTTAAAACAATTAACTCCCACTGACTCTCACTGTCAAAAGTTTGTGATGCTATCTCCTCCGAAACCGTGAGGAGTTGAGTTTCAACAAAGGTGTCCACAGATTCGAAATATATCAGTGAAGCCATTAACCTGACACAAATTTTGAATATCAAATTATTTTAGATGATATTAATAAAAAATTGAAAAAAAATGAGCATAATGGTTGCAAGGTTTGACAATTTTCGTCAGCATAAAATCATTCATGCCTTTGCAACAACGTAATTCCAAGTACGCAGAATTACGTGAAATTGACAAGCAAAAGTAGAATTACAGTAGTTTTAAGCCAAATTAAAAAGTGTGACAAATTGTTACACAAAGCTCATAATTTTTCAATAGCAAGTAATTTGTCTAAGATAACAGGGGTTTAAAATTACAGATCATTCATTTTTTTAATACAAAATAAGCAATTGTAATTAATTTAAAAAGCACCGTTTTTGAATCTGGTAAAAGGCTATTTTTCCAAGCAGAGTCAATCTAAAATAAGCGTGTTCCAAAATGTTAGCACACCATATCTTGAAAGTGAAAAATAATTAAAATGCAGATTATAGTAATGCCGGTTTGGTTCAGCTTTGATATTTGCAACCTGTTACTGAGCAGAAATATTAGGTGGCATTAACTATGCCATTGTAGTACAGGTTGATATGTGACAATATGAAATATTTTGCAGTGCTAAATATGCCAATCTGAAAAGGATTATGTATACGAATATATGGAGAACTGCTTGCACAGCAGCCTTACATGGGAAATGATTATCAATTGTGCACATGTGTAAATTGCCAAATAAAGAAAAGTGCGATTGATGACAATATACCCTAGCTGTTCCATACTTTTTAGAAAGAAAACATAGAAAGCACTGTTTTTTTTCTTGTTCTTTTTAAAACAAATTTAATGAGAAATGATGATTAACTATATACATGTGTAAGTTGACAAATTATAAAAAACCACCAAGGGTGGCAAATATCAAGGTGCTTCAAAGATTTTACATATTTACATTTACTGTGAAGTTTAAATTTTTATGTTCCAGAAAACAAATGCATTAGTAAGCAGCAGTTTTCACTGGCTTGATGCGATTTCTAATTTCCACATCAAAATGGCACTTTAAAAAAACTGGGTCTAGCTTTGGTATTTGCTTCCTGTAACCGAGCTGAAATATTTGGTGGTTTTAAAGCAGTTTTGGCACAGTCTGGATATTTGCCATCACAGTGAGATGAATTATTTTGTGCCATTCTGCAAAGGATTATGCATAAGAATCTATGGAGAACTGTTTTAATGGGAACCTTACATAGGAAATGATTAGTGATGATGCGTAGTTATAAATTGCAAAATAAATGTCACCACTGGAGGAAAGATATCCTTGCTGTTTTGAAGTTTCTAGCAAAGAAAACAAAAGAAGTACTGTTTTATTTGCAAACTTAAAGGGAATGATGATTATAAGTATACATAAGTCGCAAAATTACACAAAACTGCTGTGGGTGGCATATACACAACTCAAGGTGTTTCATAGCTTTTACATACTTAAAAATATTAGAAATTTAAATTTTTATGCTCCACGGAACATGCAAGAACCAAGCAATGTGTAGCTCAGTAACATCAAAATTCAAAGTCTTAAAACACTTTAGATAATAGGCATAGGACTGCCCCCTCTCACCTTGCCTTAAAAGAAAATAACGATATAGATTTCATTAACGTTAAAAAAATAACGCACAGGTGGATGGAGCCTGGTATGATGTGCTGAAGCTGAGAGGAGACTCATCAGTTCTGAACACGGCAGCGGGATAGGGTGCCGAAAGCGCTAAATGGTGTGTTGATTTTAACTTTTAAAGTTTTTTACGGAGTTTTAATGGCTTTTATAAGTGTTTTTAACTAAAGTGAAGTTACCTCCATGATTGTTTTTAACTTAATATTGGCAAGTGTTTAAAAAAAAAAAAGAAATAACATTTAAATATGTAAGTAAAAATATTCAGCAAAGTCACACTAATTTACAATGATCTGACACATCAAACTATTCTGCAGTAACTTATGATTATTATCCTACAATATTATAAATGTTACTTTCATACTGGAAACACTTGGATGGAATTGAAGGAAATTTGGAATGATGGTAGCTTATACCCTTAATTAATACAAAGGCTACCTTTTATCCTGGGCAAAAAAGGGGAGAAAAAAAAAAACACTGTTCAAATGATTTTTACAGGTTTCTAAATTTTGTGGCATAATCCATTGCATTATGTAAAACCAAATATCACATTGGTGAAGCTGTGGGTAAACAAAATATAAATACATAACTGTATTTTGATATAATGAGAGTCAGTAATTAGTGAAAAGTTAACTTAAAATGCTTCAATAAGCATTGCCTTATGTAATAAAACTAGCTGAGTAGTCTGGGGACATTAGGTACTAAGGCATAATTTGCAGAAAAGAATTGTTCACTTATGTTCGCTCGCTAATCTAGTCCTGTGGCTTATTTTCACAACCACTAATGCAGAAAGTGAGTATGAATTTAAAAACTATTATTTTCCATATGTGTGTGCAATAGAGATGGGGAAAGAATGAACACCCTGTTCTTTTGAACCTGTTCTCAAGAAAGAACGGGAACACCCTGTTCAGTGATCACGGCAAAAACATGTTCTCAGTTCATTAAGGTCCGATGCTTCAAAATTTTATGGCAGGCAAGCGTGTTGAAAAGAGAAATTTTGGAAAATGCCTTAAAGGTGAAATTTCTCATTGGAAGGCACGATTAATAATTTTTTTGCTAAGAAAAATTTAAATTCTGGGGGGCAGACCCCCCCCCTCCCCCACATTGGCTACGTATCTGATGGTGGGGACAGAAGTTCACAATTTTAGCTTTATCAAATTCTAATTGTGGAATCTTAGTTATTTTGAGAAATAACGATAACGAAGATGATTATCTGGGGGGGGGGGGGATAGAACTTTTAACCCAACCTACCATAATTTTAAAGAGGACCCGGGCAAAGAATAAGAAGCTTTCTTATATGTTCAATACGAAATGCACTCACAGGAAAACAATTCGTCAATTTTTATTATTCCAGCCAAACTACTCAATTTGAATCAAAGTAAAAAATTTAATAATAAAGAAAATGATAGTCTGAAACACAAACAAATCGAAAAAAAATATTTTATCAACGTCAAACAGTAATATAAGCATTACACTATCTCCATATAAAACGCGCCTTCGCTTCATATGCTCTTAGCCATCTCTTATTGGCTGAAAAAAAACCTGTTCCGGAGCAGCCTCTCCTATTGGCTGAAAAAGAACACGTTCTTTGATCACGACTCAAGGAGTTCTCCGAGCAGTGAGCGGGAACACCTAGTTCTTTGCACCTAGTTCAGCGTTCTTTTCCTGAGCTGGAGTTCTTTTTCAAAACGGAGAGCTAAGAGCGGGAACGGGGTAAAAGGCGTTCTCTTGCTGAACAGGTTAAAAGAACTGTTCTTCGATGAAAGGTGTTCTTTCATTAAATCTGTTCCCTGTTCTTTTGCTTTAATTAAAGTTCTGAGCTAGGGTCAAAGTTGTAGACTTGGAGTCAGAAGCAAGGCCGTACTTAGACGGGAGAGGGGGGGGCAAGGGCGGATTAAAGGGGGGCAGAGGGGGCGACCCGCCCCCCCCCCGAGAAAAAAGAAATTAATGTAAAAGATCCTATTTTTTCTTCCAAAAATTGGATGCATATGTCAATCCTCTAACTTACCCCGCCCCCCCCCCCCCCCCGACAAAAATGCATTAATCCGCCACTGGGGGGGTCCTATGAGTTCGGACGCCGCTCCCCCGAACTTATTACATTATATGTACATGGTGTATTTATACAGGGACGTAGCCAGAAATTTTTTTCTGTGTGGGGATGGTGAGGGGCATGAGCGCCGGCAGCATAGGGCAAGGGGGGGCAATGCCCCTCCCCCTGGATTTTTGTATGCAGTGTTATCCTTTGCTTTTTTGCTCTTTCCAACATGGTAACTATACGTTGAAGTAGTCTTTGCCCTCCCCCCCCCTTGAGTAGTCTTTGCCCCCCTGGGAAATATTCTGCCGGCGCCCATGGTGAGGGGTATGAAATGCAGTGATGTATAAATGAACGAAATGTTTGTGCAGTAATAAAAAAAAATTTAATCTTGCTAAATTAGACAGAAATTGGGTGTGGGGGATATATCCGGAAAATTTTATCCCGATATACGATGCTCCCCGACTCCGAAATTATTTTCTAGGTATGGCCCTGGTCGGAAGCCATGTAATTTTATATGCCAAAGTCGTATTCATTTTCTTAAATAGTAGTCGAAGCAATCGACATATTTATACACGCGTATTATTTTTAATCTGGAGCCTGATACTTACAGCTTTTTAAACGGAGTCTTTAATTTTTAAGCTGGAGCATGTACTTTTTTACCCTTTAAGGCGCAACCATTTCCCAATGCTGAAAAAAGGGCGGCCGTTGCCATCGCTTGACTTAACTACTAGCAAGAGGGCGGACGATCGAAACGTTCATCGCGTGCCACAGATCTAGAAACCCTTTTTTTGACGACAGCTGCCATTAAAATATTTTTACAAAAAATTACTGTTAACATACTTGATTGAAGAAAGCCAGAATGTTGATTGCAAAGTTTTTTTTAAACATTTTACAATTGTTGTTGTAGTTGTTGCTAATGCCCTCTGGCAACCCGCGGGGCGGTGCCAGATCCCTCAAATAGGCAGTCAATGGGCGGAAGGGGCTGCTTCCATTTTAATGAGCCCCAGAGGGAGGAGCTCCGACTCAGCTTGGGGTCCCCTAATTTTGAACCAATTTCAGAGGAGGGACCCACCCCCTGAAATCGGCACCCCCAGAGGTATCGTTTAACAATTTGGAGGACATTGAAGCCACGAAGGATTTTACGTGCACCAGCTCCCATTAGGGCTCACAGTCCCACAGCAGTCGAGCCGAGAGGAAGTTGACCCTCCCAAGCACTGGCCAATCCGGATGCTGCTTCACTTTTCGTGTTCTTATGGCAACGGAGTTTAGTGCCCAGACCACTGCGGGTTTTACAATTGTACTAAAGTATAGTACATGTTAAAAAGACGTATATTTTCATTTTTAGATTGAATAAAATAGTCATAACAAAGCTACCATAAATCAAAGAACCTGTTCTCAAAAGAACAGGAAAAAGAACTGTTCTTTAAAAAAGAACGGGAACGGTGAACAACTGTTCTTTGAAAATAACTGTTTTCCTCACCTCTAGTGTGCAATTCTTCAACTACTCAATTTGACTCACTGGAAATTATGATGTAAAAAAACACAAAAAAAATGCTGTTTCAAATTATATCAAACCTAGCAATTGCAAGACATAACAGCCAGATTGGGGGAAAATAAACTACATACTTCAGAAGATATTCTTTTAAAAATTAAATATAAAATTTTGTTCTTCTTCAACTTCTTTAAATAGCCAGAAAATTGACGACTTTGAATTAATATCAAGATTTTAAAAGGAAACTTTCACAAATAACGTCTTATCTGTGTGTCTGTGGACTTAAAAAGTCAAAAAGGCTAAAAAAAGGCTATTTTTGTGGAATTTTAAAAATTCATTAAAAATAAAATTAACTTAGCTATGATGTTCCATAACAGCTCGTTTAAAAAAAATCATTCTCTAAACTTTTTGATGATATAATAGTTTTCAAATGAAAATTTAGCTCACGATAATGCAAAATGAGCAAAAATTGGACAAAATATAAAATAACTAAAACACTAAAAATTGGATTGAATTTCTCCCCCCCAGAAATAGCTTTCTCTTGTCCTATATTGTAAGTATAATGCATTTGTTACAGACCCGACGAGCAGTCTAAGTGCCTTTAGACAACAGAAAAACACACGAACAGACAAGAAAGCTATCTTCATACCTGCCAACCTCCTTAAGCCGAAAACAGGAAGACTCAGGTTGAAAAAACAAAAGACCCCCAGTTTACCACCATTTCTCATTATTTTTTATATTAGTAATGCATGGAAATTAAAACAAAATTAAATAGTAATAGAAAAGAGTTTACCTGAAATTTTTATACACAACTGAGAAAGATGGAGTATTTTCACAAAAATTAAATAGATGGAAATTTGACTTTGAAATTTGGATTTTTAACCAAAGTACATTAAAAAATAAACAGATTAAGATTTTTTTTTTTTTCTTCTATTAATAGTTTATCAGAAAAATTATTTTCATAACAAAGTATGTTAGCTTTAGTTTTCAACACAAATAAATTTTCTAATGATGAATTACTGACGGAGGAATGAAATGAAGTCCTGTTTTTTTTTTTTTTTTTTTTTTTACTATGGATAAAAGATTTGCTTACAAATGCTTTGACCTCACTCATACAATAGCATTGTGCTGTTAGCTGTTGAAATGATTACCTTAATAAATGACTTTGAAATGGATTTATTTATTTACCAATTTTTTATAATAGTTTGCAATACAATTTAATATATCAACTAAAAATTTAAAAAACAGAAGATTTTATCTTCTGGCAGAAGACCAGAAGATAGCTTAAAAAAACAGAAGTCTTCTGTCAAAACCAGAAGGGTTGGCAGGTATGTATTTTACATAAACGGTCGAGCACCAAAAATCTGCCGACCTGAAATCTGCACACCTTCTCTGATGTAAATAATGAAATTCGCAGTCATCCACCAGTGATGAAGTTGTTGAAAAGTGTCTTGAATCGAGATAAATGTGATTCTGATGATGAAAATGAAAACTTGGGTAATAATAATAATAAAACCCATTTGATAAAAGTTTTTTTTAACTTTTATCAATTTAGGAGAAAAACACCTTAATTTTTTAGAACAGCAAAGTTCTGTAGCAAAACAAGAATTAATGATAATATACAATTTGCAGAAAGAAAAAGGAAAGAATGAAAGAAGAAACTGAAAGCAGAAAAAAAAATATTTTAAAACAAATCACCATAGAGCATGCTTTCAAAATTAGAAAAAGGAAATTCTGAAACCATTTGCTTTGCTAGTCTTCATGTAATATTTTCTTTTTTCTCCTATGCTTTTTTGTATCTAATGTGAAAATGTAAGTGAAATACTTTTGATTGTGTTTTTATTTCATTGTAATTGTATTCTACTTTTTTTTAAATCAGAAATGTAATGATTTATCTTTTATGGTCCCGAAATCCACAAAATCCTAAAATCTGCACAAGCCATGGTCCCACACTGTGCAGATTTCTGGCTCTCTTCTCTAAAAGGTGTCCCTGAATTCATGGGCTAAACTTTAGGAATAAGTAAAATACAAATGAAGAAGCATTTTTTTGTATATCAATGTAGGATTATAGATAAAAAGTGCAAGTTAAGTACAGTAAATGCAAAGGAAATGATTAAAGCTCTACTGTAAATTGCTCAAATGTGCCATCACCAACATCAACACGGTACTGCGTCAAGCAAGTGATTGGCACACCCTTTCAAAAATGCCAGGGTCCCATGAACAGTTGCAGCAGCAACTGAAAGTTTTGCAATGAGGCTCTTATCTGAGTCAAGTGGAGTCTCATAAACATATACCTCGAGGTGTAAAAAAGAAAAATTTGATACTTGATTAATCTAGTGAACATTCTGGCCAACTGATTAGTTCAACTTGTCCAATCCATTGCAGGCTGATATCCAAGATGGCAATGAGGTAATTACTCACAATATTTGAGAAATGGGCTGGAGCCTCATCGCGCTAAAAAAAATCTACGCTTTTCATTTTTGACCCCACGTTGCTATGCAAAAAATGCTTCTTTATGTGTATGGCCCATGAATTCAAGGACACCTGCATAGGTTACATACGGTTAGCAATGAGAAAAATATGGATATATTAAAAATACATGTACTTATGGAAAACAAAAAATATTGCCGCATTAGTGATTGACATCAATCCTTTTTTTTTTTTTTTTTTTGAGGGGGTAGGGGCAAATTACACTCTAAGACCTAACACAAATGCACAATGCCAGGCTAAGCAGCTAGTTCAGTATAAATTTCCCCTTCACAAAAATCGTAACAAACAATAATTTAGAAAAATGCTAAATAAATTTAAAAAATCTGAAATTCTTTGAGATTTTATTCACGCACTTGAGAGCTTTTACTCTCTTCTCACACACACGAACCATGAAGATTTTATATGTCGGTTCCAAGTATGATGTATGCTTCAACATGGCACAGTGGTTATGTCCCTAGAAATGATAAATAGGCAAAGCATGAAGCGGGTCTCATTGCACGTCTGTCAACCTAGCTGAAACCACTGGGAAAACTCTCGCAAGAGTAATATTTTATGTCGGCTCAAAGTATGAAGTATGGATCACCATGGCACAGTGGTTCTGTCACCTTAGAAAGACCCCACGAAGGGCACCCAACCCTTGAAAAGTGATACAACCCAGAAAAAAAAGTAGGGTAAAAAACAACGTATCAAGGAAAAAAAAACCACATAAAATGCAAGAATATAGGTTGGGAAACTAAAGAAAACCCTACACAAGTCCCTAAATCAAGGAAAATTGAAAAGTGATATAGCACATAGAAAAACTCGCGTAGACAAAAAACCCGTGATTGAAAGAAATAGCACTTCAGCGTCACCTTAGAAAGACCCCCATGAAGGGCACCCAACCCTTGAAAAGTGATACAACCCAGAAAAAAAAGTAGGGTAAAAAACCAACGTACCAAGGAAAAAAACCACATAAAATGCAAGAATATAGGTTGGGAAACTAAAGAAAACCCTACACAAGTCCCTAAATCAACAAAAATTGAAAAGTGATACGGCACATAGAAAAACTCGCATAGACAAAAAAAAAAAACCGTGATTGAAAGAAATAGCACTCTCAAGTGCTAATAATATGACATCACACAGTTGTATAATAATTTACTTATACTCAGAACAAATTTCATCTTCACTAAAGTACTTACCAGCACCACAGAGACCAGAGGGCCTTCTGCCAGTGTGCATCCAATCTTTTTTCATTCTCTGAACTAATCTAGATGCTGTTGTAGCCACCTCGTGGGTTTTCTTACCGAAGTTCAGCTGATGGGCGAACCTCAATATATATAAACTAGGATCTAAATCAAAGAAAAAGACAGCATTTTAAAAATTTTACTACAGTAGAAGTTTATTGCAGAGCAAAATCAGTTTAATGACAATAACCGGGTGTCCACCCCTGACAGGAAGCAAAAATAGCAGCATTAGTAGCCCCACCCTTGTAAAAAAGTAGCCAAAATAATGTTCGTTTTCTTAATTTTAGTAGCTAGAATAGAATTTTTTACATAGTTCACAAATGTATTATTGTCACTGTAGCAGTAAAAAAGGAAAAGCACGAGATGGAATAATCGAACAGATTTTCTTTTTACTTGCTCATTATATTTTCTTTTGTCTCACATATAAAGATTATAACATTTACTAGCTTATTATTACACATAATCCCCAGAAAGAAGAACTGGTCAGCAATAAGAAAACACAGTTCATGCATAAAATAAACAAATATGCTATTAATAAACAAACATTATTTCTTAATAATTATTCATTAGTAAAAATACAAAGTCACTTGATACTCGTTAGTTGATTGAAACAAAATTCACTGTTTTTTGGGGGTTTTTTCAGGTTTACAGATATATTTCTATACATTTCAAGGTTCATCAGAAACAGATATAGAAGACTACTAATCAGTATTCTATTTGACATTTATGCACTCTGCAAATTAACTAAAACTGCTTTGTCTGATATTACTAATAGAATAAAAGCAATAAAGCCTGCTGAGAAACTTGATCAAAACTGTGAAGGAAAATATACTGCCACTGGTAAATTGGGATAAAACATGTTTAAAAAAAAAGAACAGAAATATCTTTCCTTCCACAGTAAAAAACTGGAATTTTCCATGATTTCAGAAAAATGAATTCTCTTCACTAAAATACCTGGTTTTAAAAAAAAAAAAAAAAAAAAGGATCTTTCCAGGGGAGCACAAACCCTGTACATATTCTGAATGCAATATAAAAAATTGTTTTTAATTGAAAAAAAATTTTTAGTAATATAATTTTTACTTACCAATGGCTGGGATACAGATATGCAATGCAGATGAAAGTTTCAAATATGTCTTTCCCAACTCATAAACACTTATCTAATTAAGTAACAAACAAAAGCAAAAATTCAGTGACAGCAAAATAGCACTTTCTAAGTATACTGAGGAAAATTAACATTACTTACCTGCAAAATATCACTCAAGTCTAAAAGCATATCTATTAGCTAATAAAGGATAAAAAACAGACAATGCAAAAAGAAAATGTACAAGTTATTCAGACAACAGAAAAGAACTACTTTAGAATCTCATGTTTTCATCATCTAGTGTTTTTACTTGAAGCATTAATAGAAAAGTAAGATTTTTAAATCTGGCTTTACTTTGGAAAAGGGAAGTATTTCTATCTTTGATGATGAATGGTGATAATCATACACGTAGCATTCCATAGTACATATATAGATATAATAGAACATTTCACATATTATTTTTTCCCCCCAACAAATAATAATTCCAATTTAAATAAATAAAAGTATTTTATAAAGAATGCATCAAGGTTTTTCTTTAGTTTTTGCAAACTAATTAAAAGTGGATTTAAAAACTCTTCTTGAATGAATCATGATTTTAATTTTCAGACAAATTGGATAGTTTTATGAAATACTTTAAAATCAGGAACTAATTTCCTTTTAACCCTTTAACGCACAGTGATCCCACTCTGGGAACACCAAACTTTGACGTTTTGGCTGTTGCCAATCACAAAGAACAGATTGGATTTATATCAAAATAGCGGCGGGTGACACGGCTCCACGAGAAACCTTTACTTTTTAGCATGTCATTTCCTGTAAAAAAATTGTCACGTGTTTTTTACAGCACCGACATCTGCTGAAAAAAGGGCAGCCGTTGCCATCGCTCGACTTAACTACCAGCAAGATGGCGGACGATCGAAACGTTCATCACGTGCCACAGATCCAGAGACCCGTTTTTTTAATACAGCTGTCTGTGCCCGGGCACAGCCAGCTGCATTAAAAAAAAAAGGTCTCTAGATCTGTGGCACGCGATGAACGTTTCGATCGTCCGCCATCTTGCTGGTAGTTAAGTCGAGCGATGGCAACGGCTGCCCTTTTTTCAGCATTGGGAAAGGGTTGTGCCTCAAAGGGTTAAAATAGCAGATTGTCCGGACTCACTATTTTCAAGACTCAGGTGTTTTATTGAAAGACCGCTTTCACATCCTTGCGTTAAACTCGTGTGTTTTCATTACTCTCTAATAATGCTGGAAAAACCTCAAAAATTTAACAAAGAAATCCAAATAATCAGTCTTATGAGTCACTGGGACCGACAGGTTTGATAAGTGCAACCGGAAATTTGACAGTACAACCCAGGGATGCCAGATGTGGCTAATTTTAACTTTGGCCAATTTCTCTTACATTTCATTGAGACACTAAAAATAAATATACATAAAAACATTTTAATTACTCCCAAAGGATTAGTTCAAAAATCATTTTGAAGAGATATACACATGTTCTCAATACGAACACTACAGTGCCACTCATGCAGTACTGATTCCATTATTGAACCGTGAATCATTAGTAAATAACTTATACAAAGAATTTTTTTTTTTTTAAAATTAGTATGGCTGTTGCATGGCATTGTAATATTTTCTCAACTGACCACCTAGATGAAAATCAAAGGTGTAGATGCAAATAGTGTAGAGGTGTAGTGGCACATTCTCCACTAATTAATAAGAAAGTTAGTTCTTACCTCTTAGAAAAATGCAAAAAACTTATTTACAAACGTGATATATTGGCACTTTTTTTGAGATTACTTCAGGAGTCGATCCAGGAACTTTTTCCAGAGTCCCATTTTTGTGAATTTAAACACTTATTCTTGTGAATTTTCATGCCAATTTTTAATAAAAGTCACTTTTTTGTTAAAATAACAGATAAAAGATTAAAATATAGAGTAAAATGCCAATGAGTCCGTTTTAATCGACTGTATTTTTGTGAAGGGACCATTTTAATCAATTGTAATTTTGTGAAGGGGTTGTTTTATTGATTGTAATTTTGTGAAGGGGCAGCAAAAAGGACCCAATTTTCATCTGCATCGACCCCTGTATTTGTTGCTATAACAACTACTTGCAGGGTTCTTAAAAACCCATTTTTTCTTCAGAAAAAACCCAACCCACTGGGTTTTTTGAGGTTTTATCAGGGTTTCTTTCAGAAGAAGAGATGGGGTTTCAGAGTATTTGAAGAATAATTTGGCTGTTACTAAATACAACTTAAAGCAAATATTTGATTAGAAAAATCAATCATAAATAAAAAATCTGATGTGTCCAACACATGACTTCCTTGCACGTCTATTAAATCAAAAATGTTTTTTACGCACTTCCTCTAAACTTATTTGTTTGAAAGATATAAAATATCAATAATAGTAAGATATAGCGATTTCTAGCCAAACATTTCGATATCGCCAAGCTGAGTTCAATTTGAAAGATTTCTTTCTGACACTTTATTTGGCGATATTTCACCAAAAGCCGACAAACTTAAAAGAGTTTGCGAGATTTTGAGGATAGCCAAAGTAGTCATTGACCACAGACTTTCAATGAATTGAATGCATCCATACACCTCAATGTATTTAAAGTCATTTTTCTCACCCTGTAAATAAATTCCCAGTCGATTGCTGTCAAAAAAGATATTGAAAACCGTTAGATATTATAATATAGTTCTAAATACAAAAGTTCAAAATTCTACGGGTTAAAGTTTTAGAGTTACACAAAATACGAAATAATTTTTGGCGCCAAAATTGACGATATTTCGGCGAAACTCGTCAATGTCGACGACATTTGGCGAGATATTAAGCATGGACCAACAATAACAAATTATCGCCAAATTTGGCGATATTTCGCCAAAACTCGCCAAGAACGATGACAAATGGCGATACTTTGGGCATGGACCAAATGACTGACTATCGCCAAATTTGGCGACATTTCGGCAAAACTCGCCAAGGTCGAGGACAGACGGCGAGATTTTGGGCATGTACCAAACAATGACTGTCTACAATTGTATTATATTGAAGATGTCCATAAACATTAAAGTACTGAAATTCTTTTCGGTGGTCCTGTAAATAAACTCTCCAGTAGATTTTAACAAAAAATCGAGATGCACAACAAGATGTTACAACAATCTTATATATGAAATTTCATAATAGTTTTTGAGATTTGAGAGTTAAATATGCACACACGTACACAAAAAAGTCGCCAAGCTTGGCGACTTTTGGCATAGTTCTTGAGGGAGGCACGTGACCGTGGTCGGACCATTACCTAACTTATGTGGTAGGACGGTATTGTGCTTGAAATGGATGAATCTCCTAAAATTGCCGTTGACCGTCATGTATTGGAAATCTTTTGAGTGTTCCTGTAGCAGAACTGTAAATGATAAAGACACTTTTTTTAATGGAGAAATTCATTTTCTAACTCTTTACAGCATATATCACTTCTGAGTCGTTTGAAATAGCCCAATACCTCTAAAAAACGCTTTGATGAATTTCGGCCCATAGAGCGTAATGTATTTCCAATCTTTTAGGCGGTTCTGTAGATAAACTATCCAGTCGAATGGAACCGAAAAGGGAGGTGCACAACTAGATGTTACAACTATCCAAAATATGAAGTTTCGACATTCTACGCCTAATAGTTTTTGAGATATGCGAGTTTAATGAATTTCGGCCCATAGAGCGTAATGTATTTCGAATCTTTTGTGCGGTCCTGTACATAAACTATTCATGCGATCGCGACGAAAAGAGGAGGTGCACAACTAGATCATAGAACAATCCTAAATATCAAATTTCAACATTCTACGACCCATAGTTTTTGAGATATGCGAGTTACATACATACGTACGTACGTACGTACAGACGGCATGGAAAAACTGACCACAATAATCTCGCCGCTGGTCAAAATGAGTTGCAGACGCGTTAATATGATCGTGCATGCTAGCCTACGATGAGATGCATCGAAAAAATTCTTAAAATTAAATTTAGAGGTAGTCAAAATCGGATTTTTTGACGAAATTTGGCCCCCAAAATTTTTCGGGATCACATTACTTCCTTATACTACGTACAAGGAAGTAAAAATGGTTAAATTAATAGTAATAACTAATTACAATTACTAATCATACCAGGGTTGGCAAGTTTTTGACAATAAGTGACAAAACCCTGAAATTTTGTCCTAAAACAGTCGAAAACTATTTTTTGCAATAAAATTGGATATTACAAATTTCCTCATTTTTTACTTTAGCACTTGAGTAAACTTTTGGGCAATTTTAGGTAGTACAAATTACATATTTAGTTCAAAATTTCCAAGCATAATTTTGGTTTAACAAGCTGCTTAAAATAAGAAATAATAATAATAAGCTACTACTGTAACTATGCAAATCTTATAAATAAAAATGAAATTCTGTTTGTTTGTTTGTTTGTGGATTTGATTCGTATACAAATCCACAAAAATGGACCTATCGGCCTGAAATTTAGCACAGATATGTAAAATAATATAGAATAAATCGTAGTCCACTTTAAAACTTTGAAAGTCCACCCGTTCCCGGAATTTAAGAGATTTTTTATGCTCTTCACGCAAAAAGCTTTCCGTAATTGTAACCCCTGTAGTGAAAAAAGTGTGAAATAAGGATCGTGGTTGCCATGTGTGGCGATTTTGCCGAATAAAATGTTTTAAATTCTCAAAGTAAAAATAAAAGAATAATAATGATTTTTTTTGTTAGTTTATATTCGTAAGGTTATTTTTTTTTTAAATCATAATATCGTGTGCATGGGAAATCAGAGCAGGAATGTAATGTTTTACACGCAAAACAATAAGAATTGGAGATTTCCGGGGCTAATGTGTAAATTTTTTTAGTTTGGCAAAAAAATAAAATGGCTGAAATATCGATTTTGAGTAAGTGAGTTCTAGCGGTTTGCACAGTTTTCGGCTTGAGGCAATTTATTGAGAGCTTAAAGAAATAGATTTTTGAAAACAAGTGCAAAGGTTTTATTAGAATACAGCGTTCAATTTTAATGATCCGTGAAGAAATAATGCAGTTATTAAGGGATTTCAAGCGATCTAACTTCAGAATTCTCGCCAATTGAGTACATTGATTTAAGTTGGGGGAATTCCGCCAAATTTCAGAAAATTGAAATCTTCTCATTTAGTACATCGGAGTAACGATGAATAAAACACATTATAGTTGATAATTTAAAAAAAAATCGGCTGTATTAAGGGATTCCAATTTTCAAATAAATGCGTGCTACTCTTTGGCGGTCGAACCATTTCCCATATTGATTGCTGCTAAGTCAATGCTTCGAATGATTCCCTGAAAAAACTCTTGCAAAATGGCGTATGTTGGCACTTTGGCGAGGCTTAGATTTGAAACTGGATTTTATTTGAGACTGGTATATATAATAACACTGGTTATAGATAAATATGAATGTTGGTATGTGTTTATAAGGTTGAAAAACTCCAGCACCGTTGAGCACCGTTGCACAATGAAATTTGGTTCACCTAAGTCTTATGATGGAGAAGGTTTTTATGCTATCCGTTTTCCTTAACTTGCCACTTGGTGCCGCAGCACAACGTCGAATTCTATTCCGTTTAGCCGTTTGCTATGCGAATATCGTCCAACCGATTTCGATGAAATTTGGTACACGCGAATATTAGAACACTGAGAATATTTTTCACTATCCATTTTGCTGTAACTTGCCGCTGAATGGCGCTGCAAAGCATCAACTTCTATACCGATCGACCGATCGGCATAAAAATTTTTATACTTACACATTTGAGCACGAAGAATATATTCTAACTGCTTCCTTTTGATGTTACTCACCACTAGATGACACTGCAATGCATTATTATTTTAACTCGCTATTAGATGACGCTGCAGCAGGCCAAATTCTTGACCATTCAAACGGTCGCTATGAAAATCAGTATACATAGCTATTTGAACAATGAGAATATTTTGGCGTTATCCATTTTGCTATAACTCGCCACTTGACGGCGCTGTAGCAAATCATTACTTCACCAATTAACCACTAGATGGCCCTGCAGTGCATCACTTCTTGACTGTGCAAATGATCGCTATGAAAATAGGTATATATAGATATTTGAACGCGGGGAAGAGTTTGGCGCTATCCATTTTCCTATAACTTGCCACTAGATGTCGCGTCAACACATGAACATCAGGACTGTCCAGCCGATAGTCATGAAAATTCGTATACATCGATATCTGAATGCGAAGAATATTTTCGCCGTATCCGTTTTCCTAAAACTCGCCACTAGATTGCACTACGCCGCATGGCCTTCTGTACCGTACAAACGATTGCCCAGTAATTCGGTATGCATGATTATTGGACACAATATAATGCGATATCCATTTTGCTATATCTGTTTATTACAATGAATAGTAATCACCACAAATCGTAATATCAAAAAGTCCATTCATTCCCGTGCGAAGAACAGGTACTTCAGCTAGTAAATAAATATATATATATATATATATATATAAATAAAGATATATCAAAAAACTAGTGTTATAAATTTACTGTGCTTGTTCTGAATAAATGAACACCCTGATTATTGCACAGACATTTGGGCCCATGCCCTGAGCACACATACAGAAGCAGGCCAAAAAATTGAGTTTAGAGCTATCTATAGGGGCACAAAAATTGAGCCAGCTATATGTAGGGGCATAAAGTTTTATAAGTGCCCTGGGCACAAAAATGTTATTGTCTGGCCCTGAATAAATGAATTTAACATAATAAAATGAAAAGTATTAGAAAATATTGAGTGTATTGATAATAACCAACCATTATTTTGATTGCAAATTATAATTAATTTACTTACCTGAGAATATTTATATTGTAATATGATACAGAATATATATAGTATTAGTAATTGATTATATTTATACAGAAAAAGAAATATTTAGACTCATCAAAAATGTCTAGGCAACTTATGATTATGTAATTGAATGCTGACTTAGCTTTAAAGCAATGCTCCCCTTTAAAAATAATAATAATAATAATAAAAACATTAATAATAATAAGGTATTCAACTAATTACTTATATTCATAAATTTCAAACAAGCTGATCTAAGGAAGAAAAAATATATAAAAAGTACTTTCAAAAACATATTTACATGCAATTTTCAATATTTAATCTTAGCATGACAAATAATTTGAATGGTGGTATGTAATTTTAATTTAATTACATTAATTATAAAATAAAATATATTAAGTTTAATTTAATTAATTTTGTAATTTCATATTTGAAATAAAATGTGACTAATGAATAATAAAAATAACAGATATAGGTTTTTGACACTTTTCGACATGCCATGTCAATAACCAGTTTTTTATGTCAAAAACCCAACCCTGAATCATACATGAAAAAATGTATAAATCGATAACAACAGCAACCCCAATCATGGTTTGCTCTTAGATAAATTGACTATACTAATTTTAACAGTGATATACTAGTGCTTAATTAGAACTTTTTAAACTAATGATTTTTTTATGGTTAAAAAATCCTCATTCATTTTAATACAGATAGGCATAAAAATTTACTTCAGAATGTTTTTATGCCTATGTGAAGTTTTCCAATTTTTTTTTTCTTAGGTAGCGGTGGTGTGGGGGAAGGTAGAGAGCTGTTTATAAACTTTACAAGTGGTGTACTGATATTAAGAGATGGATTATCTACGTAATTAGAGTTGAAGTTTTGAAAAAACCCAACTGGGTTTTTTCAAGTAGGCTTTTTCGAAAAAACTTGCCAGAGTTTTTTTGGATTAGGTAAAATCATAACAACCCTGACTACTTGTGCTCATAGTCCTAATCCTACAATAATTATGCTAAAGCTAGAATTTTAATTTAAACATGGAAAATGTGAATTTTAGATATACACTTTCAACTGTCAGAATAATGTATCACACTATACAACTAAGCTGGTAAGACTCCATGGTACAAAGTGTGCATGCCTTATCAGTGATATTATTAGCTTAACTATTTGCCCCATAGCAGAAAATGCACGACGCGAGACGTACGTGGCAGATTTTTTTAACAGTCTGCAGATTATTTTCATAAGAGTATTGTGTGCAGATTCTTTTTTACAGGTCAAGAAAATAAAGCCTCTTCTAATTCTCAATATAAACATTTTCTGTTAAAAAATGCAGAAGAATGCAATATTTTTTCCCCCTCGTGGCTCTCAGATGCCAGTTTAACACATGTTTTACATTTTGCTTGCCTGTTGATCTAATCAAGTTGCTAGTAATTAGTTTTTCAATTAATATATAGTTCCAAAAATACTCTAGGCAGCAAATGTATGCAGATAGCAGATACAAAAGGAAATTTTGGGTTCTCTTTTAATTGTTTATTGAAATGGCTGCACAGCTAGATAAAGTTGCTTGCTTGGAATGCAAGAATTCAATGTTCATATAAGATTTTGAAAACACATCACTTATGATTTCATGAGGAAAAAAAAATTATATATAAATCGGTTTCCAATCCAAATTGTTAAAGGCTATTACGGGCCCATAATGTTTTAAAGGCTATTAATGAGCTGTCAAAGAAAATACAGTGAACTCCGGATATAGTGAATGGAAACCATTAGTCCCGTTTAACGTATAGTATCTCTGTTCACCATGGAGACACTTCGGTTTTAGTGAACTTCGGATATACTGGACGAAATTTGATTGGCCCCAGAGGTTCACTATAACCGGGATTGACTGTAACTGTATTTATTAAGTTTCTTACACACACACTTTCAATTCCAGTATCAGAAGCTTCCTGTGAAAGTTAGGGATCGGTCATTGAGAAAGTGAGCAAAATGCGATTATTAAGATGTACAGATGGCAATGACAAAGAAACTGTGGGAACTCTTGATCAGAGTGTTTATATTTCTTAATGGCTCTCCATCTGCTTATACAGGAACAGAAAACTTTTGAAAGCTGCGTTGATTTCCATGTTTGGAGTCTCTTATTACAAACATTTTGCTAGAGTCAGTACGATTGAAATTGTGGACAAAAATATCTCTTCTCTTGTGATATCAAGAATAATGAAGTTTACCTTGCTTCATGTAACTGCTATGGTTTTTGGCCTGCTAATTAAATTCATGATTTCATTTCTTGCTTTTTATGCAATTTAAACTAAGAATGCCACAAAATTTTTTGCTGTATAACTGTTACATTCTATCTAGAAAAATAGTTTTTTTTTTATATATAACACTGTTCTACTCAATAGATTATTACTGTAAAATTTGACAAAACCTACCAGAAATGTTTTTCTTAAGAATATCTATTTACATTTAAGTTTTTCTCTTTATCCAAGTCTGTTAACCAAGACAACTGAAACAGGTTGTTAAGTTTTCTTCTCAATACATTACATATGCAAATTTCTATTAGTTTGATCATGTTTAACTGATTACAGGGTTCCTACACTTTTTCGCAGTATGAATTCCAGGAGTTTTTAAGGAGTTTTCCCATGAGAAAATATAATTTTTCCAGGAGTATACATAAATACCTTTTCTAACCAAGCATCATTGAAAACACATTTTCCACCCGGCATCTTTAGGCAAATTGAAAAGGATAAAAATCTCAGGATGGTTTAAAATTTTACTACTGTCACACGCATACAGATTATTTCCAACATACCACCGCAAACTGCAAGCTTTGTAAACATGTACCTCATGTACCAAAGAAGAGATAAGAGCATACAGCTCATACACCAACGGGCTTAGTTCAGGAACAAAATTATTGGATATGAGGAGAGCAGGGACGAATGTCTACAGCGAATCGCACCATCATTGGAACTTTTTGCGGTACGCTTTCAGCCCACTGAAGTGATTACAATCCTTATTTCCAAGTCTGTGGCAGGAACGTCAATAAGCATGGCAGTAGATTATTACACTTGAAACACGAGTCGGAAAAAAAAAATCGTCAGATTGCACTTACGAAAATTTTTTTTGCACTTTAAATTCTAGAAAGAAAATTAAAATAAACAATATTTCCAGGAGTCAATACTAAAATTTCAGGAGTCTGCAGAAAAATGAGTAAAATCCAGGTGTTTTCCAGGGCCCTTAATATTTTAAATCAAAATCCATGAGATTTTAAGGATTTCCAGGAGGTGTATGAACCCTGTGATTAACTAACATTAGCAATGACAAACATTAGCAATTTAATGCAAGCTTGTGATAGAATATGCTAACTGAATCCTACAACCTTTTATCCGTTATTGTGAAATTATGCTGCAGATTATTATCACTGTCTAAAAAACCGTCGCAGATAGGCAGAAAAAGTTCTACTGAATCCAGGTGGGACTAATTGAAAAATGAATAATGAAACAAAATACAGAAGGAAAACAGTCCCAAGGGAGTAAGAGAAAGAAATCAAAACAGAAGTAATTGAGATTTTAATAACACTATTTTAATTATCCTAATGGAAATTTTATATATTTTATCTTTTACAGGAGTCTTGACTTATGGAAGGGATGTGCTCCAAGACCCCTTGAATTTTGCATCATGAAATAGGGTATATCTATACAAATACGACTTTTCATAACACACACACATACAGTTACTTTAGACACTTATAAACACACCTCAAATCATTTTAAACCATTAACTATATATGACCATCTTTTACATAAAGTAATGCATACAGACAGGTTTAGACTGGAACAGTTTAGGTTCCAGTGCCTTCAGTGATGCTGCGAGGGATGGAATACCATTCACTAATTGGCTTTCTTCTTCAGCAGCAAATCATGAAGACAATAATTACTCCTCAAACCCTACACTTCTTTTTACTTTTCTTGCCTGCATTCTGTACTTGTTTTGGGGGGAGGGGAAACGTACAGGATAATGAGAATCAACTCTAAAATGGTAGGATTTCACATTTATTTGCTTTATTATACAAAATAAAAAGATTAAAATACGGTTTTATATTTGAATGCTATTAACATTTAAAGGATACGAGGAGTTTCTTCTTTGCGGCACACCAAATAGACACATGCAGCAGTAACATGAGTACTTTTACGGCCTTTTGTCAATTGGTTTAAAAGGGCTAATTTGTAAAATCCAACAGCAGTGTCAATAAAATGAGTATTTAAGTTTAATTTCACTGCAAGATTCCTGATGAGGTCCTTTGCTACAAAACAAACAATTTATATAACCTTTTTATAACAATATAATGTTAATTAAACAAAAAGTTTAAAAGACAAAAAAGCCATCAAAGATAATTTTCTTAAATATGTTTATAATATCACAGGTCAGAGTATCATCCAACACATATGATAAAAGTTAAATTTATTACTGAAAAATAAATTGTTTTAATGTCGTTAAAATTTTTTATTTGGGAATACCTTATTCCCCCGTACATGATATATATTTCGGTTACACACATAACCATCATCAGTCGTTTCTGGATCTCACACTAATGGGGGCTTCCTTTTTTATCGCTTCGTTCTTCTTCTTGAAAGTTCGATGAATGACGTCATCCCATGATTGGTCGATTGTATGAAGCGCATCGTTGATGCTGCCATCTGTCGTCATTATTTCTAAGCTCTCACGAATGTAGGCAAATATACTATTTTTAAAGTTGGCTATTTTTTTAATATTTTTAAAATCAATGGTAATGGGCTCTTTCAAAGCAAAACGGGCCAGAGCGGTACTTTGTTTCTGGAGGTTAATGTCTTGAAAATGTTAGTTTTTTCGCTCTTTAATTTTCTTTTTTGTAACGCCGATGTAGCAATTTTCTTTATTAGTATCGTTTGACATAAAATTAATTTTATAGATCCCTGCGGTTTCGATGGGGTTGATTGGGTCTTTTTCCGATCTAATGAGCTGAAAAATTGTTTTATTAGGTTTAATTGGAATACGGAAGTTCTTTTTACTGGCGATATTAGAAAGTTTATTGGCTATCCCTCGGCTAAAGGGGATAGCGGTAGTAAAACGTGGTTTATCTTTTTGACGGTTGTCTATAACATTTAATTTACGTTGCCTAGCTTTGAAAACTTTGTCGAAAATTTCTCGAGGGTAGTGGGCGTCTTGACATTGTTTCTTTATGAAAGCAATTTCTTTTTGAAGGAGGTCGTTGTTAGAACACACTTTGAAAGCGCGGTCGATATAGGAACGAATAGCAGCAATTTTATAGTTGAAAGGGGTTTTAGATTTAAAATTTACTATATTAGTATTACAAGTAGGTTTTCGAAAAATGGTGGTCTCAATGAGATTATTGTTTCTGGTTATGTTCACATCTAAGTAATTGAGGCTATTATTGATTTCTTTTTCGTAGGTAAATTTAATGTTCGGGTCTATGGCATTAAGTTGATTGATCGCATTATTTTCTTCATTATTGTGGGTGGTAAGGATAGCGAAGATATCGTCGACATAGCGAAGCCAAAGTTTGATGGTACTATTGTGTGTCTGTTTAATCTGTTCTTCAAGGATTCTCATTTTCCAGTCGGCAATTATTCCGGATATGGGGGAGCCCATGGGGACTCCTTTTATTTGTTGGTAGAAGTGATTATTATATTGAAAATATGAATTATTTAAAATTAGATTTATTGCACTAGTTAGGGTGTTAATTATGTCTATATCTTTAAAACTACTTTGAATTTGTTTGTTAATAATTTGGTTCATTTCCTTAATATCTATTGACGGGTATAGATTTACAACATCGAAACTTACCATAATATCTTCTTCATCAAGTTTATAATCGCGGATGTTTTTAATGAAATCGTCGGTGGAAGTTAGAGTGCTGTTAGAAGGGGGTATAATTTCTACAAAAACTTGAAAGCACGTAGATGAAGACCAAAAGTGTAGAGTATAAGCTTGTCGAAACACAAGACATAAAATACTTAAAATACTTTTTGTGCCACCATTCAAGCTTTTATTCATCTCATGACGCCTGTTACGGTTGAGCCTCCGAATGTGGAGCATATATACAGTAAGTTAAGATGTTTTTCCAAGAAAAAAGTTAGAGAATTTCAGCATATCAATTTTTTAAAAGACTGTGTACATTTTAAAATTACCCCTAAATTCATGAAAATTAAAAATAGTTTCCTTCTTAATGAATTCTTTTATGATATAAAAAATTTTGAGCTATGCTTACTTAAAAAATACATTAGGAACAAATTTAAATATATAGCTAAATTAACGAAAGAAGAAAAATTTTACAACCACAAACTTCAAACCATGTGCTCTCCGGATGATTACCATTTAAAAGTCAATAAAATAAACAATTTTTGCAAGAAAGAAAAAGAGATTTACCACAATAACCACTATAAAAAACTTAACTTTTGGATGAGAAATAATAAATGCTATAAACAAGGTCAAACTAACAAAGAAGATCAATTCATTAATCTATCCTCCTTAACTCTTACTCAACAGCAAAAAAGCCACTCTAAACCTAGGTCCCAAATTCATTCTTGATGACAAAATAGATATCAATGATACCGTTGCGAGCATTGAGGCCGCCATTATCTCATTACCCCCCTCAGATAAACAAGCTATCCATATGCATGCCCAACAAGAAATGAATAAAAAACTTAAAACTACTGTTAAAGATCATGAAGACCGTAAATGCCTCAGCGACCTAAAGAAAAATAACAAGATCGTTTGCTTAAGCTCTGACAAGACAGGAAAGATTGTTATTCTAGATAAAAAAGATTACCATGAAAAAATGGAACAAACCATCAATAGTCTAAACGTTTTACATCTTCCCAAAGACCCCACCACGAAAATCAATAATAAACTAAAAACTTTAATAAAAAATGGTACCTAGCCGGATCAGAAAGGTCCGAACTATAACAATACTGCTAATTTCGCTCCACGGATTTTTGCTAAATTTAAAGATCATAAAAATCCCCCCTCCCTTCGCCCAATCGTGAGCAAATGTGAAGGCCCCACCTACACTCTTGAAAAATATATGAAGGATATACTGCAAGAAATTATACCCCCCTCTAACAGCACTCTAACTTCCACCGACGATTTCATTAAAAACATCCGCGATTATAAACTTGATGAAGATGATATTATGGTAAGTTTCGATGTTGTAAATCTATACCCGTCAATAGATATTAAGGAAATGAACCAAATTATTAACAAACAAATTCAAAGTAGTTTTAAAGATATAGACATAATTAACACCCTAACTAGTGCAATAAATCTAATTTTAAATAATTCATATTTTCAATATAATAATCACTTCTACCAACAAATAAAAGGAGTCCCCATGGGCTCCCCCACATCCGGAATAATTGCCGACTGGAAAATGAGAATCCTTGAAGAACAGATTAAACAGACACACAATAGTACCATCAAACTTTGGCTTCGCTATGTCGACGATATCTTCGCTATCCTTACCACCCACAATAATGAAGAAAATAATTTGATCAATCAACTTAATGCCATAGACCCGAACATTAAATTTACCTACGAAAAAGAAATCAATAATAGCCTCAATTACTTAGATGTGAACATAACCAGAAACAATAATCTCATTGAGACCACCATTTTTCGAAAACCTACTTGTAATACTAATATAGTAAATTTTAAATCTAAAACCCCTTTCAACTATAAAATTGCTGCTATTCGTTCCTATATCGACCGCGCTTTCAAAGTGTGTTCTAACAACGACCTCCTTCAAAAAGAAATTGCTTTCATAAAGAAACAATGTCAAGACGCCCACTACCCTCGAGAAATTTTCGACAAAGTTTTCAAAGCTAGGCAACGTAAGTTAAATGTTATAGACAACCGTCAAAAAGATAAACCACGTTTTACTACCGCTATCCCCTTTAGCCGAGGGATAGCCAATAAACTTTCTAATATCGCCAGTAAAAAGAACTTCCGTATTCCAATTACACCTAATAAAACAATTTTTCAGCGCAGTAGATCGGAAAAAGACCCAATCAACCTCATCGAAACCGCAGGGATCTATAAAATTAATTTTATGTCAAACGATACTAATAAAGAAAATTGCTACATCGGCATTACAAAAAGGAAAATTAAAGAGCGAAAAAACGAACATTTTCAAGACATTAACCTCCAGAAACAAAGTACCGCTCTGGCCCGTTTTGCTTTGAAAGAGCCCATTACCATTGATTTTAAAAATATTAAAAAAATAGCCAACTTTAAAAATAGTATATATGCCTACATTCGTGAGAGCTTAGAAATAATGACGACAGATGGCAGCATCAACGATGCGCTTCATACAATCGACCAATCATGGGATGACGTCATTCATCGAACTTTCAAGAAGAAGAACGAAGAGATAAAAAAGGAAGCCGCCATTAGTGTGAGATCCAGAAACGACTGATGATGGTTATGTGTGTAACCGAAATATATATCATATACGGGGGAATAAGGTATTCCCAAATAAAAAATTTTAACTAATTAATCCGCCGTATTAAATAATGTTTTATATGTTTTTATTATGTTTTAATGTCATCAAGAAAAAATATAAAATATTTGGCATCAACTAGTCACTAATATTTTAATTTTCCATGTCCAATTAAACTCACATACAAAGGGGAAAAAAATGAAAAAAAAAAAAAAAACATATTTTAAAGGAACTCACTTTAGCTCATATCACTTACATTAAGACTGAAGATAACTTAAAATTTTAGGAAGAAAAACTTGATTTTTAGTTCATTTTTAAAATAAGTGGTTTTTCTAAAAGTGCACTGGGGTACAAAAGAAGAAAATAAATCAATTATGTTTTTGAATAATTTAAATAATCTCACGCTCTTTAATTTCTGGAATTGAATAATTATGCATCATACTGATAAAAAATAACTCAAACCATTTTAACCCACTGAAACACTCCTTTAAAAATCTTTTTGGTTTATTTACTTAACCTAAATTAATGAAATTGAAGGCAAAATCTGATGTGGTCACCACATGACTTCCTACTATGTCTTAAACTTAGATGAAGTGTCTCAAAAATATGTTATTTCTTTTAAAACTGATACAATACTTCAACAATATTAAAGTTTAGTAACTTTTTACCAGCTGAATTTAGTTTTTAAAACAACTTTTTGAAGTAAATTTGGTGATATTTTCCTAAAAGTTGTCAATCTGGCAAAAGTTTGCAATATTTTGAGCATGGCCCAAACAATAAATGACCATAGACTTTAATTTATTGAAGTCATTCATAGACTAACGTATTGAAAGTTTTTTAGGTAACACTGTAAATAAACTACTCAATGCCGTAAATAAACTGCTAAATCAGTAAACTATTAAATCTGTACATTTAAAAAACAAATTAAACATTTTTACCATGTCTAAGAGTATTTGCTCGAGATTCTCTGCCAAGACCAAACCTTTGTCCACCCATAAAAGGAACAGCATCTAAAAATATAAGTAGTCAAATAAAGAAAACAGTTTATTTATTTACTCATTTTTCAAGTAAATATATATATATGCACAATATCTATGAGAACTAGTGAAAAATGAAGTTATGCTTGAGTACAAATATCAGAAAATAAAAATTCAAATGAAAATAAATATTCAGGGGGTGTCACTAAATTTCTAAAACAAAATTTCCTGACTTTTCCAGGTTAAAAAATGCTTTTTTGATAAAATAACCGATTAAATTGTTATGATGCATATATAATTTACAGCTGTCATATCAACACAAATCATTATATTTGGAACATTCTAGACGTATGAGAAATGAATAATTATTTATGAATGCGTTGTTTCAATAATTTTTTGCATTACACTTTCAGGTTTTCTGGGTTTTTAGCCAAAATTTGCAATATTTCCTGAATTTTTTATAACTTTTTATCACCATACAATTCTCAGACTATTCCAGGTTTTTCATATTTTCTCTGACCAGTGATAATCCTGTTCACTGAACAGGATTTTTTTTTAATATATTCTTCAAACTAAAACATTTATCACTTCATAAATAAAGTTTTCCTCAGCAGTGAAACAGAAATCTCTATCAGAATTTTCCAAACAATTCAATATAACCAGTTTAATTTTGTCATAGTCAAAAATGCTTGCTGGATCTTGTTATTCTTCATTTGTCACAACAAACAGAAATTATATAGCACTAAGTCAGGGCTTGAAGTAGGTGGGACTTCAGATGTAAAATATCTAATTGTTGTGGGATTATAGCCAATTATCTCACAAGGATTTGGGTAGTGTGCCCTCTTTGGGGGTCTTTTTAGAGGGTCCTAACCCGTATTTATGCTAAGTTTCAGAGAAAACTATGGAAAACTCTGAACAGTTAAGTTAGTGAATGCGACCTGGTTTTGAACCAGGCACCTTCACAGTTTCACACTACAGAGCGCTATGCGCCCGGCCAATGGTGGGGCGTAAGATAGAGCTTTATAATTTGGGATAAATAACCAGGTACCTGTCCCGCAGTGGTCTGGGTGCTAAACTCCATTCCCATAAGAACACGGAAAGTGAAGCAGCATCCAGCTTGGCCAGTGCTTGGGAGGGTCATCTCCCTCTTGGCTAGTCTGCTGTGGAACCATGTACACTAATGGGAGCTGGTGCACATAAAATCCATTGTGGCTCCAATGTCCTCCAAGTTGTTAAACAATACCTCTGGGGGTGCCGATTTCAGGTGATGGTTGGTCCCTCATCTGGAATCAGTTCAAAATTAGGGAACAACAAGTAGAAGTCCAATACCCTCGGAGGGCACTGGCACCCCTCTATCCATGGATAGTGTCGTCTATCCATGGACACGACAATAAGAACAACCAGGTACTTAAAATTCATAAATACTCAGGTATTCGTGAAAAATGATTGAAAATTCAATGGTTATGTTTTTCTTCATTATATGCCTTTTATATTTAAAGTATACACAAAATATTTGCTGACACTGACAATATCTGTTATTTACTATATATATAGGAATAAAATATATTCATTCCACTGGAACAAATAAATTATTAAATGAAATCATTATCTCTTGTTATCTTTGTTTTAGAGTTTTATCACAATTATAACACTTCCCATATCAGTTCATAATTTCCAATATTATTAATCTTATTTTCTACACTTACATTTTCCGATTTTAAAACTAGCTGAAAGAAAAATTAGATGAATTGCTATTCAGAGAAAAAGTGACACACTATTAGTTTTAGCAAAAATCAAAACGAAAGATTGTTTTTCAAATAAAAATCATTTCACTTTCACATACACTGACACAAGCATGTAATTAGAGTGAAACCTCTGATGAAAGGCCACCTTTGGTTCCATCAAAAAATGGCTGTTATATGAGGCGACCGGTCTTCGGAGGTCTCGTTTTTCAATTTTCAAATTTAGACATATGGTCACTGTGATTCATTGAAGAATGTGGTGCATATAATATAAATATAAGCCCAGGGTTCGTAAATATCATATTTTCGAAACTATGAAAAATATCCAATATTTTGATATGTATCGGATATTTTTGATAAAAGGCTAATCTTACTGTTGATAAATATTTTGGGGCATGATTTAAACATTATATAACATAAGATACTAAATTTTAGGTTTCTTAATATAATTTTTCATTTAACAACAAATTTTTATCAAATAAAATAGCAAGCAGAAACACCTTTCTTAAAAATTAAATATGTTACATGCGCTCGCCAAAATGAAAAATGTAAGTTACCAAAATGCAAAATTAAAGTGTATTTTAGAGATATTTGTATATTTCTAAGAAAATAAAACTGATATATGTCATTAAAGAATACAAAATAATGTCTTCCATCAAAAACAGTGTATGTAGCATTTATAGTTCTTTTACAAGAGCACTCAAAAGAACTTCAGTACATTACAGTCCATGGCAGTTTAGGGAAATTAATCCATTTCATGCACAATGCAATAATTATATAAATGTTAGACCAGCTTAGTCATCATTTAAAAGATTGGAAATAACATTTCCAATCTTTAAATGTCACTCTTTCAATCTTTAATCTCCGCTCTTTTAACAGGGTCTTGCAGAGTTACATTAATGTTGATATATAGCATTTTAAAGGTAACATAGCCAAATTTGGCACAAGAACAACTTTTGTTCGAAAGTGTTTTATTAATTTTGTGTTTATTATTTACCATTCTCGTTTCTTTATTTAAAAAAAATTAAACAAAAAGGTGCATCTTCCTGCTTTTTCAGTCTCAAATTGATTCTGCAGTTTAGGATTATTTTAAGGTAGGATTAATTTAAAGCTAGAAAAAGCATTCTTTCTAGCCCAGCTGCCAAAGGACTAGCTGGACTAGAATTTTTTCATATACTTCTAATTTTTGCTTTAATCTGTAGTTGCCAGTCCACCCCCAGGACATTTTAGAATACTCATTCACTACCATAATGTCTACAGGGAGTCTGTTGACCGATGTTACTTTTCTCTAACAAAATGACAATGATTATTCGTGGCCGTTTCTGCTAATTGGGACGACAGTGACCGGTCTTTGGAAGGACCGATCTTCAGGGGTTCAAATGCTAATTCAATAGTATCAATTCTGTCTAATCATAATATGACCAGCCTTAAAAGGTGACCAGTCTTCATAAGTGACCATCAGAGAGGTTTCACTGCATATATTCATTACATTTATATCAAGCAACATTCGATAACAAAATTTTGTCATGAAAAAAATATTTAACCAGGTTTTAAGTAATTTATTTTATAAGGTTCATCACACAAGCTTTGTAGTTATTGTTTATCCATAATATATCATTCTTTCTTTGATCTATAATGTGATGTAAATGCTGCATAAATATTACTTACAGGTTGACTTAGTTTGGCTGAATTTTTTTAAGCATTTTAATATAATAATCATAAACTAATTTAAAAAAAAAAAAAAGTTCAATGCTTGTATGATTTTGATTATTTGGTAATTTATTGCATTTTCAGTGCAACATATGGTGTTACATTAAAAAAATACACTTCAACCATCAATACACAAACCTTCGTGATTAACAAGTTGTCCTACAGCTCTAGTAACACCTCGCGAATCCTGTGCGAACTGAACTTCAGTGACAATCCCAGAGTCGTCAAGAACTGAACCACACTGAGTACAGACAGAATCTCCACGTGATGGATCGTTATCGATCTCAGTCGATCCACAATTGTGACACTGACCACCGGACATGATGAATGATCTATAAAAAATAATATAATTCAGTCATACTTAAGCAAAAGGCCGAACTTTCATAAACATAAAGAAACGAAACATGTTTAAGGTGGGGGTTTTTTTTGTGTGTGAGTATATAAAAGTTTGTTAACACAACAAGCCATATGTGATATGGGATTAGAGAATAAACACAAAAATGAGGCCTTGTATGAGAGATGGCATCTGTCCTTAAGGCTTCTGTCCACTTCAATATAATTTGGCGAAAATGCTGAGCAGGTGAAAAATATGCCCATTATGTGAAGAGGCAGGGTTTGCAGATTAGCACACTTAACTTTTGTCGGTGGACCCCAGTGATCACTAAAATGGCCATGCAACAAGCACAATGTCCCCTTAACCCCTGTAATGACACAGAAGATGTGAGAACTGGACAGAAGCCTTGAGGGATTAAAACAATTCATAGCATGTTACTTCACAAAACTCAAAAAATTTTATAGGGTCATTCCATAACAAATCAATGAAAAAATTGGGATTTTCAACCTGACCCCCTCAGAATTCTATGAAATTTGGTATAATAGTAGTATCTATAGAGAAAAAAAATAAATGTGAAATTTCTAGTCCATATCACTATTAGTTTTTGAAATATTTAATTTTAAAGTTTGTGAAATTTTAGAAATTTTTGCACTATACAGTTGGCTCCAATTTCTCTCCTTATTATCATAGAAACTCCATTTAAGTGTCTATAGAAAGTAAACAGGTTGCCCTTTCTGATCATACATAACATGATTAAATTTTTAAAAATTTTAATTTAAAGTTCATCATTTTAAATTTTTAAACTTTAAAATTTCAAAAAGTATATTTTAACTTTTTTTTAATTATATGTTATTCTTCTATTTATTGTTAACAATATCTGAAAGTTTCATTCTGGGATTACCATGGGTTTTCAAGTAATAAATTTAAGAAAATTTTTGTATTTTAAAATAAAATTACACTTTTAACTTAATATAAGAATTTCGAGAGAGAACAAAAAATGTTGATAATGTCTTTCAACACTTTCATTGGGGGTACACACGAGGCAATGTCTCTTTCTCTTCCCCCCACCACCATAAAAAAATACAATTTTAGAAAATACAATTTTACTAAAACAATTATTTGTTTTTAAAATTTAAGGAGCAGTTGAGTCCAAATTTGTTTTTGCTGGGGATTTCATTGGGGGTGCTTTCAAAGTAGGAAAGGGGTGTGCCTCCCCCCTTATAAATAGGAATTTTCAGAATTTGTCTAACAAAATTCCATTTTTCTTTTTTATTAATAATTTAAAGAAATCATTATGTTTCATAAAATGCTTCCACTATTCCAGTGTGTTACAACTATTCCTTTAATTGTGAATTTTTAAATAATAGCATTTCAGGTTTAAAAAAAATAGAAATAATAATTACAGTAAGATGTTATTTATATGTTGCATGCATATTCTTAACTATTAAGTAAATATTTCAAGTGTTACCTTTAATTGATGTGTATTTTTTAAAAACTGAGATTTAAATTTGAATGTAGTAAGGAAAACTTACAACTTGCAGACTATGCACAAAGTAAAATAAAAAAGAAAGTAAACCATTGTGTGATTTTTCCCTCAAATTTATTGGATGCAAATAGCATTTTTTTATCATAATTTATGGGTAATAAAATGATGGGGATAGATTATGTGGATGGAGGAAGTTTAATTTAATTTCATCTGCATGTGGATAAACATCCAGAACACATGAGCAAAACACCAAAAATTTGCAAAAGTTACCTTTAAATTAAAAGATTGCTTGATATTATACTAAAAGAAATAAATCATATGACATTTTTTTCCATAAAACATTTTTCCACCTCTGTTTTTATATATTGTTTTCCAACAGGGAAACTTTATAACCTCTCAAAGCAAGAAATGAATAGTGCTAACCAGAAGTTGTTTAAAAAAAAAAAAAACCTTTGTATACATCTTTGGAAGCAATACAAATTGCCGTAAATATAAGTTCATTCTTTAATTTCATCATGATCTTATTGCAATCCATATCCTTTTAAGATCAATCCTCTCAAACTCTGTTGAAATTCTTCATAGCCAAGTCTTAAGAGAGCCTTGACCTTTTTATAAATGTTAAAATTTTTTAACATTTTAAAAATTCAAGAGCAGTTGAGTCCAAATTTATTTTTAGTCAAGTTGTGGGTTTGTTTATTTGACATGAAATGACCCCGAGATCTCATAATTTGAAACCCTACACATTTATAAAAAGGTCAAGGCTCTTTTAAAACTTGGCTATGAAGAATTTCAACAGAGTTTGAGAGGATTGATCTTAAAAGGATACGGATTGCAATAAGATCATGATGAAATTAAAGAATGAACTTAACCTTTGCAAATTTTTGGTGTTTTAAAATACAAAAATTTTCTTTTAGTGTTACTAAATCGAGATGACAGCAATTTTCTTAAATTTATTACTCGAAAACCCATCGTAATCCTAGAATGAAACTTTCAGATATTGTTAACAATAAATAGAAGAATAACATATAATTTTTTTTTAATTAAAAATATACTTTTTGAAATTTTAAAGTTTAAAAATTTAAAATGATGAACTTTAAATTAAAATTTTTAAAAACTTAATCATGTTACATATGATAAGAAAGGGCAACCTGTTTACTTTCTATAGACACTTAAATGGAGTTTCTATGATAATTAGGAGAGAAATTGGAGCCAACTGTATAGTGCAAGAATTTCTAAAATTTCACAAACTTTAAAATTAAATATTTCAAAAACTAATAGTGATATGGACTAGAAATTTCACATTTATTTTTTTCTCTATAGATACAACTATCATACCAAATTTCATTGAATTCTGAGGGGGTCAGGTTGTGAGAGTCGTTGATTTGACAAGGAATGACCCAATACAAAATATACCAAGCTGAAAAATATAACTTTTTCAGACACAGTATGAGAAAGTTAATTCACTATATTCAAAGAAATTAAAATAAAGTAAAATAAAGCAGCATCAAAAATGCAAATTTCGAATGAGTCGAAATGCAATAGTTTTAACATGCAGTCAATTCCTGTTAATTTGTTATACTTTGACAATGTAATTAATAAATTTTATAGTTAATTTTCTATAGAGCAGATCAGTAATACTACTTACGGTTTTCATGTAAAATTAAAATATATTGAAAAGCTTTCTCAACACTAGCTTAAAATGTTAAAGAAATGAAAGTATAATTTCAAAAAATAAAATTTATTTTAAGTTAAGGGCAGAGGAAAAAGTTATTGACAGAATTAAGGAAAAACAAGATTTTTGCCAAAGCGTGCATAACAATACATCTATATTTTTTTTAATCATGTTAATGCTATGAATGAAATAAAAAGCACTCAATGCAATGGATTGTAAAACATACTGAAAGAAAAAAAAAGCACAGAAAATGATTATTTCCCAAAATATTTAGCTGAAGAAATAATGTGCATGATTATCAAAACCAAGGTTCACTCAGTATGCAGCAAATGTTACTTAGAGTGGAATTCTCCACAAATCAGTTAAAAAGGCAGCTTGTTAAGTCTGACTTGTTTTGAGTTCACTTGAGGTGTCAAGGGGGTTCTTGTGATTGGTTAAATGACATACAGAAAGTTGTTAACCATTTGAGGCACAACCCTTTCCCAATACTGTAAAATGGGCAGTCATTGCCATCACTCGACTTAACTACCAGCAAGATGGCGGTCTCTAGATCTGTGGCACGCAATGAGCGTTTCGATCGTCCGCCATCTTGCTGGTAGTTAAGTCGAGCGATGGCAACAGCTGCCCTTTTTACAGCATTGGGCAATCTATCCAGCTGTTCTTGCATTCTTCCATTTTTCAGCAGATGTCAGTGATGTTAAAAAGAATCGTAACCATTTTTTTAATGGAAATGACGTGCTAAAAAGTAAAGCATTCTCGTGGGGCTATAGCCGCAACTATTTTTATAGAAATCAAATCTATTCTTCGTGACTAGCAACAGTCAAAATGCCAGAGTTTGGCATTCCCTTAGCAGGAACACTGCATGTTAAAGAGTTAATGCACTTTATGGCAAACAACAGCATCTGGACAGGGATCACTCTAGAGCGTTTCAGGGGGGACAGCCCGCCCGGTGCCCTTTTTCCGGTAAAATGCCACCCTCCTTGCCTTTTTTCTTGATAAAATTCCACCCTCCTTGCCCTTTTACTTGATAAAATTCCGCCCCCTTTGTTTTTGTTTTTTTTTTTCAATCAAAAGGCCGCTCTCCTCTTTTCCACCCCTCCTTGTTTCCCCTTCTCTTTGATTCTCCTTACCATTGCTGGCGCTCCGCTAGACCCCAAAAAAGCCTCTCTCCAACAACAACAACGAAGCTGATTTGTTTATTCTCTTATCAATGATGTGTGGGGAGGAGGGGGGGGGGGGGACATCTGCTCAGTCGCTGCTCTTCTCCCTCCCGACCTGAGGAAAGGGTTAAAACCATTCGCTGTAGCTTGAGGTCATAAAATATCTCATTAGAGAAACAATCTGTCATCCAGAAGAGTAGTCATAACAATAAATTATTTCCTACTGTAAATGGCACTGTACCGTGTTTTATAAATGCTGCAAGTAATTAATAAACGCCACTTGGTTATTGTTTATTTTTTCAGATTTTCAAAACACATTCATCCAAACTTAAGGCTGGCTGCACGGAAAGTTCAAGACAAGGGCAATTCCGGAAGTCTGGGTAACCCCCCCCCCCACACACACACACACACACACACACACTCCTCCCCATTGATGTTCTAAAAAGAATAGGGAAAAATTGATTCATTGACAGGGTGTGCAACAGTCAGGAAATACTACTTGAAAATATCGAATTTCCGGTCAGCATAGGGGCCAAATTGATGACTATTCTATAGGGCCATGGGCGCCGGCAGCATAGGGCAAGGGGGGCAATGCCCACCCCCTGGATTTTTTTATGCAGTGTTTTCCCTTGCTTTTTTGCTCTTTCCAACATGGTAACCATATGTTAAAGTAGTCTTTGCCCCCTCCCCTGGGAAATATTCTGCCGGCACCCATGTATAGGGCTATTTTAGGCGGAGATAGGGGTGGGAACTGTCAATATAAAATTTGTGTCTATTTTGCAGCCCCTCCAAAAAAATGAAATCGTCGACGATTGCGAGAATGCAAGTCGTGCGAAAATGCGCAGTTGGGAGAGCCATTGAGACTATTTTGAATTCATCGATTGGGAAATTAAAAATGTGTGCAAGAGGGTCAAATTCTTTCTAATCCCTGAAGGGTTGGGAGTTATTTTATAATTATGTAATTACGAATATTACACAACAATAATTATAAGACTTCTTGCCTATTTAGAAAATCCTTTGCCGTCGCCCACGATAGGAAAAAATATCGTCCCCCCCCCCATTTCTTTTTTTATTATGTCGTACACATGCAATTTATTTTTCCCTCGGACACGTCTTATCTAAACTGGCGTTCTTATTACAGAATATTTCCAAAAGTTATGCATATAGTGCTGCAACTAGAGGTCAAGTCGCCTGGAAGAAACCTTTGTTTTGGCGCTCCCTTCTTTCCTTTTCAATTTTGACATAACAGCACTATGCCTGGGGCAAATGTCCCGTTTCCCCTCCACTAGTTGCAGACTAGCATATATACAGAGAGAAAAGTTGCAGTGACACTGAAAACGATAAAATTTGAATCTAAAACTGAATGTTTTCGGTCATTTTCGGGTCCGAAAATTGGCGTGATTCTGAAAAATTTGTCGGCAAAACCGGATTCCCGTTATTTAGCGATTACAAAATTTAATTTTTTTATGCTTTTTTTGTTTTGTTGTTGTTGTTGAAATAAAGCATAATGGACGCCTTACACAATTTTTGTAAAAGTGTAGATTTCATTAAGTGAAAAAATTTGGTTTCAAAAAATTTGTTTAATCATTTGCTTAAAAAATTGCTATTAAGAAAACACATTTTTGGACATAAAAGTATGTTTATAAAAGCTACCCTTATGTGTTTGTAGACAATAATTACAAAAGTTGCCCTTTTTGTGTGATATGATATGCCCTTTTCCCAAACACTGCCCTTTTTCTGTAATGTGCACCCTGCCCTTTTTCATTTCTAGAGTGATCCCTGTCTGGACAGTTGATAGCTAACCACCAACTGTTTCGGAACTAAGGGATAATAGACCTGCTAGTTCAACAGAATTAATTTTTGACATAGTAAATTAAAATGTGGATTAACTTGATTAAAACTACAGTTTCAGGAATATTTACTAAGGTAGAAACAGGAATGTCAGTATATCAAGTAGAACTTCAGTTTAACCATACCCCCATTTCGCCCTACGTCAGAAAAATAAAAATTAATAGAAATCATAATTTTATTTTTATCTTTTTTTGCATAATCCAGTTCTTTTGAAGTCTCTCTGCTAATATGTATCAAAATATAAATGGTTTATCTAATTATAAGGAACCTCAGAAAAAGTTTTTCAGTATCACATTAAAAGGTAGTATGTTTAGAGCAAAAATAAGTTCTGCACAGATTAATATTATTGAAATATCCTAAAGTATCTGGATATCGGAAAATTGTGATTTTTAGACTTCCAGCCTAAATTACGATAATTAAAATAAAACTATTATTTGATAGTTAAAACTTAAATTATCTTTTTAAATAGGATGCCTTTAGAGATAATCTAAATAAAAACCGTAAATAATTGGTTAGATAAAAAACAAAGTTATTAGATAATATAAATTTTAAACTTTTTAAAAATTGACAAAAAAAATTTTAATAATTCATGTAAAAAATTCTGTTTGTATAAAAATATATTTTAGCAATAAAAATGACATGATAACATAATAATTATTTCAAAATCTGTTGGTATAAAAATATATTTTAGCAATAAAAATGACATGACAACATAATTATTTCAAAATCTGTGCTTAGTTTAAAAATACTTTTTAATAGTTATGTAAAATAATCATCTTTATTGATAACACTGAACACATTTCATAGACATACACACACACCCCTTTTCTCTCTACCTATTTATTTACAGTGGTGGTTGATCAGGATAGATTTTGTATCTGGTACATGTATACTGTGTCAGTATTATCTACCATAGCCCTATGGAATGCATAGTAATAAAATTTGATAAAGTAGTTGGCGTTGACAGCAAAAACATGATTTTTTAAGTTACTGGATTACTAGAGAACTAATGAAAGAGGGAGGGGAAGTTCTCATTCCTTGCATAAAATAAGATCTCTAAACCCTGATATTACGCATTTTTCTGAACTGCAAAATTCACATGTTGTTTGATTAATCAATTTTCATAAACAATTATTGAAAACATAATGGTAATTTTTGATTGCAATGTATAAATGAACCCACATCTTTGTGTGTACATGCATGCATAAATATATATGGTGCTGCAGAAATTTTCTTGAGCATGACAAAATTCTGTCCCTGGGGCCCGGATTTTCCATTAGGCTCGGTAAGCTAGGGGGGAGGCTTTCCATCCATGCACTGATAGTATTTTTAACTCTCTACAGAAAAAAAGTAAAAATCTAGATCATTCGCTATAACTGCTCTATAAGAATATACAAAGTTTCCAAGAATATTGCATAGTATAGCCAAACAGGCGCACCTCCAATATACCCACTACCTCGATTTTTGGCGATTTATTTTTGATGCCAAAGGCCGTTTCCGACGGTGCCAAAAACAAAAGAGAAGTGGCCAAAATGCCATTTATGAAGGCACGAAAAATAAAAAAATGGTCACCCCACACGATGTAATGCGAAACAATATTATACGTTATCAAAAATATCTCCGAAAGGTTAAGCTCCCACTTCAAAAGGATGTCTCCCTCAAAAAATCCCAAAACTTCTCTTGGTCCACTAACAAATAGCTCGTAACAAAAATTATATTAGCTCCCTGATATTTTTCAACTACAGATTAGCTACAGAGGGGTAATTACCAGATGCAAACTTAGCCGCCATCTTAAAATACTTAAAAAATCATAAAATCCTAACCAAAATTCCAAAAAAAAGTACAGTAAAATATCAAAAGATCACAGTACTTTGCAGAAGCGCTTTCGGTCAATAATAATTAAATTCGGTAAATAAAGTTCTCACAACCTTCCACGACACGTGCAAGAGAGATTGCATCATTTTCACTGGTGCTCTCTCATTGGCCGGCCGGCTGGGGTTGCCATAAATAGTTTTCCCCCAATGTCGCCAACGCATTTCGTCGGGGTTACCAGAAAATCCCTTTTATCACCAAAAAATAAATTAGGCGCCCAAAAAATGTAGGGCCGCCATAATGTAGCCACCAAACAATTTTTGGTACTTACGTATTATCCCGGCGATCATTTCCGCCAAACTATTTTTTCGTCAAATATGCTGGCAAACTGTTGCCAATCGTATTCAAAACCATTAATAATTTCATGCGTCGGGCATTTATCTTGACGAAAAATTACTCGTCTTGGCGAACCACCGGTATAATACGTAAGTACCCAATTTTATTCTAGTGCACTTGAAAATACGGCTATTCGAGAGAAAAACATCTTTTAATTAATGAAATATCTTCGAAATTATTATAAACCTATTTCAAAACTCAAAAGACTTATAACACAACAGGAAATACATGAATACGTACTACACACGGCAGAACTGTCAGATTAGTCCAATACTTTTCCTGGACAATCAAGTAATTATTACTGATACGTACTTATACAATTAAAAA
Organism: Cheiracanthium punctorium; assembly: GCA_038373885.1. Classification (NCBI taxonomy): domain Eukaryota; kingdom Metazoa; phylum Arthropoda; class Arachnida; order Araneae; family Cheiracanthiidae; genus Cheiracanthium; species Cheiracanthium punctorium. The sequence goes on from JAWZYV010016279.1 coordinate 787,283, forward strand.
ACTGTATTATGACGATAGGGATGCCTGCAAATATGTGTCGCAAGTTTGAGATACGATTTAAACCCACAATTAGATCAGGCTAGCTTGACCGATATATTCATGACCTAAAACATTTTCCACGTGTTTAAAAATACATTTGACAACAACGTTACATACATATATTATTCAAAATTAAGTCTCTTCATATGCTTAGTCCTTTTCTAGTGTCCCATTCTTAGATTCTACGTGAAATGATAACATAACATCAATTACACTGATTTATAAATTGATGGAATAACGAAGAGGAACACCAGCCCAGAATCCCGATAAACATTGTTGTTTTTATTGTTTTTTAGGTGGCGTAACCCCGGAATGAGCCGTTCTATACCTGACAACCAAGTGAGTTTTATCAAATGAATTAAATGGATAGTAATTTGAAGGGATTAATTATACACATATGTAAATTCCACAAATTAACATGTTCATTGCTGTTCACACGAAATCGTGTAATTCTATGTGTAAGCTAATTTTGGATTAGTGTTGTGAATAATTAATTCAGTTTTTAATAGACATGCAATCTAATATGTGAAATTTTATTATTTATTATCACGGCATAACAATTTTGGGTACTTACATATTATCCCGGGGGCATGGACTTAGATTGGAAAGGACCTACAACGGCAATGGGATTTATGGTCACTTAGGCCGCGTTCAGACTGCCACTTTTGAGTAACTCGAGTTACTCTGAAAAAACCCAAGCCGTTCACGATGTCCGATTTGAGCTTTTCGGGGAGATAAACAAAGCGTTCAGACTGCCAAGTTGAGTAGCTCGAGTTTTTTCCAACTCCCCAAGGATTTTCCTTGGGAAGTTGAGGAGATAGATCACGTGAGCTTTGTTTATTGTTATTGTTCGCTCCCATTGGCTCCACAGGTTAGTAAATACGTGCCGCCCCTTTTTTTCCTATTATATACCCAAAGCCGTTCACGATGTCAATCTCCCCGAGTAAAACTCGAGCTGTTCCTGTTTTACCCAAAAGTGGCAGTCTGAACACGCCCCTTAACTTTTAAATCCAAGTGAAACTGTGACGTCACGTGAAACAAGTCTATATGAATGAGTCTCTTATGAATGATTCCTCTAAACAGTGTGAATCACGTTTATCTCACGACTCACGGTTTCAAGGCCAATTTAATATTTGTTAAAAAATAAAAGTTTTCTGTGATTTAAGGTTGCATATTATTGATTTTAAGCAACTTTTTAAAATATGCTGCTATCTGGTTAGGAAAGTCGTTAAAACTGTAATGCACTGATTTTCCTCATCTTTTGTGGAAGTGAAGAATTTTCTTGTTACGTATGTACTTAAACGGCATTCACAGATTACAGACATATACCATTTTATATTTCAGAGATTTGTTTTGACAAAGCTATCCTCTCCGATATTACATGGTAAGTTCTAGTCTGTGAATTTAATTTTGGGGGGAAATTCGGTTACCGGGTGTCCTCGCCAAGCGCCGATGTGTCGCCAAGCTTGGAGTTTGGTCGAAAGTTTGTTTACTTTAGCCTTAGAGTCAGATGTCTGTTGTAACCTGTGTAGATTGAGTTGAGGTGTTGGTTGAGTTGACGACTTTTTTTTTTCTGTTGCCAGCGTCTAACCTTGGCGACTTTTTTTTCGTGCGAAACGAAACATAAACATACGTTCACACATAAGTAACAAAATGAACCCAAAACTACAATACGCTTATCTAAACACATAAAAACATTTTTAGACTGGTTTCAAATGCAATTATGAACAAAATTCACATAAACAAAGCACTAGCTCTGGACTATGGGTACGTTAAAAAATAAATAAGCCATAACCTTAATAATATGCAAAATGCCAAAATATGTTTCTGCACATAAGCTTAAATCAAGCTTGACATTTCTTTGACGTATTAATACAAGCTTGACTGTTCAATTCATTTTAAGCTTGCAGCGAGCTTGGAGAAGTCATTTGAACTGTCAAGCTTGAATACAACTTGATTACTGCTTGATTTGGAAAGCCACATCCACATAACAAACAATTTATCATTAGTCATAAATGTACTTGACCATAGAATTAAAAAAAAAAAAAAAAAAAAGATTCTACATTTCCAAATATTGAAATTCTTCAAAATAAAAAACAAATATATTACAAAATCGATTTCAAAATCAGTCTTTTGTCTCGATTTTGGCCAATATTGCCCAACATGAGTGTTGTGATATTTAAAGTTTTAAAACGTGTGCTGCTTTTAAGTTTATATTATGCTTATTTCCCTATTAGTAGAGGCTATAAATCACACATAACATTATTTTAATTTTGATTCAGCCCATGGAAAAATAAAAGAAAGAAATCGGTATCGGGCACTGATCGATCTCGCCAGAAAACGGCGTGACAAATAACAGTCACTTCAAACTTTAGTCGTGTGAGAGCGAGGCAGATGGGTGGAACGGTTAGGACGCTGGCCTTCCAACAGTTAGGTCCCAGCTGCGAGTGCTTGATGGAAACAGATTAAATTAACTTGAAATTTCAGCATAGAGGAGAAAATGCATGGAAAAATAAAATATGTGTGGCTAGTTCGCCGACGGGTGCTCATGTATTTAAGAAATTTTTTTTAGAAAAAATTTTTAAGCTTGCTATGTCAAGCTTAATGCAAGCTGGGCAAGTGTAAACTTGAACACTTGATTAAAGCTTGCATTAAGCTTTCACACTTGAAATTTTCAAGTTTATTGACTTGATAAATCAAGTTTGCTGTGTTGTCTAGGATACAGCAAAATTTTCCTTAAAATGTTCACAGTTTAAAATTAATAGACAAACACTCAAATATATTGACTATTCCCCCCCCCCACACACACACACACAATTCCCCACAAACAACTAAAAAATACTTATGTATTGAAACAGATTTAACCTGAATACTTCACGTGATTTCAAGATAAATATACTGCAAATATTTTAACAAAATGTTAAAAACACTCTTTACAAATAACAGAAAACCACTCTAATAAACCGGCTCCCCCCCCCCCCTTGAATTTTGCAATTTAATACCGTCAAAACACACAAAATTGAAAATTTACACTATTAATCAGACTAGAATAAAAACTGATTACAAACAACTCAAAATTCCTTCCATGTTTCTTCAAATTAAACCTAAAAATTTGTACAGGAATTCTGCAAATCAGGAGCAAACCCATATAACAAATAAAATTAACCATCTCTCTTAAAATCTTAAAAATTTTTATTTTTTCATCCCAAATCACAAAAAATAACACAACATACTAAAAACCTTACATAATTATGAAAACATTAGACCATAAATATTCTCAACTATACACAGGTGTACCGTTAAAGCAAGGAATAAACATTTAAATAAATAAAAACACCACATACCTCAAATTTCATTCATAAACAACATAACGTTATCCCAAAATTTATCCATCTCAATCATTCAAATATGCATATTAACTGTAGATCAACACACGCTAGATATATATTCTTCACAACTCCCAACAAACATTTTGAAACTTTTGTCGAAATTCACTTAATAAAGAATTAATAAACAATGCCCCGGAACAACTACACATATACAACAGGAAAACTAATAATACTGATGCATTAACTCAAAAACCGCAACTTATAAAACTTTGGTTTCCCGGTTAAAAGTTACACTCCTCAAACCAATCAAAAAATTCCTCAAAACACATTCGGTTACAGTTAAAACAATCAACCAATCAGAATTTCTATTTAACGCAGCAAGATTGAACAACTCAACTTCCCCAGCAGGTTGCTAGAGAATTCCAAGACCATTGCTACGTTTACCATCCTGTTTACAAAGTCCAAACTTGGCGACGTATCTTGCTTGGCAATGGACACCTGCTTACGGTATTATCCCCCAATGCAAAATCCTGTCTCTTAATGATGCTATCTGCAAGCATTGATCTCTTTTCCTTATCTCTCTATTCTAAAAAAAAGTAAAGGCCGCTGGCGCTGTCAAAGCTTGTTTCCCTATCTCCTCCTAAACTGTGGGGATTTGAGTTTTGACTAAGGTGCCCACAGATTGGAAAAATTCCGAGGAACCTGCTAAACTGACTTAAATTTCGAAAATCGAATTATTTTAGAAGATATTAATAAAAAATGGAAAAAATAAACAGAATGGTTGCCAGATTTGGCATAAAATCATTCATTCCTTTGCAACAAAGCATTTCCAAGTATCTAGAATCGCGTGAAATTTACAAACATGAGTTAGAATGACGCCCATTTTACGCCAAAATAAAAACTATATGAAATAAGTAACTCAAAATGTGTTACACAAAGTTGACAATTTTCAAATAGTAAGTTCGCTTAGACAACAGGAGTTTAGAATGAGCGATTATTCGTTTTTCCAAAAGAGAATAACTAATATCTTGAAAATGAAAAATAATTAAAATGCTGATTATTTTAAAGCCGGCTCGGTCCAGCTGGATTATTTGCTACCAGTAGAAATATTTAGCGGCGTTAACTATGCCATTATAGCACACTTTGGATATTTGCTAGTGTGATGAGATGGTATAATTTGTAGTGCTAAGTACGCCAATCTGTAAGCGATTATGTAAATGAAAATATGGATAACGGTTTTCCGGTAACCTTAAATGAACAGTAATTATAGGTTGTGAGCATGTGTAAATCACCAAATAAGGAAAAGTCGCCATTGGTGGCAAGCCCGAAGGCAAAAAGTGGGTAAAAGTACGACGTACATCGCAGAACAATCGCAGTCTTTGCAGAACATTTCATCTTTTAAAAGAAAGAAGATATAAAATGATATGTTCTGCAGAGTAATTGAAGCGATGTGCCCTTTATGCCATGCCTTCTTTCTTCACTTTTTGCACAACTTTTATACCTATTTTGCATTTTATCATGGTCTGTTAGACTTGGACAAAATGCCTGCAGAACATTTGCAAATGTTTGAAGTTATGTTGCAGAACACTGGATATAATTCTGCTCCTGGGGTGGCAAGCTATCCTATCTGTTCTGTAGCTTTTATTAACTTTACATGTACGGAAGTCGCCAAATAACGAAAAATAGCCATGGGTGACAAATTCGCAAAGTGTCCAATAGGTTTTACATAATTAAAAATACAGCTGAAACAGATGTTCTGATTTTATTGCGCTTTAGCTCCTAATTAATACAACTTTTGAATAGCAACATTAAATATCATTGTGTTTCTGAGGAGTGCAAATAATTTTTCCAGCGATTTTAAGCAGAGTCCACACTCCAGGTGGAGTACAGCTCAGGACCCGTACAACACGGATTCCCATAACAAAATATCTTCCGTGTTATAAGGGGGAGGGGGGGGTCTACTGTACAGTACTACTGTAGTGTGAAGTTTAAATTTTTATGTACCAATGAACCTGCAAGAACCAAGCAATGTGTAGCTCAGTAACATTCTATCTGATCCAATCTTCGGGTTTTGTCTGTTGAAATTCTGTCTTTTTTATGAATAAGCCTTATTAGAGGCCGAATGCCTCATACGAAAAGCGAGCGTAGGGAGTCTGGGGGCCTTGGCCCCTAGTTTTTATTAAGATTCATACGGCAAAGAATATGGTCTTATGGGAACATGTCCCCGTTACTTAACACGTTGTGACTTCCAAGATTATGGCAGATACCTACTGATGATTCAAATTAAACTATATATAAAATAAAACTGATATTGAAGAAAAGAAGAAAACTAGATTTGTATTAGAAAAAAAAATATTTTTCCCCCCTAGAAACTGTGATCTTTTCAGATTTTGAAATAAGTTTAAAAAGTATTCCTCAAACTGAACATAAAGTAAATATTATGTTTAGTAAGTAATAAATGATAAAAACTTTAAAATCATATAGCTGTCAAATGGCTATCAGGGCCATAGCCAAGGAGTGTTGGGCTGGCTCCCGCCACAGGTGCAAACTGGAGATGGCACACGAAATCAGCTGGATCATGAGAAGCTTAAATAGAGTTTTACTATATTAGGCAAGTTGAAGTGTTTAGGCTGATTAATTTTATTTTTTACCAACTATGCTAAAAATTCCAGAGCTGGTGATCGAACCCAGGACTGCCGCTTAACCCTTTAACGTGCAGTGGTCCCGCTCTCTGAACACCAAACTCTGACGTTCTGACTGTTGCCAGTCAGTTTGGATTTCTATAAAAATAGCTGCGGGGGACATAGCTCCACGAGAATCCTTTACTTTTTAGCACGTCATTTCCCGTTAAAAAAGTGGTCATGATTATTTTTAACAGCACTGACATCTGCTGAAAAATGGAAGAATGCGAGAACAGCTGGACAGATTGCCCAATGCTGAAAAAAGGACAGCTGTTGCCATCATTTGACTTAACTACCAGCAAGATGGCGGACGATTGAAACGTTCATCGCGTGCCACAGATCTAGAGACCCTTTTTTGACGACAGCTGGCTCGCACAGCCAGCTGTCGTCAAAAAAGGGTCTCTAGATCTGTGGCACGCGATGAACGTTTCGATCGTCCGCCATCTTGCTGGTAGTTAAGTCGAGCGATGGCAATGGCTGCCCTTTTTGGCACAGCCAGCTGTCGTCAAAAAAGGGGTCTCTAGATCTGTGGCACGCGATGAATGTTTCAATCGTCCGCCATCTTGCTGGTAGTTAAGTCGAGCGATGGCAACGGCTGCCCTTTTTTCAGCATTGGGAAAAGGTTGCGCCGCAAAGGGTTAAAGTGCGGGTGCTCTACCACTGAGCTACTCTGGGATGATTCCCAGATGAAACTTCTCGCATTAGAACCGTTGGCATTTATCATCTTCTTCTGCAAATCACAGATGAAACAATTAATTCGCGACAACTCCGTTATACCCCAGAAATTATACATATTTTAGAAAGTGATTCTATCAACCTTTCAATAATATGTATCCTTTCAAGTATATATATATATATGTTAAGCAGCAGTCCTGGACCATGCATCGACTCTCGCCAAGGTGGCGATCATTAAACATATGCAGTTACCATTGACGCATCGACTCTCGCCAAGGTGGCAATCATTAAACATATGCAGTTACCATGATGATTTTTTGCATTTATGTGGCAATCGTAATTTAGAATTAAAATGGCGATTTGGAACAACCTGTAAGTACAGCATGCCGTTACATTTTTATTTATTTTGGATTGCCAATTAATGTAGTTTTAATAATTAAGTGTCTTCAAATTCCTTAACTGGTGCACTTATCGCTAATTTGTTTACTTTAGTTTTCATCTAGTTCGTTTGGGAGTGTTGAAACGGTACTTACATATTATCCGGGCGGTCACTTCCGCCAAACTACTTTTTCGTACATTTTAAATACTTTGCCAATCGTATCCCAAACCATCAACAATTTCATGTGCCTGGCATTTATCTTGGTGAAAAATTGCTTGTCTTGGTGGACCGCCGGGATAATACGTAAGTGCCGTTGAAACTTGTGCATAACTCCTAGAGACCCATGACTGCAAAGCTCCCCAAAGTACGGGGATTTTTTAGGTTGGCGAGAGTGCAGGCGTTAAAATAGGAATCAACTCTTTCTTGTACCATAAAACACATCTTTGGAATCAAAATTTATCTTAAAATCGCCTACTGAAACTGTTGTACAATCTTCGGCATCATAATCCATGAGTGTACCATGTTTTCCTTTCTTATTCCACAAAGCACTTCTTCGGAATAGAGATCTATATTAAAATTGCCCAATAAAACTGTTTTACAATATACGCCAAGCGTTTTCTAACTACACTCGAAATATATTTATAATAAATTGTCACGTTTTGGCACCACATTTAGTGATAAATTATCAAAAATTGCAAACCTTGTGCGACTTTCAACATTTTATTAACGCGCTTACTGAACTTTTATCCCTGAGAAAATGAAAAAATAGCAGATAAATCTTAATTGTTTGCTTGTGGATTAAAGGCGATTGACTGCACTAGGGTCCTAATCCTATAGGGGAATATCTTCCTATTTCTAAGGGATCCTAGCCAGTATTTATGCGCGGTTTCTGAAAAAAAAAAAAACCCGCGGAAAACTCCGAACAGCTAGATCAACAAGCCCGACCGGGATATGAGCCTGGCACCTCTCAGCACCCAATTTCGAGAGCAGAACCTCTCAGCCATAGGTGGAGAGATAAATCTTCAAAAAATAGTCAAACTAATAAGTTTTTCTTAAAGGTTGTAAAAACCCTGGTAAAAACATGTTTTTCCAAAGACGGTAAATACCGTCCAACCCTGGTTAAAAAAAAGCTATTCTCAGACCTAATGAATATACATATAAAATGTCATTGAAATCGAGCGAGCCGTTTCGGAGGAGTATGGTAACTAACACTGTGACACGAGAATTTTATATATTAGATTAGTAATTCAATTGGAGTAAACACTTTTGTTAAGAAATTTTCAAAATATGCTAGTTCTTCAACTTGAAATGGCTATTGACAAATTTGACTTTTTGAAAGTGTGTGATTATTCCACTTGAGTTTAGTCGTATGTTTTTTTAATGGATCAAAATTGCAAGTTTTGAAAATAAAATAAATTTCTTTAAAAAAACTTAAATTTGGCCTATTTTTGCAAATTTAAGTAAACAATGGCATATTTATTTCTTATATAAAATATTATTTTTCATGGCATGAAACTTTTTTTGTGTCTTAATGAGTGTAATTTAAGCATATTTGAATGAAAATAATACCACATTTTATAAAATTTATATGCTTGGCCTTAAATGGATTAAGACAGAGATGCTTTAATGAAACTATCGAAAACTCGGGTAATGATATATATGATCATGTAAAACGATAACGTGAAAATAATTTCATTTATTTCACGCAAAACCCACTCAAAAAATGTCACTTCTTCGAGGCTCCTTTATCTTAAATTGGTAGAATCTATTTCACTGATTTCCTAGTTATAGCACATGCTGTTAAAACGAAAGAACGAGTGGATGAGTAGGCTCCAGCCAAAAGTAAACATTTTTTTTTTTTTTTTCCGGCTGACGTCCAGCTGTTGATTACGTAATGAGAGTGCTTCAGCAAATTGTTTGTTTTAAGCTTTGAATGTTGTGTGATAACTCTTGATGTTTCTATTCATTTATTACTTCTGATATTTATAACACTGGGATTTATTTTAAAAGCACTCAGGGTTTCCTGAGTTTGCCAATTACTCGTAGTTGACTTTTTACCGTAATAGCGTAAGGCTGTGTTCATTCGGTACAGGGCGCAAAGCCGCACGGCAAAAAAACACAAATAACTTATAGATGATTTTTTTTTTGGGGGGGGGGGGGGGTAGAATGGTTAAATTCTCATAGCACGCAACATACTAGTTTTGGTTAAGATTCGGTATTTTAAGAACAATCAAGCCTGTACTGGTTCCTACGGGGGCCCACGGCTATTGAAAAGGGGCTCCTTACAGGTGAATTTGCAGGGAATAGAATTTTAGGATATGTAATATTTGAAAATTAGGTTTACTTGCCATATTTAACTATTTGGAAGCTGGTGTGTGTCGGGTGGGGGGGGGTGATTCTTCGGGAAATCCCTCGCGGCACGTGGTCTGTGGGGGTCCTTTGCAACACTACTGTATCAAAGAGTAAGATTAGAAAGAAATAAATAATCGAACTACTTTGGTACATTACTCGAATGTATGTGAAATTACTTTATAATAAAATAGTAGAGGCCTCACTGGGGGCTCCTCTCTTATGCCGGGGGTCCTCGTCGATCGCCGACCTGGCTTCCGGGCCTGAGAACAATGGACGTTCATTGGAACACAGGGGTGTGGTTAATCAAGGGTCGTGCGTTTTTGCGGTATTTTAAGAAACTTTAGCCCATCAAAAAATATATATATTAAAACCTTCATTAAATTTTAATTATAGTTCTAAAATGTAGACATAAAAAGCTTCTCTTTTTTTTTTTTGACTTAATTGAGAAGACATCGGTTGGATTTATGTACCCATCTACAGCATTGGATCAAACCGCTTTTCAACGGGGTACGCTCACATTCTGATTCGTTACGCTGTGCTCCGAGCACCGCTAAAAGGTACGTGATCGGTGGGGGCGTCATCTTGTGAGACAATTATTACTAAATAACTTTTATAATTTTTCGTTGAAGATCGGCTAAAAAAAAAAAATTAAAAATATCGTAAACGCTGCGGAGTTTTTTCCATAAATTACGGTACTATTACGTCACTCTAAAAGAACGTAATTGGTCCAGAACGAACCAATCAGAACTGAGAAAAGAGAAAAAATGTCATTGATCATCATTTTATGGCCAGCACTGCGCTCAAGATAGGTAGGGGCGGATCCAGAGGAACCATCTGGGGGGGGGAGGCTCCATTTTTCATTTAGGATGATACATTGATTTCCCAATATTTTTTCTCCCAATGTATAATTAGACATGGTATATCACAACTAAATAAGTATGTTGTCTGCTGCAAGAACCGTCGAAAGAAAACTCGGAAAGGGGGGACAGAGCTATCGTGCGCCCTATATCGATCAAGTTAAGGCCGATGCTCATAAGCCACGTGTTTTATGCGTTTCAATGAACGACGGGACTGATACGGGGGGAAAAACGTTCCGTTGCTCTCTCCATTGTGTGGGGGGACAGGGTTTTCAGTTTAACACATTAATCTGCATAACTGAACTGCTGAGAAAAATGCATAAGACTCCAAACGGCTAGATTGACGAACGCGGCCTGAGTTTGAGCCAGGCACTTTTCTTCTCCCAGTTGCGAGCGCTATGCGCTCAGCCATCGGGCCTCCAGAAATTGGAGTTATGTGTTATGTGATGTTATGTGGCAAGCCTATACTAGAGGCATCTGCATTCTGGGGCGGTTGCTGTGACGAAGTTCACATGCTTTTCGGGTCTTAAATTTTTTTTTTTTTTGCCTTTTAAATCAAATACTATTCCGTATTAATTTCTCTCTCCACTTTGCTTTTCTGCTTGATATGTGCGTGTTTGTTTATTGTTCGCGTTTGCTGTTTTTATTCTAGATTAATTTCGCTTTAGCATTTGCTATGTAACTTTTTGGTGCCTGTCGGTCGTCCGTCTCTGCATTCTCACAGGGGTTGTAGGCTTTGGTTTTGCCGTTCGCCAAATTCTGGCACTGCTGCCTTGGCGATTTGCTGTTGTTCCGTTAGTTTCAAATTTTTATATTTATTATGTCTACCGGACAGTTGTTGTCACGTAGGGCTGCGGCTTATGAGTGCTCATATTTTACACGCCAACCTGTAAAGAGCTTCCAGTTTTGTAAGAAGTTAGCTCTCCGTCAGAGGAGGTTGTGCTCGATATTGATGGAACTCCGGCACGCCATGTGGCCGGAACGATCAGATCACTGCCTGGTGTTATTTTCTACTAAAGCAATGTACTGTACGTAATTGAAATTGTTTCGTTTAAAAGCTGTTTTCTAAGTCGTCAGCGTACTTCATGGATATTTTTAATACACTGTACGTCATGTAAACGGCAAGGGAATGTTTCTTAATCAACCTCCGACAACTCCCTCAAAGTTGCCTTGGTCGGAGGATTTTTTCAGAGGTTCTAATACTTATTCACGTTAAATATGGAGAAAACCATCTGGAAAAACTCCAGATAGTTAGATCGACAGCCACGCGGTAGGCCGAGACACGGGACCTTCACTCTTCAGCCGTCTATCATGTCGAGTGTCTTATCCACTCAGCCATGCTGGGGCCAAGAAATTAGAATGTTGGATGCTCTTGCTTCATGCAACCATTTGCATGCAGAAGTGCCTTGGCAAACTCTTCCAATCGGCCACATTGACTTTTCGGCCGTTTGGATTTGGATCCCGAACTAAATTTTTGTGCTGCTTCAAGAATTTTCTCTTTGCTTCTAAAATACCTTTGAGAATACACTCAGGTAGTTGAGATTGTCTTGCGAATTGCACTTTTGACATTCCCAGACACTTTTTCCCCACTCTTAAAATTTTTTCCCCTGTTCCTGTAGCGTAAGATTAACAATGATTTTTTTTTTTTTTTTAATTACAGAAACGACGTCGTCTTTGAATAGAAATTTTTTACGTTGGAGCTGTTGGGACTTTGAAATATCGTCTTTGGAAAGAGATCGTCGTTAAACAGGGAGTCAACTGTATATACAGTGCTACTTTTTAAAATTTTAGTTCATGTAAAAATTTACATTTTTTTTACATCCCTAATCCATAGTATATTTCTAGCTCTGGGGGGAGGGGCTCGAGCCCCCAGAGCCCCCGCCCGTGGATCCGCCACTGAAGATAGGGTTCCTCAGGGGGAGGTTGTGACCCCACTCCCCGTATCCCCTCCCCCTTGGCTACGCCATTGTAATGGAAATAAAAAGAGAAAAGTTAAATAAAAAGTTTTTGCAAAAGTTATTCATTTTTCATTTAATTTTTAATCTATGGTCTTTGTTATTATTATTATTCTGGCGTTAAAAATTACCTGTAACTTTGAATGTAACATCTAATAATATATTAGTTTAAGGTAAGTTTATATTTTTCATTTTTAAATGCTTATTATTTATTGAAGTGGGCTTCTTTCACCTGAGTAATATTTAATACTCTCAAATTTACTAAAAGCTTGACTGTAGTTATATTTTTCTATCGATAGATTAAGAATGTAATTTGCTCCAATTTGTTGCTTCAGTGCTCCAAATCGTCGACACTGTTGCTCCAAAAAGCTGCTCCAAATCAGCCTTACCCAATTCCCACCCCTGGAACAGTAAAAAACAAACACGTATTTTATCAAGCAGAAAAGCTAAGTAGAGAGAGAAATTAAAACTGAATTTTAAAAATATTTGATTTAGAAAGATGAAACAAAGGAACATTATTTTAGACTCAAAAAATATATGATCTTCATCACCAGGGCCCGATTTACCTCTGAAGTGAGGGGAAACTCAGTCTCATTTCGGGCCCCCCCATCACCTTTTTGTTTGGGAAAAGTAAAGTTTTAATGATTTTCTTTCATAAAAAAGAAATTTCATTGATTTTATTAGTTCTAATGATTTCCTTTGAAAAAAAGCATTTTATTCATTAATTTGAAAATTTCCTTTGATAAAAATATTTTATTCATTAATCTTCATAATAGTTTAGTTCATTGTAACGAGATTTTACAGTATTTTTGAAATTACTTTAAACATTAACAAATAACTAAAAACATTTCATTACCTTACTGGAACATTAAACTTGATTAATTGAGTCCTATTTTTCATTAGGCATGGCTTTTTTCATGAATTCTTTGTTTGTTTTGTTGACATCATAAAAATCACAACACAGAAGTTGAGAATTAATTTTGACATTTAGAAGATGTTTAACATTACATATTAAAAGTCTACCCCTTTCTGCCGGCCAAATATTCCCCATAACAGAAAAAAACCCTCTCAAATGCAGTAGATGTCCCAGGCAAAGACATCGCAAACAACCAATTTAGAAATGTTGCGACATGAAGTATCAAGATTTCTGAAAAGCACCACTTCTCTTCATTAAAAATGTTTACAATAACTTAAAATATAATTTAAAAACAAAATTTTGAATTTTTATCGCAGTTTTTCAGTCATTTTGAGCCCCTCCCCCTTCAAATTATGAGGGGAAGCTCAAGCTTCACGAGCCTTTTCAGTAATCAGGCCCTGTTCATCACATATATATAGTTGAAAGCCCCCCTGTGAAAACGGTCTAGCTACGGGCCTGCATACGACTAATGTAAATTAGGCAAACACTGGCCCATTTTCAACTTAAAGAAACTTCGGTGGATTTAACAACCTAACTATACAGCTAATCTAAAATTATCATGATTAGAATAGCGTATAAATATACTGTCAACAAAAAAGTGGTTAGTTATATTCCGTAGATGTTGTTAGTTATGGATTTACCATTTACAGTGGTGAGAGTCACCTCTCGAGTTATTGCATCACATACAGTGGTGACTGAGAATCACCTCATGTGCAAAGGGCTGAATAACGGCACTTCATTTTTTTTCAATTCTGTCACTTACTTTATCTCCAGAATCGTCCTTCATGATATCTTCACTGTCTGTGTAACTCACTTCGATATCACTCTTCCTCCCCCCCCCCCTTTTATCATTGGTTTAAAAAACTGCCATAACACACCGTAACCCCCCCCCCTGCTTCGTCACCAACATTACCACACCTACCAAGCTTCCTTTTGTTTAACTATGCATCCAAGCTATGAAACGAACTTTCATGAACCAGCCAATAACTCTTTACTCCTTTTACCTCCATAACATGAAAAAATTTCGAACTCCAAGCAAATATTCTAGCAACAGAATTCCCTGAGACAGCTTATCAACTTATGATAAAAAGTGCATGAAACAAAATCAAATTCACAAAGAAAATCAAGCATATTCGCTAGGGAATTAAAAAAAAAAATCAGCAAAACTTTTAATACAGCTTTAAAGAAACTCTTGGCTTTCCGGTTGCTATAACCTTATAACCCCTCACGTGATGATGAGTCATTTTTTGCTCGCCATTAATCGTCTGACGATTGCGCCAAAGAAAGCCATGAAGATAAACTTACAACATACTGGGTGGTACGATAATTATTTTTTTTCAGAATTTTTCTGGAATTTTTTTTACTAGTAGCAAAAGTGCTCCAACTCTGATCATCAGTACGAAAATAAACAACACTGCCATGTTTCATGGTAATATTTTTGTTAATTCATTTAGCAATATATCTCTATCTTGGTAATATACCTCAATTGATTTGCAATTTCATTTGAGTAATCACCATAACAACCAAGTACACGCCCCCATCTTTTAATCAAACATTCCATGATATTTTTGTGTTTCTTCAAAAATTTCAACTTTGAAGGTATTTCTCTTCCTATAAGACTTAATTGAGTTGAAACTTCGCCACTATGCAGAAAAAAATGTTATGAATAAAAGCTTAGTTATTTTCAAAATATACCCATTCCCCAGTTTTGATGATTTTTTAACATTTGTATCAAAGTATTTTTCACAATATTATACCAAGGAATTTGAAATGTTTCTCAGATAAGAAGAAAACTACAGAATGACATAAGTCTTTTAACACAAAAAATACTTAAAGGTTTTTTTTATAATTTTGCTCATTTAAATCATTAAAAAAATGTTTCTCAGGGAGATTAAACAATTTAGAAGGTTTGAACATTGATTATGCTTGCGTAATGAATATGTCATTTGACTAGAAGAGCAATTCCGTGTCAGATCGATCAATCACAGATTCAGATTCTTATGAAATTTCGTATGAAGGACACATAAGACAAGTTAAATAATTCTACCAGTTTTTAGATTTTTATTTCGAAAGTTGTCTAAGATACAGACGTGTAAAAAAATCAAAATTGAGAAAAAAGAATGACAACCTTCATACTTTAAAATGGCTGCTACTTTTTTCCTAATTGTAGAAGAATGAAAATTGAAACGTCCTTGAAAAGCTAAGGAATCGGGATGTAAAGAAAAGAAATCATTTTTTTATTTAAAAAATCGGATTTTTTAAATAGTCAGATTTTTAAAAAATAATTAGATTAATAATTAAATAAGTTTAATAATAATATATATAAAGAGTAGATGGTTAGTAAATATTCAGTTATTGATTTTATACTTCTGTAGTAAAAAAAAAAAAAAAAAAAAAAAAAATGGTATGCAAATAAAATAATTTTGTCCCAAATGGATGATTTTAAAATAAGAGTTTACAAAAATGTTAATCACATGCAATAACAGTAAGGGAAAGGAGGGTAAGAGTACGCACCTAGTAGATTTTTCGTTATAAAAATGAGAATTGAAAAGAGAGAACCTCGAAAATAGACTGAATCATAGCTTATTAACTTAGAAAGAAGGATTACACAAAATGAAAGTTTTATCTTAAAATATATATAAAAGAATGCAAGGGGAAAAAATGGCAAATGCGTACTCTTACCCGACATGGCGGGTAAGAGTACGCAGGGCGTGAATCCAAGAGTACGCACCCAGAAAATTTAGCAGTAGATTATTGTCTAATAATTCCTCAGTAAAATACCTAAATCTTTGTTATTATTTTTACAAAATGTACATCTGTTACGATTTTTTACAGTGTAATTTTCTGTTGTTCTTTATTTACTCGTTTTCTTTTTACAGAATGCAGAGTTTTTCCATGCCTTCACCATTTCTTCTTATTTCTACCCCCACTCTTCCGTTCATTGTTTGCCTGAAAGAGCTTCATCATATTTAAAAAAATACCTCAATACAAACCTGACTTGATCATTCAAAACCATACAGAAATTGATCACGAAACTCCAAAATCGTACTGTTATTTGTATTACTTATATTAAATAGAAAGTGCTTTATATGACCTCTTTAAAAGAAAAGAGAAGAAAAATATTTTTAAGATTTAGTGTTTTCTGTCAATAAGTTAATTTTATGTAAATGAAATTAGAAAATCATCATTTTAAATGTGGAATTGTAAAACCACATGACATTTGCAATCTGTTACAGTGCATAGATATGCATGTAGACGTTTAAAAAAAAAAAAATGCAAAGATAAATATTTTCTTACCAACCTTTTCACACTGACTTTGGTGTTTTCTCTTCAAAACAAACATCAGGAAATGTTATATTGTTGTGAAGCAAATTAAGGTTTCAACCATAACATTTAAGAAACTCAGTTCGTTCTCAACTACAACAGAAATAGGTATTAATCTTTGTTGTCTTCTCTAATCATAATTGTACTACCGTGGAATGTTAAGGCCTGTACAATTGCAGCTAGTTAAAAAAAAAAAAAAAAAAAGCTGAATTTCCTCCTTCATTATAGCAAGAATAGTATTCTAATACTCAGTTATCCTTTGTAATCTTAGCTGTATTAAAATGGATGTGAAAACCTGCACAATTGAAGCTGGCCAAAAAAGCCTATCTGAGCATACGCTTTTGAGAGTTAGCTCTTACACTCTTGCAGGTGCTGGAAATATTAGCTGCAATGTGTGCGAGAAAGATTTCGCTTCACTGCACGCCTACAACGGACATTTTTGTATCCACTCTGGAGAAGCTGTTCAAACCTCCGTTTTTCAGTGCTATATTTGCCAAGAAACATTCTTCGAAAAGGAAAGTTATGAGATACATCTTCATGCCCACAATAAAGAGAAACCTTATGCATGTGAGATATGTCACAAAGGTTTCTCCGAGAAGAAAAGTTTATTAAGACATGTTCGTATCCATACTGAGAAGAAACCTTATGCGTGTGAGATTTGTCACAAAGGTTTCTCCGAGAAGAAAAGTTTATTAAGACATGTTCGTATCCACACTGAGGAAAAGAAACCTTATGTGTGTTACGTGTGCCAAACAGCTTTCTCCAGAAAGGGAAAACTGACTATACACCTTCGTAGTCACACAGAAGTCAAACGTTACATTTGTCATGTGTGTACGAAAGGATTTACTCGTAAAGAAACTTTAAAAACCCATCTTCACATCCACTCAGGGGAGAAACCTTATGCGTGTGACATATGTCGAACAGCTTTTGCTACAAAGAGCAACTTGAGAGCCCATCTTCGCACTCACACAAGAGAGAGGCCGTTCGCGTGTGAAATCTGCCAAAGAGCTTTTTCTCAGAAAAAGAACTTGAAAGCCCATCTTCATACTCATGCAGTAGAAAAACCACACGCCTGTCAAATATGCCAAAAAGCTTTCTCTGAGAAGAGAAGCTTAGACAGACATTTGCGTACGCATACTGGAGAGAAGCCTTACGTCTGTGACATATGTCAGAGGGCTTTTGCTAAGAGGAGCAACTTGAAAGCTCATCTCCGTACTCATACGGGAGAGAAACCATATGTGTGTGACATTTGCCAAAAAGCTTTCTCCGAGAAGGGGATCTTGGATTCTCATCAGCGTACGCATTCTGGAGAGAAGCCTTTTGCGTGTGACATATGCAACAAATCTTTCTCTCAGAAAGGAAGCTTTAACAAGCATGCCCGTACCCATACAGGAGAGAAGCCACATGCCTGCAATGTGTGTCAGAAATCTTTCTCAAATAAGGGAAATTTAAATAGACATCTTCTTGCCCAGCACAAAGGAGAAACTGTGTATGTGTGACATTTGTTTCGTACAGAATAGAAACCATATGTGTGTGACATATGCCAAAAAGCTTTCTCGGAGAAGGGGATCTTGGATTCTCATCAGCGTATGCATTCTGCAGAGAAGCCTTATACGTGTGACATATGCAACAAATCTTTCTCTCAGAAAGGAAGCTTTAACAAGCATGCCCGTACCCATACAGGAGAGAAGCCACATGCCTGCAATGTGTGTCAGAAATCTTTCTCAAATAAGGGAAATTTAAATAGACATCTTCTTGCCCAGCACAAAGGAGAAACTGTGTATGTGTGACATTTGTTTCGTACAGAATAGAAACCATATGTGTGTGACATATGCCAAAAAGCTTTCTCGGAGAAGGGGATCTTGGATTCTCATCAGCGTATGCATTCTGGAGAGAAGCCTTATACGTGTGACATATGCAACAAATCTTTCTCTCAGAAAGGAAGCTTTAACAAGCATGCCCGTACCCATACAGGAGAGAAGCCACATGCCTGCAATGTGTGTCAGAAATCTTTCTCAAATAAGGGAAATTTAAATAGACATCTTCTTGCCCGACACAAAGGAGAAACTGTGTGTGTGTGACATTTGTTTCATAAAAAAGAGAAACCATATGTGTGTGACATGTGCCAAAGAGCTTTCTCCTATAAGGGAATCTTGAATTGTCCTCAGCGTACACAGATATGTAGATTTTGAATTTCACGTCCCTCAAATATAAAATCAAAAGTTTACGCTTTCTGCTGAGTGCTGTCGGCATTCAACTAGAAAAATTATAAATAGGGTGAGGTTAAAATGGATAAGTATTTCTTTTTGATCTGGATTTATACTCACTAAAAGTTTATTAATTTGGAAACATAATATTTACTTTTATCTGCTTATTGAACCAACGTTCTTTTCTGGCAAGAAACAAATAAATTCCTGAAATTTTGAAAAGTTCTGTTATTATTTTATCACAACTTAGAAAAGGTCTCAAAAGCTTATCCTACGAAGAAAGGGAAGTTTTTTTTTTCTCCCTACTTATGTTTTAGTGAGGTGGAGTAAAATGGATACACTGGTTAGGCTTAATTTATATTATGTTTCGAAATGCTCTGGTAAACTTTTTAATGAGAATAAACGTTTCCTACTAATATTTGAAAATACAGGCTAAAAAGCGTTTAAAAACTAACATTTTAACTTTGATAAAAAAGAAAGACTTATTCTCCCGTTTATCCTTCACCAATTGAGATGTCAGAATACTATGTTTTCTTGGAACCTAAGTCTAACAGTCATGGCCCTAGTATTTTTTTAATTTGAATAATTTGTAAGTCATGATAATAAATAAATAAAATTTGATGAAATGTATGAACTTTTTTTTTTTTGGCTTGTTCTTAAAATTTTACTCATCTTACCCCCACCTTTAACTTCACCCCAACTTGTTTCCATATTTTCTGTTACGTTCTACAGAGCGCGCTTATGAAAGCCAAGCATGTTGACTGAAAACATTTTTGGGGAGGCCCCAAAAGATATCAGAAGTAGAGTTTGGCATAAAAATGCATAATTATTGACATTAGATTAACAAAAATTTAAGGTTTTTTTTTTTTTCCCCTTCTTCTGGCGTGGAAGGCAACCACCGTAGTTGCCCTTTGGCTACATTCCTAATGAGAAAAAAATCTGATGTGTCCAACACATGACTTCCTTGCACGTCTATTAAATAAAAATGTTTTCTACGCACTTCCTCTAAACTTATTTGTTTGAAAGAGATAAAATATCAATAATAGTAAGGTTTAGCGATTTCTAGCCAAATATTTCGATATCGCCAAGCTGAGTTCAATTTGAAAGATTTCCTTCTGACACTTTATTTGGCAATATTTCACCAAAAGCCGACAAACCTAGTTTGCGAGATTTTGGGGATAGCCACAGTAGTCATTGACCACAGACTTTCAATGAATTGAATGCATCCATACACCTTAATGTATTTAAAGTCATTTGGCTCACCCTATAAATAAATTCTTAGTGGATTGCTGTCAAAAAAGATATTGAAAACAGTTAGATATTATAATATAGTTCTAAATACAAAAGTTCAAAATTCTACGGGTTAAAGTTTTAGAGTTATACAAAATAGGAAATAATTTTTGGCGCCAAATTTGGCGATATTTCGGCGAAACTCGTCAATGTCGACGACATTTGGCGAGATATTAAGCATGGACCAACAATGACAGATTATCGCCAAATTTGGCGATATTTCGGCGAAACTCGTCAATGTCGACGACATTTGGCGAGATATTAAGCATGGACCAACAATGACAGATTATCGCCAAATTTGGCGATATTTCGCCAAAACTCGCCAAGAACGATGACAAATGGCGATACTTTGGGCATGGACGAAATGACTGACTATCGCCAAATTTGGCGACATTTCGGCAAAACTCGCCAAAGTCCAGGACAGTCGGCGAGATTTTGGGCATGTACCAAACAATCACTGTCTGCAATTGTATTATATTGAAGATGTCCATAGACATTAAAGTACTGAAATTCTTTTCGGTGGTCCTGTAAATAACTCCAGTAGATTGGAACCAAAAATCGAGATGCACAACTAGATGTTACAACAATCTTATATATAAAATTTCATAATAGTTTTTGAGGTTTGAGAGTTAAATATACACACACGTCACTAAAAGTCGCCAAGCTTGGCGACTTTTGGCACAGTTCTTGAGGGAGGCACGTGACCGTGGTCGGACCATTACCTAACTTATGTGGTAAGACGGTATTGTGCTTGAAATGGATGAATGCCCCTAAAATTGCCATTGACCGTAATGTATTGGAAATCTTTTGAGTGTTCCTGTAGCAGAACTGTAAATGATAAAGACACCTTTTTTAATGGAGAAATTCATTTTCTAACTCTTTTCAGCATATATCATTTCTGAGTCGTTTGAAATAGCCCAATACCTCTAAAAAACGCTTTGATGAATTTCGGCCCATAGAGCGTAATGTATTTCGAATCTTTTAGGCGGTTCTGTAGATAAACTATCCAGTCGAATGGAACCGAAAGGGGAAGTGAACAACTAGATGTTACAACAATCCTAAATATAAAGTTTCAACATTCTACGCCTAATAGTTTTTGAGATATGCGAGTTTAATGAATTTCGGCCCATTGAGCGTAATGTATTTCGAATGTTTTGGGCGGTCCTATAGATAAACTATCCAGTCGAATGGAACCAAAAGGGGAAGTGCACAACTAGATGTTACAACTATCCAAAATATGAAGTTTCGAAATTCTACGCCTAATAGTTTTTGAGTTAGGCGAGTTTAATGAATTTCGGCCCATAGAGCGTAATGTATTTCGAATCTTTTGGGCGGTCCTGTACATAAACTATACATTCGATTGCAACCAAAAGGGGAGGTGCACAACTAGATCATAGAACAATCCTAAATATCAAATCTCAACATTCTACGACCAATAGTTTTTGAGATATGCGAGTTACATACATACGTACGTACGTACGTACAGACGGCATGGAAAAACTGGCCACAGCAGACTCGCCGCTGGTCAAAATGAGTTGCAGACGCGTTTATATGATCGTGCATGCTAGCCTACGATGAGATGCATCGAAAAAATTCTTAAAATTAAATTTAGAGGTAGTCAAAATCGGTTTTTTAGTCGAAATTTGGCCCCCAAAATTTTTCGGGATCACATTACTTCCTTATACTACGTACAAGGAAGTAAAAATAAGAAAAGATCGTATAATGATGAATGATATCCAGAGTCAGCCTTAGGCAGGGGCAAGCTGGGCACCCTCCCAGGGTCCCGCAATTTCGGAAGCCAAGCATGCAAAATTACCGCTTTCGAGAGAATATGAAAATTATGAATGCAATGTTATGTTATTATTTTTTGTACATTTTAATAATTTGTCTGATTGAATAAACTCTTCCTTGACAACTCTGTAAAGCTGTTTTACAAGTGTTCTTGGAGTATTAGTAATGTAGATAAATTATTTTTTTACTGATTAATTAAGTCTTGATCCATCGGATTTACGATATGTTGTTCTGAAATATTTTACGTTTAGACGCCCATGTTTCATAAATGTTCAACAGCACTCATAAAGGGTTTTTTTTTATCCCCGGGCGGTGGCTTATAACTCAGGTTGTCAATTATTGCAATAAGAACAAAGTACTAAAATAATCCAAAATTTCATTGTACCAATGGTTAGGGGTGGAGTGGGTATATGAGCCCCCCACCCGACCTCTCCTTTGTCTATACATGTCTCTTTTGTTGAGATAATAAATCTTAATCATAATGTTTAATTCTTATTAGCACCCTTTCATCATATAATTTTGAAAGTTTGATGTGATGAGGCATAGATGACAGTCGTTTCAGGTAATTATTTTAAGAAACCACACATCTTTTTACTAGCTATTTAAAAGATAGGGTACAAAAAAAGATTAAAAAATTGAGAATTTCCATTTACAAGACGTACTATCTTTGTTATAAAAACCAAACTTAAAAGAGCTAAAAAGCGTTCAGTAAAAATCGTAAACATGCAGTATTTTGTAATGTCTTTTGAAATGAAGGATGAATAAGCATAATTTGTCATGCAATTTCTGCCCTTCAGAGTATATTCTATAACTTGTTCAGTATATATGTATTAGTTTGTTTTTATAAGAGTCCAAGAGTCCAGCTTGTATAGCAACATTGTGCTTTTTTTTTTTTTTGAGTATCTCACTTAACTAAGTTGTTTTTTTTTATAATTTGTATGGAACTTTATAAGGAGTTCGACCACCCCCCCCCCTTCCGCCAAGAAAAGTTTGTCATAACGAAATATTTATTCTAATGAGGCACCGTTAACATTTTTCAAGACAGAGTTACTAAAAACTTAAAAAACATATAAACGAACATTTTCTGAGATGTGATGAAGTAATAATACAGAGCAAATGTATTGTATTTTGTGTTTAAGGAAAACCTACAGTAGGGGTATGTGCCTTGGAGAGAATGCCATGAGCGAGGTCTCTTTTTAAGGGGTTGTAACGGGAATAACGTTATATCTGGAGAAAACCGCCCAAAACTGCAAGCCGTTAGATCGACAGCCGCAGGGTGGACAAGAACCTTGTCCCTTCTATAAAGTGGCCTAATAGTATAAGCTTCCAGAAGAAAAAGAGCAAACTAAAATTTACAGACGAACAGCATATAGTTTCAAATTCACAAATTTATTTTAAATTATCTAAAATTGTCACCTTTACAAACAAATCAATAATAGTATCTAAATATACTGGATGATTCCAAGATCGAAATTTATATTCTGTAAACGTCACAAATTTTTGGAAAACATACGAAAAAACAAAAAGGTTGTTGCCAAAGGCAAAAGGAAAAAAAAAAGTGTCAGCCCACTACCATGCTTACGGAAAGCTCTTACGTCATTCACTTCAGAATGATTTTAGTATTGTTAGATTTCTTTTTATAATGTTCGAGGAACAGGGGGGGGGGGGGGGAATCGTTACTACATAAATATCCCTTCTAAGGGGGGGGGGGGGAAATTGAAGACCGAAAGAATGAGTTTTTAATTGATGACCGATTGATATTGATGACCGAAAGGATGAGTCTTAAAGAATAAAATAGTTACGATGAAGCGAAATATCGCTAAAGAATTTAGAGAAAAAAAAGAGACAAAGATGAGATAGAACATTATTTAAAAGGTTATATGTTACGTCTCTAAAATAAGATTTTTAAAAAATGGAAACAACAAAGCGGACTTGTTGAGAAAAAAAAATATCTGAAATATTTATAAAACATTTTTTTAAATGTTTCACGGGACATCATCCAGCATATCTATGAAATTAAACCATTCAATAAAAATACAATTGCTAACTTCTTTGATTTAGTTAGGTGACATTAAATTACCAAGAAAACAGATACAAAAGTGCACATATGCCTTTGTTTACACACAAAAAGAATTATATAGTATAAGAATTAATCATAATCATGTATACAAAATATTAGTGCAATTCAACAAATATTTTCACAACAGCAAATCCCTTACAAGAATTATGACATATTCTTTTTAAAAAGCACTTTTTCCGAAAAAATATATATTATTTTGGAATATTTATGATATGTCATGTTTTGGTACCATTATTTAGTTAGGCGTGTGTCTAATATAAAAAGAAAGTATAATTTCTGTTTAAGACAGGTTTTACTGTATGATAAAAAACAAATTTCCTCTATACCCTATTTACTTTTCGATTAAAATTATTTTAAGTAAAATTTAGTGTAACATATATAGGCAAATTAATAATGTTTGGTTAAATACTATTAGGTTGGCGCATGATTATCAGTCGTTTCTTTGGACGTCTATAATTATTATAAAATAATATGTTATGTTTATTCAAAAATTTTAATTAATTACATTATAATTCGCGTATATTTCTTGCGTAAAATCTCTTACGGGAATCATTAATTTAATTTAATTAATTAGTTATTTAAATAAAAATTTACAAAAGCTTTATAATTATGCAGCAACCCAATATTATGTAAATTCATATTTGTTCATGTTAACATGCATTATAATTCATATTTGTTAATGTTAACATGTATTAAAATCATTAAAAAGTTGAAAAACTCTTATCTTTATTTTAAAGTTAAATCCTTCTTAATAGATACATGTATCGATTAAACGTATCTTAATTTACTATTTTAGTCTATGTATGCATCGACATCTTTTCAATGACTTACTTAAAAATATATCTTGTAAATGGTGACAGAAAGAATATATCAGTGTTTTATTTTTTTAAGTCTTATGAATGTTTGACAAACTAATATTTATTTGATTTCGAGGCAAAACTCTACTACACGGAATTTCATTTTGAAACAAATTTAAATCTCCAAATACTCCAAAAAAAGAATATGTAAATGAAATTGAGAATTTTCTTCTGAAAGAAAGCTTGCGCATTCAAAACAGGCAATGAAAGTTTCAGTGAAACTGCTTGGGGTCAGCCGTTGCAGTTCGAGACCCCAGAATTGACCCTCGTTTGTTTCCCTCCTGTATCAGGGACCATCTATAAGATTTTTCTTTTCCAAACAGCATTCTGAGAAGAATGGGAGAATTGCGGAAGAATCGGGTGGTTTTATTTCTTCGTTTGATTTTTTTTTTCTTTCTTTCTCCAAGAGCTCTATTTCACGGCTTGGCGTTTGACCTCGCGGAGTCTGGGCCTATTCCATTTGTCTATGCCAATCATACCATTCGTCTATGCCTATGAAATGAAAAAAGAAAATTGCAATACTAGGGTAACGACACCAATAATTGACACTTTAAGAGCAATAATAATCATTAACTAGTAATTTCTAATCACCAAAACTATCTAGAAACAAAATTTTTGTTTTCAAAACTTAAGTGAACTTTGAAAATTCATGTAAGGTAGGGTAATTCCGGGAGAGATGGACCACGTTTTTCCTTCGTTCTCTAAAAGCCATATATTTATATATATTTTACTTTTCACAGTATATACATATAGTGTGTGATATTTCTTACAAAAATCCTGATGCAGAGGGTCGTATATTTAAAGGATTTTTTTTTTTTATGATTTTAAAAAATATTTACAATTTGGGCCATTTCACCCGGGCCACTTCGGGTGAGGTGGACCACCATAAAATAATGGAACAGTTACACATGTATTAAATTTATAAATGTTTATTTTCGTTACATGAAAATTAAAATTAACTTACAAGCAATTAAATTGATTTTAATTTATTTATTAAATTTACATGAATAACTATGTGACATTTAATATACATGAAATTGCTTTTATGTACTGTGACACAGTTACCCATTTGCTCACCATTTGTGGGGCAAATTAGGAGGCTTGAAACCAACTCTTTAACAATTAAGTCAGGAGATTTGGATCTAAACAGAATGCTAAGAACCTCACCGGGAAAAAAAACAAGTTTCTTTGCATATGAAATTAAATACAACAAATGAAGCCTACTTTTCACATTGGTAAATTACTTTGCCCATCTGTTATTGCAAGTTATTGCTCTAAAGCTTTTCGAAAATTCCTTTCTTCAGAACCATCAAAATGAACTTATTGCTGGGTATACCCACTTTCATCGCCTAATTTTACAATTAATAAACAGGAATGAGGATCGCAGCGTTGGGACATATGAGCTAATAAATGCTTTTTAGTATTGGGTCATTTTCAAAATTCTGTGCCATTTGCTGTCCGCGTGTATAAAATATTTTTTACAAGTTATAGGGAAAAAATTAAATTATTTTTCTTTTTATGGTAGTTTTTATCAGACAGTTTCCAGTACAGAAATAATAGATTTAAAAACATACTATTTTATAAATTTTTATTAAAAAAGAAATGAGTAGAGAAGATACTGAAATATAGCTATCCGAATCATAGAACATAAACCGTGTTATGCAGAATTACTGCATCAAAACTAAAATTTCTGCCCTGCCGTGCTCTAACATTGTGAAATACAGTTTAAATTACATTATGAAAAGCTTTTTTTTTTAAGGTTTAAAAAAATACATGACTTTTGATAATTAAATATCGCTGTCTGGACATTGATGTCATGCCTGTTACCATACATTATTTTCTACTCTTTAAACAACAAACGTGAAATTAGGGAATAGCAACACCTGTTTTTACCATTAGAATGTGATCAAAAAAGAAATATAAGCAGAGTAAACTTATGCGTTTTTGGCATTTGACTGAAAAAGCAAAATCCTATTTGTGATAAGTATTTTTATAGCATGTCATGTCTGTTACCTTAATTAATTGTATAAAATATATTTATTTATTTGTTAATTCAATTGATTCATTTTGATTATTAGTTTTTTAGTCTAAATTAATGGCTCTTCATGTTCTTGTGGAATTTTTTAGAGTAATGAATTTTTGTTCTTTGAAATGTCATGTCTGTTACTATAATAAGTAACAGACATGACAAACAAAAACTTACAAAAAATGAAGAATATTTTTTAAATAGAAAAGGCTATATTATATGGACAAAAGGACTCTATACTTATGTAATATATAACTTTGCAAATTTTGTGCTAAATATAAGTGTACAAATTTCAAAGAAAACAGAACAGACATGACAAATTTCATCAAGTGTGATAATGGAAAAAACGAAAACAATTAAATAAAAGAAAAAATGCATGAATAATACTCAAATAATGTTCAGTAACAAGGTATGTGTTATATTATGGAAAAAAAAACTACTTATTTTTTGAAATTATACTTTTGCTTCTTAAATTTCCAAATGGCACCCAATTTTTGAAAATGACCCTATTATAATATCGTCGTTACGGACAGAACAACTCTAAAACTGTCAAATGTCGAAATTACAGTAAATGCAGCTTTTAATTAATTAATTAATATTAAATATAAGTGTTGTTAAGTGGTAAAAAAAATGTTTTATAAGCAGTTTATGCAAAAAAAAAAAAAAAAAACTCTGCGAAAATTCCGTACCTCTAATCATAGTGTATTCTAAAATATTTTAATATCTATTTTTTCCTAGAATTACGGGATCATAAAATGATTTTTTTTTATTCTGAAAAGGTCGTAATATTTAATTAATATTGTAAATCAAAACTATAATTTGTCCTTCAACAGTCGCACTATTAGTTATTGCAGCAGTAATAGTTTCTTTTCTTTGTAGTACCTTACAAGATGTTAAGGTTTTTTTAAAACGTTCTCCGCTTAAACTGCTCACAAACACTTCAGTAACACTTTGGTATACTACAGATATATTATCAAGTAATACAAAAAATAAAAATAACCGTTTTATTGAACTCTATACTCCGAAGAAAATAATCTGTTGAATCAACAAGAATCTTGTTAAATCAACAAAATTTTCCGGTTGAAATAGCTCCAGGGAAATTTTTGTTAAAATTATTTGGTTATTTCAGTAAAACATTTTGTCGTTTAACCAACGAATATTGTTAAAGTTTTGTTAATTTAACCAAACTATTTGATTTAATTGTTTATTTGGTTAAAATCAACCAAATTATTTGCTTGCAGTAACAATTTTTTTTTTTTTTTTTTTTTTTTTTTTTTTTTTAACTGGTATGTTCATGATTCATTTAACAAAATTATTTTCTTGATTTCACTATGTTATTTTTTTACTCATAAATAGTTGGTTGAAAGTTTCAGAGGTAAAACTAATTAATTATCTATTCATCAAAATTTACATTTTTATTTGAAGACTTTTAATAACTACAAGTTTAATTTCATCAACTTCAAAGTCAGGTTTTTTTTTCCCCCTCCGCATAACACAAACTTAGTAATACAGTCAGATTATTCAAAATTCATTATGAGTGTGCTTTTCTATTACGTAGTCACATTCAAAATAATTTAATGCCAAAATTTGGGTGAATATTTACTACTTATTCACGAGAACAACCAATATGTATCTTTAAAAGAAGCGTTTCTTGAGAGAAATTAAAATAACCGTCAGCCGTAAATTTAGGTAAGTATGCACCCAAATAACCGCAGAATTAATTATTTTAAATAAGCGAAACATTATTTATGCATACTAAATACATAATTAGATAAATTAAACAAGGCAAAAATGCTTCGTAAGAATATGAAAAATGTGTAGTATGTTGAGTGCAACGTTACTTAAATACAACTGCTTCCCTCATTATGTTGTTAATAATAATAATACAAACTGTGTCAAACAAGCTTATTCCGTCTTATCTTATAATGCTCTTTTCACGCTTATTATAATGCTCTTTTCACAGCAGGGGCCATTTTTGGGGAGATGGGTTTCTAGCTTTGTTCAGGCGAACGGCTTTGTGCTCTTGAATATCCGTGGTATGATGGAATTAAGCAGCTTGAATTGCAAAAAAAAAAAAAAACATTGCCACGGAGTTAAATCTATACATCAATCAAAAGTATTGAGAGCACCAAGGGCGGATTCAGAAACCTTTTTCGGAGGGGGCGCAAATCGTGAATACTCAATTTATCTAGTGTACAGACCACTTAATACTGGTGAAAGCCTTATTTATCTAGTGTAAATATATTTCTCTCGGAGGGGGCGCGCGCCCCCTGCACCCTCCTCCTGAATCCGCCTTTGGAGAGCACAAAACACCAACGGTGGTCGGGACTATCCTAGGGAAAAGACACCAGGCTTGGAAGCGTATAGTGTCCAGGATCAAGGAGAATTTATATAACCCATGGTTCAACGCATTAATAAAATGGACGTTACTAACTGTTTTTAGAAAATCTGATCTTTCGTGTTCCTCACACCGCCCATTGACGCATGCATAAATTGATTGGACCAATCAGAATCTTTCAACAATTTCAATCAAACGTTTTTGTTAAAAGCATTTTGTTAATTCGATTTGGTTGAATCAAACAAACTTCTGCCAAATCAACAAAACAAAACTACCAAATTGTTTAACCAAAAATTTTTGTTTAAATTCAACAAAATGCTTTTCAGCGTGCAACAAAAACATTTTGGTCAATAAATTTTACATGAATGACAAAACTGGAAAATAAAAACTTTCACGGTGTTTTTAATCTGTTTCTGCACATTGCAGTAAAAAAGTTTAAGTTGTCGAAATATAAAGAATTAAGATCACTTAATTAAATAAGATTTCTCAGCAGAGAACGTCTCTGGTTTTCGTACTAGAAACATGTAATGCGAGTCCCGAGCCACACACAGGACATAATGGAATTAAAGAAGGAGTTTTTAGCACAGAACTTCCCTCAATATAATAAGTACGATATTCCGAATTTTTGTAAGGGACTCTGTCGTCTACTCAGTGCCGGATTTAGAGGTGTAGAGGCCCTGGGGCGACAAAGGAGTATTGGCTCATTATTATTTCTCAAGCAAGTTAACAATTTTTTCGCCGACCAGTGTGTCATTTGAGTATATAATGGTGCAACTGTTCGTGATTGTTTCTAGAATATATACATATGATTTATCGGATCGAAGATTAATATTAACCATCTTGACAAGAAATCGAAATGCGCTCTGGAATTTTTAAAACTAAAAGTGAGAGAGCTGGTCTTCCACTGTCAGAATTTTATTTATAAACATTATTTTGCACGTTATTCGTTAGGAAATTTTACGTAAAAATGCCTATTGTGATGGACCCGGGGCTGCAGTCCCACTTGCTCTCCCCTAAATACGGCCCTGCGTCTACTCCAAAAGCTTGTTATATCCTGGAAGGGTTTCTACAGACCTGGAAAGTCAGAGAAATGAGTTTTGGTCAGGGAAAGTCGGGGATTTGGGCAAAAAGTCAGGGAAATTTGAAGAAAGGTCAGGGAAATGCAAGAATATATGATTTTTGCGGCAAAATCAAGAAAATACTTCCTGTTTGAACCTAATTGTAGAAATTGTTTTATTTTCATTTTCTTATTTAACCTTATAAATAATTTTAAAATGTGTCCTTTATTAACATATCTTGTTCAGTTGAAATATTCTTA
Organism: Cheiracanthium punctorium; assembly: GCA_038373885.1. NCBI lineage: Eukaryota > Metazoa > Arthropoda > Arachnida > Araneae > Cheiracanthiidae > Cheiracanthium > Cheiracanthium punctorium. Next base: position 817,697 of record JAWZYV010016279.1, read on the forward strand.
AATTATTATCAAACATGCTTTTTGTTAGACTCCAGTCATGTCAAATAATATTTTTGTGTATATCGATTCTATCATTATTATTATTATTATCTGTAAAAAAGCGGCAAAATATATAAAATATTATTAATTAAAGGATTTGATATTAAAAATAGAAACACAAAATTCAGGAAAGCGCGCTAGATAAAAAGTCAGGGAAGAGCATTAATAGATGTCAGGGAAGCAAAAGCTGTGAAATCTGTAGAAATCATGCCTGGGTCCGATTAACACTCTTCTGATACTATGGGCTTGCTAACAACTCGGAACTCCTACCATCAGATCTAGTCATGCAACTTTTTTTTTTTTTTTTTTTTTTTGTGGTTCGGAAGGGTGTTTTTAATGTTTTTAGAAGTTTTTTGACATGAGTTTTAATGAGTATCAGGGTACTTACCCTTGAGGAATCCCGCTCTCACTCTTCCCGGTTCTACACGCCTCATGGAGCACACAATGGTCAGGACGTCCAATTTGGTAAAATAATGTTCCAATTCTAATTTAGTGAGGAAGAACCAACCCCAGCTATCTTCACCAGCTGTAAAAGCAGGGCCAAGTGTCCTTCCGCTCCATATTGTTCCGCCTGCCTTTTTCAAGCCCGTTTCGCACAGCACATGGCATTCAGTTGGAGATTCTTCTTTCACGAGAAGCAGATCCACGAAATCAGAATACACGTCACTTACTCCCCTGGGTATCATACGAAAATGCCAGTTTTCTCCTGCAAAATTGAAAGAATCACTCCTACAGTATCTCGTCATGTTGGGAATTCTCCATTCCACCAGAATACTATCATCTGCGTCAGATTCCGTGTGCGGATCTGGGAAAACCTCCACTTCACCAATCCTTGCCACCATTATAACAGAGAGACGAGCCGATATCGGAATAATTTCCCACAATACTTGGCCAGAAAAGAGCGAATAATTTCCAATGGCGATTTCACAGGCTGGTGATCCTGGTGAAAATAAAGCAGGAAAAATAAATTATGACACCCTCACATATTTTCATTATAACACACTTTCTAAATTTCGTATTTAAAGCAAGTATACTTGGGAGTTTAACCTTTTAGAGGCCTATTTATATTCAGGCATATTTTATTTTATTTTAATGACTATGTCATTTTATCTCTCAACACCCTTTGTGAAAAATGTGTCCCAAAAAAGCGACATAAAAATGCGATATAATTTTATATATATTTAAATACTATTAGTTCACAACAGCTTTAATCTATTGTTACAATATATCGTAAGCTGCAGAATATGCTTCACATGTATTTTTTTACAGATATTTAAATACTATTAGTTCACAACAGCTTTAATCTATTGTTACACTATTTCGTAAGCTGTAGAATATGCTTCACATGTATTTTTCTATAAATAGGTTACACTCATAAAAATTTCAACATAGGATTACCGGGCGAAATACGCGAAAGATGAGCGATAAAATAACAAAGTCAATTAATATCGTTTTAAAATGGCAATAATGAAACTAAAAAATTAGGGGGGGGGGGTTCAGGGGGATCTCCCCCTGACGAGGCTCGAACAGCCGAGTTTTTATTTATTTATTTTACATATTTTGTCTTCTAATGCTTTGTGAAAGGATATTAGTCATTTAAATGACGAAAAAAAATATTGTATACTATTTTCCCTGTGTTCCCAGTTGGTAGTATGGGTCATTTAAATGACGAAAAAAAATATTGTATACTATTTTCCCTGTGTTCCCAGTTGGTAGTATGGGTCATTTAAATGACGAAGAAAAATAATTGTATACTATTTTCCCTGTGTTCCCAGTTGGTAGTATGGGTCATTTAAATGACGAAGAAAAATAATTGTATACTATTTTCCCTGTGTTCCCAGTTGGTAGTATGGGTCATTTAAATGACGAAAAAAAATATTGTATACTATTTTCCCTGTGTTCCCAGTTGGTAGTATGGGTCATTTCTGACTATGCTTTTACATTGGTTTCAAAAACGGAATGTACTGATGGGTAGTTTAAATGACAAGTGAAATATTAAGAAATGAAAGATTTATGTTTAAATTGAAATAAAAATGTGAATTACGGTTCCCACAAAAAGTGTCCAATTTATGGAGGTATCCAATTTAGAGAGCTATATGTATAAACTTCAAGAGCCCATTCCAATACCTAGAAAACTGCCCAAATTTTGGAGGTGTGTATTGTGTTGACCTGCACGAGGGATATCTTGCTATTGGGGGGGGGGAGATTTTTTGAGGGATTTTAACTGGTGTACACTTTACATCCACCGAAAACCTCGCAAAAATCGAGACCGTTAGATCGACAGCAGGGTGGTAGACCAGAACCCTGGACCTTCACACTTCAGTCATCTTCCACAATGCTCCCCAACCTTTTTATTGCCGCGGACTGGTCAACGTGTGATAATTTTACCGCGGTCCGCTGAGGGAGGTTGGGCGGGAAAGGTTGATTGTTTATATTTTAGATTGTTTTGATTTAATAATTTTATAATTTAATTATATTTAAACATGCCTTCAAAATAAAATACACTTACACACAAAAAAATTATTATAAAGCAGAATAAAAATTTTTTACCTGAATTCTCAAAACCAAGATGTGGAGCAGCGCTTCAGATGTGTTGAAAGTATGACACCCTTTGAGCTTGATTTGCAAAGAAGGGAAGAGGAACGATTTAAATAGGTTCACCCCTTCAAATGTGAAACTACTAAAAAAAGGCATGAATTTTGTGAAAAACAAGGTAAGGGGCCAGAGTCCATCGATAACAGTATAAATACAGAAAACGATAATTAGACATTATTAGATAAATATAATTAGAAAAAGAGAATTAGACATTACGTTATCAACGTTCACTTAAAATGTACATGACGGGTTGTTATTCCGTGAAATGATATCGGGGAACTAAACACCCTCGAAATCACATATGGCCAACCTCTGGCCCGCGGGCTTGATGTGGCCCGCCTCAGCTTTTGGTCCGGCCCGCGGAGCATATCAAAACCCATATAAAACACGAAAAAACACTCAAAATACTGGTGTTAAAAGATAAAATAAATAAAAACTTCGTGTAAAAAAACACGCATAAAATGATACTTATAACAAGATACGATCGTTTGGACTGAAAATTTATTCGGTCTTCATCAGTCATAACTAAGGTAACCATACGTCCTGTTTTTAGGTGGCTTGTCCCGTTGTCCCCAAGCACAGCTTCGGGACACCGTAATGCCCCGTTTTTACAAAATATCCCCCGCAATGTCCCGTTTTTAGAAAGAGAGCAACCCACGGTAACGATTTCAATAAAGGTCGCTAAAAATCTAAAAAAAATCATCCAATGGCACTCTGTGTAAAAAAAAAATAAATAAAATAAAAAAAACCTCCCCTTTCGAGACGCAAAGAAAACGTGGGGGTGGGGGTATTGTTTTTGTGTTTGTTCTTTTAATGCTCTTTTTTTGTCAACTATTTCAATTTGTTTAATTTTTATTTCTTTTTTTAAAGTCATGTTCCTCTTTTGCTTATTCCTCCCCCGATCTCTCCTTTATTTTCCCTTTTCACTCTGGTTTTCTAAGAATTTTTTTCCTTCCGAATGACAACTTCCTTTTTTCTGTGTGTCCTTTTGCTTACATTTCTCATTTTCCTACCTTCCTGCCTTGAACCTACCCCTTGTACCACCCGAAATGTACGTCTTGCACTATTTTTTATAGTATATGTGTGTTTTAGCAATGGTTTTTTTTTTTTTTTTTTTTTTTTTCGCATTTGATTTTGAAATCAACATTAACACATGCTTTTTTCTTAACAACTAAAAGATACCCAGACCTGTAAATTCAGTCCCCCTACACTATTACTTTAAAATCAGTAGGTGCCCCGTTTTGAAGGAAAAAATAAATGGTCACGTTACCCATACCTGCTCTAAATAAATAAACACTATATACAGCCAACTCCGGTTATAGTGAACCTCAGGGGACCGTCAAATTTCGTCCACTACATCCGAAGATCACTAAAACCGAAGTGTCTCCATGGTGAATAGAGATACTGTATGTGAATTGGGACTAACGGTTTGCGTTCACTATAGCCGAAAGTTCACACACACACACACACACACACACACACATACATATGTATATATGTACAGTCAAGCCTCGTTAGTACATCACTCTCGAGACCACTTAAAAATGACTTGCTAAGCGAAGTGACTTCTTAAACGGAGTTTACACGAAATTCTGAATGTTGGCATATTAAGTGTGCCCAGTGACGCACCCAGGATTTTAGTTTGGGGGTGGGGGGGGAGCTAAGGCTGCAAATACTGATTACCCTTTAACGCGCAGTGTTCCCGCTCTGCTGGGAACACCGAACTCTGACGTTTGGACTGTTGCCAGTCACGAAGAATAGATTTGATTTCTATAAAAATAGTTGCGGGTGACATAGCTCCACGAGAATCCTTTACTTTTTAGCACGTCATTTCCCGTAAAAAAATTGTCACGATAATTTTTAACAGCACTGACATCTGCTGAAAAATGGAAGAATGCGAGAACAGCTGGATAGATTGCCCAATGCTATAAAAGGGCAGCCGTTGCCATCGCTCGACTTAACTACCAGCAAGATGGCGGACGATCGAAACGTTCATCACGTGCCAAAGATCTAGAGACCCTTTGACGCACCTGGCTGTGCGGCACAGCCAGGTGCGTCAAAGGGTCTCTAGATCTGTGGCACGCGATGAACATTTCGATCGTCCGCCATCTTGCTGGTAGTTAATTCGAGCGATGGCAATGGCTGCCTTTTTTTCAGCATTGGGAAAGGGTTACGCCTCAAAGGAGTTACTCGGTTATAGTGACCTCGATTATAGTAATAACACTCTTATAACGTCAAAATATTCTGTAACACTTTACCCGTAGAACACAAGGCCAAACGTAACTCCTTATAGAATCCTAAATAATTATCTGATTCAATGATGTAGTGAGGGAGTTTAAGTGCATGTCATACATGAACTGTAAATATTTATTTAAAAACCAACGTAAATATTCTAATTTTAATTCGTAAATGACAATTTTCAATTTTTAAAGCATTTCAGATCTAACTCTCCACCTTTTTTCAGGGGGGGGGGGGGGCTTTAGCTCGAATAGCCTCCTCCGTGGGTTCGCCTATGAATGTGCCTATCATTAACTTCGATTATAATTCGTACAAATCAGTTAGGATAACAATTTAAATTAATAAAATGGACGACATATTAAAGAAGTTGTTTGTAAAGACGGTACGGAGTACTTATAATTTAACTGTATAATCTGCAGAGCCTGATTATGACCAACAGTGGCCCTGGGCATTGATGAATTTGGGGGGGCCCCAGCTATGAAATTTGTTTTATTTTTCCTAAAATTTTGATATAAAAAGGAATATTTCAGAATAGCATTTGATATTGGAGGCCCTTTCGAACCGGGGGCTCTGGGCAAAGTCCCGATTTGCCCATGCGTGAGGTGACCATATTTGCTGAACCGGAAATCAGGACATTTCTAAACCGTCGGGATTACCCTTCCCGACAGAGTCGGGAAGGGTAATCCCGAACATCCCAACCCCTCCCTCCCCAAGTTTTTTTTTTTTTTTTTTTTTTTCCTACACATAATTTGATTTTCTACTTTTATGAGAAAAATGAGTTGAAAAAATATAGAGAATATACAGATAGAATAGGCCTATTCTATAAACTTAGGTTTTAAATAATTTTATTGCTAATTTTTGGATAACTTTCCAAAATAGTTTTCTTTCTAACAATAACTATAGAATCGCCATCCATTGATTCTAGGCATGTATTAATACATATTATAAAACAATCATTTTCATCAGTATAAGAATATCGGTGTTAAATACAAGTAACAAAAAACTTTGCATATAACACAATGATTTTCATGTGAATTTATTCCCAATTTATTTTACGTTTATTTATTTAATTTTCATAAAGCAGGACTTTGGCGGGACAGCAATGGAAAAGTGGGACATTTTACAGGGTGTCTACCAAATTTCTGAAAGTCAATTTCCGGACTTTTGGAAGGTCCCGGGGAAAAAAATTCCTGACCAGTGCATTTTACTTTGGAAATTGCACAATGACCCCTCCCTTGTCTTTATATTTGCATATTTGTAAAACTTCTTGAAATCAATTTTAACTGAAGTATACAGGATTAAGCTTTCATCCATTGAGAAACAGAAGTAGTCTCACTTTCTGATAGAATTAACTAACTGTTCTTGGAAATAGGGTCCTAAGCCGTAAGTTACCAAGTAAGCTAATTTGTCTTTTACCCTCCCGTCTCGATTGATGAGCCCCCATTTTTCCCTCCTTATACAAACACATCGTTAGATGCTTTCGCTGTTCGAAAAATGTGTTACAGTTGCTTTTGGTTTCCAGTCTGACAATTAGAGAGAAAGCGTAAAGAAAAAGGACACGAAACAGAAAAAAAAATGATTATTTTATTGAATTTTCCGGACCCATTATCCAATTTCCCGGTTTTTTCCAGACTTTCCGGACCCATTTTCCAATTTCCCGGCTTTTTCCAGACTTTCCGGATTTTCCGAAGCGGTAGACACCCTGTTTTAGGGTTCTGTGGGGGCAGCAGGATATATACGTAAAAATCAGGACTGTCCCGCTAAAAGCAGGACGTCTGGTCACTTTGATAATCTGTCCTATTGAATTCCCCATCATACGGAAGTCGAAACGAAGAATAGTCCTGGATGAATTCCTAAAATTGGTTCATAAGCTACAATATTTGCATATAAGTGCTTTTGGTATACGACCTTGACAAAGAAATGGTACCGAGTTTCTATATTGCATTCTTAAAAGGGGGGGGGGGGGCAAGATAAGGATTTCGGTGCAACGACCTCGTCAAAAAGAAAGAAAAACGTGAACTAATCATCGAACGTTACTATGCAGAGTGCGATAAATTCCCGCGGGGATTGCACAGAGAAACAAAATGCTTGTAGTAATCATTGAATGTTATCGAAATGCGTCATATAATCACTGAAAGTTTCATTTTCGATTTGTGATGTAAAGCATGATTATATGCAGAAACCCTTCACATCATCTGTGATCAAGCATTTGTCATACTTCATGAATCAAAGTTGAGCAAAAAATTTAGTTTGTAACCGCAGTAATTACTCAGGTCTTTGATGTAACCGCACAAAATACTGAAGTCATTTGTATCCATGTGACGTTGTATGTGTTTGCAAGTGACTTCCGTTCTCCCGGGATTATGCGTTACGCACGCTCGCTACAAAATTGCATTTGAGAGGATTTTTTTATAATAATTTATCTGAGGAATCACCCAAAGTAGCTCAGTAGTAGTAGGCCCTACTACTGAGGGAGGGTAGACGGGGCGCCGGCAGAATATATGCAAAAAAGAAAGGGAAAACACTCCATGCAAAAATCCAGGGGGGGCATTGCCCCCCTTGCCCTATGCTGCCGGCGCCCATGGGCACCGCCCCAGGGCCCGTGCGAGTTAGAGGGGACCTGTGTTCAGCTAAAGTGCGCCCGTGAATTTTTCAGAATGTGCTACGAATTTCATTTATAGATCCGTAATTAAAATCTTTTTTTTTTAATGGACTAAATTTTGAATACATAATTCTAGAATGATTTAGATGGCAGAAATGTTAATTCTAACATTTAAATATTAGTATTTTTTCAACCTTCGAACATGAATTAAAAGTACCATTGCATATTAGAAAAACTTCCCTCCCACTCTCTTTCCTTTTAGCATTTTATATGAAAATCGTTAAAAGAGCAGTTTTACAAAAAAAAAAAAAAAATTCCTACCGTCCCTCCTGTTTTTTCGAAACTTTTGTGCTTTACGAAAGGGGCCGGGAAGATTTTCGCCCCGCCTTATAAAATTTCTCTCTGAGGCCCTGAGTAGTAGAGCGCCCATAGGTTAAGCGGTAGTCCTAGATTCGATCCTCAGCTCGGGACTTTTTCACATAGTTGGTATATTAATCAACCCAAACTTCCTAATTTAATTTGTAAAAATATACTTCCATAAGGTACATTTTGTAAAAAAATAATAGTTAGTTTTTTCAGTATTATTTTTTGTACTAATCAGTGAACATTAGTCAGTAATAATCAGTGATCCTGTTTTATTAAGGAAGCTTTTTTTCCTCCTGAAAATATAAGTTGTTTTCTCTTCTGCTTAATCATTTTAAGTGTTGAGAGTAATCTTTTTGATATCTGACAAAATGTTTATCCTTTTTTTTTTTTTTTTTTTTCAAGATAACATATTTTGGAAATGTATAGCTAATTCTTCATCAGTAAAATTTCAAAATTTGTCTTATATCTCCATAAAGCATCGTTTTAATCAGCTTAAAGCTATTCATAAATTTATTGTATGTTTTTCTTAAATATAAAAACTTACAACATTAATTTAGACAGGGAAAAATTATCTCATGTCTCTCATCTCACATAAATTTATTTTCAAAATTCACTATGTTTATGCTTCTTTTTTGATTGCTATATTATCAATGAAAATTATTTTAAGTTGTCTAAATTAATCAAATTAATATTAATAAAATAGCTAGTTAATATTAAGAGAGAGAAAGATTTAAGTCTCAATAATATGAGATTCATAAATATACTCAATTAAATAAGTTTAGTATATTTATTAAATCCTGGTGTTTTTTCCGGTACCTACCAGTTTTTGCCCCTGTCCTGGCAAAAATACCATTTATATTGCTCAACCCTAATATAAATATTAGTCAGTTGGACTAGCAGTGGATCCTGGTTCAGTTTTTCAGAAACGCTGGTCTAGACACAGGACATCGACTTAATTAGGAATAGATTATGAAGATACTTCAATACAGCCTTTTTAAAAAAATAAAATCGTGTGTATTTGTACTACATTTTAAGAAAAGTACCGAAGTTCTAAACAGTAGTCCTGTTGTACAATACCAGACTTAAACAAAGGTCCTTCACTATCACAACATTTGATGAAATCAAAGTTAAGCAAAATCTTAAGTACATCAATATTGTAGTCTTTCTTGTATGTCCTACAACCTTTACTTTCTATTTAACTGTTTCATTTATTCATTGTTTTTCTTTTTACAGATTGCAAGAGTGTTGCGTTGCCTCCATTATTTCTTCGTGCTGCTATCCCTACTCTTCAGTTTGTTATTATTCATCTAACAGACTAAATAAGTGATAACCAATGATCCACACAAAAATACATCGTAATGAGACGTAAAAACTTTCAATTATTTACGTGTTTTTAAGAGTTGAAAATTTTCCTATAGTGGTATAAAAACTTCCCTTCCTCAAGATTTATTGATTTCAAACAAGAAATCAAACTTTTTCAAAGAAAAAAAAATCATTCTGTATCAAACATGGAAACAGCATCAGTGCACACATTTTTACACTATTTGAACCTCATATTAAAAAGTCTAAATGCTGCATCAAGTTCAGTGTGCGTTGAACGATGAATTCTGAGCAGAATTCTTCTTTGTATTGTAATTTATTTCCTTATTAGTGCAGGTTCAAGTCTCATTTCAGCAAATATTTCAATAGAACATCGTACAGACTGATACTGCTGAGTTAGATTAAGGCTAGGTATTCTACTCGGTAATCGTTTGTAATCATTGCCGTAGTCCTTGGGATGTGAGAATTTGTGCAGGGATTGCTTGCCAAAGAAGAAAATGCCATTGCTTCTACATTTTTAAGTTAGTTCCTACACATTTGTGAGTTATGCTGACAAAGGAACTTTATCCTGCATGTTTTATGAAAATGACTTTTCTATAGCATTTAAACAGACATTTTAGTGGATACACTGAAGGAAAACCATACATATGTAATATATATATATATATATATTTAAATTATTTGCCCAAATGGATTGTATACAAGATATTTGTACTCACACAGAAGATAAACCTTATGTGTGTCATGTATGTCAAAGAGCATTTTCTCAGAAAAGATATTTGAAAATGCATCTTCGTACTCATACAGGGGAGAAACCTTATGTATGTGACGTATGTCAACAAGCTTTCTCTAGGAAACCAGATTTGGATAGGCATCTTCGTAGCCATACAAATGAAAAGCCTTATGAGTGTGATATATGCCAACAAGTTTTTTCTGTGAAGAGCTATTTGAAAATACATCTTCAAATTCATACGGGGGAGAAACCTTACGTCTGTGACGTATGTCGACGTGCTTTCACTACGAAGTCAAATTTGAATAGACATCTTTCTACCCATTCGAATGAGAAACCTTATGTGTGTGATGTATGTCAACAAGCTTTTTCTGTGAAGAGCTACTTGAAAATACATCTTCGTACTCACACACGGGAGAAACGTTACGTATGTGACGTATGTCAACATGCTTTTATTCTGAAGAGGGATTTAAAAATACATCTTTATACCCATACAGGGGAGAAACCTTACGCATGTGACGTATGTCAAAAAGCTTTTTCGCAGAAAGTAAACATGCTTACACATCTTCGCACCCATACCGGGGAGAAGCCTTACGTTTGCGATGTATGTGAGCGAGCTTTCTCTCAGAAAACAGATTTGAAAATACATCTTCGTGTCCATACAGGAGAGAAACCATATGTATGTGACATATGCCACAAAGCTTTCTCCGAGAAGGTAGTCTTAGATAGACATCAGCGTAGACATACAGGAGAGAAGCCTTATGTCTGCGGTGTATGTCAGAGATCTTTCTCTTACAAGACAGGCTTGAATCAACATGTGCTGACCCATACACATGACAAACCTTACGTCTGTGATGTATGTAAAAAAGCTTTTTCTCAAAAGGGTGCCTTGCATGCCCATCTTCGTATCCATACAGGAGAGAAACCATATGTATGTGACACATGCCAAAAAGCTTTCTCTAGGAAGAAAGCCTTAGATATACATCAGTGTACACATGCAGGACAGAAGCCTTATCGCTGTAGTGTATGTCAGAGAGCTTTCCCTGACAAGGCAAACTTGAATCAACACCTGCTTACTCACACAGATGAGAAATCTTAGACGTGTGACGTATGTAAAAAAGCTTTTTCTCAAAAGGACAACTTGAATACCCATCTTCGTATCCATACAGGAGAGAAACTATATGTATGTGACACATGCCAAAAAGCTTTCTCTAGGAAGAAAGCCTTAGATATACACCAGCTTACACATGCAGTAGAGAAGCCTTATCTCTGTAGTATGTCAGAGAGCTTTCTCTGACAAGGTAAACTTGAATCAACATCTGCTTACTCACACAGATGAGAAAGCTTAAATGTGTAACGTATCTCTTTTTCTCAAAAGGGCAACTTGAATACCCACCTTCTTACTGATATTAGAGAAAACCACGTGTGTGACATATGTCATAAAATGTTTCGTCAGAGAGTAAACTTGGATATGCATACTCACACCTTAATGGGAGAGAAACTTAATGGGTGTAACGTGTTAGGCACAAATGAATCAGTTTCATATGGACTGTTTGATCAGTTTCTGCTTACCCATCAACGAGAGTTTGACATGTCAAACACATACAGAGTATAAGAGATGAGAAGTAGCCTTTATGAGTGGCCATATGAAAATACCGTTTTATCAAAATAGCAACTTGAGTATCCACTTTTATATTCATGAAAAAAAACATGTATCTTACATATGAATCAGTTGATTTTTAAAAAGGGATCCCTTTTTAAAATCAACCAATTTATAAGTTAAGGAGCTTTCCTTCAAAAGATACTGCTAGACAAACATTTGTATACTCATGCAAAATAGAGAACTTACACCAGAAAGCTTTTGCTCACAATTGATTGAGAATGGACATCTTCATATGGAAAAATGGAATGTATGTGGTATGCCTACATAACAAGCTTTCTCGGAAAAGGAAATGTTTAGTACGCATTCAAAGTTGCTGTTTTTTTCCTGATAGGGAAAATTGCATACTCATCTGCATATCCCTGTATCAGGCGTCACAGTCGGTCCTATTTTTTTTTTTTTTTTTTAAATTCCTACCTTCATCAAAATTTTACTTATAAAGGGTGAATCTGAACTCTTGGACAAAACTTTAAGAGGTGATAGGGCACATAATAAGGAATCAGAATCACATAGCAATGTGGGGTCGGCAACATCGTCTTCATGTAGCTGTTAATAATCACTTTGGAAAAAGTGCTGAAACAACAGCGCACTTTCCTACCATTGTTTGTTAGAAACTAATGTATTTTCCTTCGGAAACAGAAGACTGAAATTCATAGTTTAAAAATTCTATTTTATTTCACGGATGAAATTTTTGGAGACGAGCCTATTGTTTATGAAACTTGGTTAAGAAATTAGACGAACACTTCAATACTTTTCACAGAGTGATTATTATCAGGTAAGTGAAAACTGCGTTTTTGACCCCACATTTCTATGTGATTCTGATTCCTTATTATGTGACCTATCACCCCTTAAAGTTTTGCCCAAGAGTTTAGATTATCACCCTGTATAGCCTAGTATTTTAATGGTTTGGCAGGTGAAACCTTAACGTCTAAAAGAACATTTAACAACTGTTGAAACATCAGAATATTTTAATCTATTATTTATAGAGGTGGCAATTTTAAAGAAAATAGTACCGACAGCAACGCCTGCCTGTATGAATGTGAAGATCGCTTTGAAAGCGTTTACTCATACATGGGGGAAAACCTTACAAGTGTGACATACATCTGAAAGTCCTCCCTGAGAACAACTTTGAATAGACATTTTTGTGCCCATGTGACGAGAAAATTTACGTGTGTGACAAATTTAATGAGCGACTCATAATCGTCTGCGAGAAGAGCTGCCTCTTCTGATCTTATTGTTTCTATTCCATCACTTGGAAATGAGTTTTTACGTCATAAACTGTTCAAGGCCTTCTTTTCCAGTGCCTTTCGAGTAATTTACAATGACTAGACATTTTACCCTCACTTAGTTTTCCATGACGGCAGGAATAAAATGCTTATTCTCAAAACTGTCATCAGCTGCTCATTAAAAATCGAAAACAATAAAAATCAATATTTATACCAGTTATGTGTCCGTGTTGATTTCTTTTTATGCGTACCTTACTATTTTCCAGTTTATACCAAAAAATACAGTACAGAAGAAAACGATGATTACATGAATACCTACTTTTGTTATTACTGGTGTTATACAATCCCTTTACTAACTTTGTTTCAAGATATTTACTGAAGTATGAAAGCAGCATTTTTAAAAACCTTCCTACTCTTGTTAAAAATTGGAATGTCTACTATAATATTAATCATCCAAAACTCTAAGTTTATTAATTTTAACTCAAATATTTTGCCACTGAAATAACACTTTTCATTTTCTAAAGAGGGAGTCTAAAATTTTCTAAAATTAACTGACATGCTAGTCTTATTAAAAATCTAATAAAGTACCTTTTCCACCTTTTTGGAAAATTCTAACATCCACTGGATATATTAAACAACTAACACGGTATTGCCAGACATGGTTTTAATGCTTGACAAAATTTAAAATCAGAGTTCACTTTGCAGACTTCTATTCATCCAAAATAAATGTTAGCGCAACTGTTACGCAACATGATGAAGGTTCTACATGCACTAAAACTTGATTTTATTGATTTTGGGACCTAAATTCAGTTGCTTCACGATTATGTAAGAGTATGTCCTCCAGAAGAGCTATTTCCAGTTCTCGGAAAGAGTGTGGGAGTGGTAGGCGGCCAACAGGGGAAGGACCTTTAGCTCGAAATCTCGGTAGATCGAATGAATTACAAATAGATGTCCCATTAGGTTGGGGGACCTAGTAAAAATCCAAATTATAAATGTGTTAACTCTTTTACTTTCGAAGAGCAAGCAAGTTCACCTCTGCTACTCTCTCCTCTTCTAGCTAGCGATTTTAGCCAATCGCCCAACGGGCCTTTAGCTCGAAGTTCCAGGTAGATCGAATAAATTAGAAACAGATAACTTTATATCCAGGTGATTATTCCAGAGAAGAGGCGAATTGTGCAATATCGTCTTCGGGACGCTGTGGCGGTTCATGTTGCGAAATATTTAATTTCAAAATCCTCTTACAGTTTCGATTTTAGTTATTTAATACATTAAAATATTGTAATTAATACCTAAGGGGATATATACAGCCAAAAACAATGCATTCATGTAGAAAAATAGTAAAACTTGCTACATGGGAGTTGTAAGCGACAGAAATATATTTTGCTGAAAAAAAAAAAAAGAATTTTCTGATTAATTCATATTTCAGTTGAATTAAAAGGCACTAGAAAGGAGTTTCAGATTCACCAAACCATCAAATATCTCTCTTTAAAACATGGTAACCTGTACTAGTATGAAATCTAAAGTTAAGACGAAAAATTTTGTTAAGTTTCATTTGCAATGTGGAACTCATGAACCTCGCGAATTGCTCAGTAGTGCTTAACGTTATGAAGTATTTTGAGTTTTTTCTAGCGTAGAATGAAATCTCATCAGTTAGTGTGAAGATTTAATGCTGCAGTCTCGTTGATTTTTCTCAAGTAGCACGTCATACGCAAGAAACAGTACAAGTTTGTCCTAAGCTGTTCACAATAGATTTTTTAAAAGAAGTCTTACATTTTATACATCAGTATAAACAAAATTGTTTTTTTTCCCTTGAAACGATGGGATTTTTATCAATTTTAGATTTTTATCAAAACTATTTCTGTCTTAACGATTTGTACTTAATTATTTATTATAAAGAGCTCATTAACTTGATGTCTAATTGATATTTTAAATTCGGGGCATCGAATTGTTGACAAAACAAAATAAATCTTTGATAGTTTACTTTTATTCCGTGGCAGATGCTTTTTTAAAGGTTGTTCTTAAATTCAATAGAAAAAAAAATCGGATTAACATAAAGTTTCTATTTTTCCATATTATTTTCAACGTTAAAACGCGTTACTTTTTTTTGTGTGTGTGTGAATTAAGACCGATTGATTGCACTAGGGCCCTAGGCCTACAGGGGTAATGCCTCCGTGAGGGACTTTACGTGATGCTCGAACACGAATTTACGCAGTTTAAAACGATTTTCGCAAAATGTCAAAATTTAATCAAGATTTTTTTTTTTAATCGGCCCCTTATGTTTTAAGTTGTGTGACCACCAATCATGCTACCAAAATTCATTCCAATTGCTTCAGTCGTTTATACGTGATGCTCGAACACAAATTTACGCAGTTTGAAAGGATTTTCGCAAAATCTCAAAATCCAATCAAGATTTTTTAAAAATTCGACGCCTATGTTTTAAGTTGAGTGACCACCTATCATAACACCCAATTTCATATCGTTCGTTTCAGTCGTTTTTACGTGATGCTTGAATAAAAAAAAGCGTCACGGACAGAATGACAGAACGACAGACAGACAAACTTTTTTTTTTTTAGGGTCGCACCGGATTCCCTAGTGCTTGAAACGGACAGAAATCGCAAAATTATTGAATTCGAAGAAATGTACAGACAAAAATCTAATTTTATTTATATAGATATATGGGTGTGTGTGTTTGTGCACGTATTGTGGTGCAGTGATTAAAGAACTTGCTAAAGTATAAATCCTTGCTAGAATGTGAAAACTGAAATAAAAGAAGTTATTTACTGAAAAATAGCAAAAACAATCACCTACATTCACTTATCAAGCGTTTGTAATCGCTGTTGACTGTTTATGAAGACTTAACAAAAAAGCCAGGATTCAGTTTTTTAATAAACATATACAGAAGTGTGTGTTTATAAAAAACACACTTCTCTCTGTGTGTGTGAAAACATATATGTATATATGAATAACATAGGAATGTAGATCTAAAAATTAATTTCGTTAATCAAATCCAAGAAATCGTTTTTCAATTAAAGCTCGACATTGGCTATGCAAGTTATGAAATTAAATTTCAATGGAAATTTAAGGGATCATCTGTAAGTTTCGTTTCGATTTTTATGCTATTAATCACTAATACTTACAGACAAAGGAACAAAATATCTAAAAAAGGAAAAAAAAATTAGAATCATTTAGCCCAGGGCGTGACCGGTGGAGCTGCAACCACCCCCGAAATGAGTAAACGTAAGATAAGGATAAAATTAAGTATTCGTGGATAATTTTGAAAGTGTTTCACCTTGTTATCCCCATGGTGTATTTGAAAGTTCCCCTCGATTTCAGGAACTTGAGGTTCAGCTACGGACCTGAGTCAAATTTATTTATTTATTATTATTTTTTTAATGCATGTTTTCATAACTGAAAGATTTTAAACTCGATTTATGATTTTCTTTTCTTTCTTTTCGTTAATTCATTTTTTTATGCGAACATTTTCAGGCCAAAATTAAGGGGGGTGCTCCCTCTCCAGTTCCCCCCCCCTTCTCGGAAAAAAAAGAAAGAAAAATGGAAAAGATAAAAAGTTATGTTATATTGATTTTTATAAGTAATATTGCATTCTCGATGTTGAGTTCTCAGCCACACCCGAAAAATTTTCCTGGCTACGCAACTGATTTATCCTACAAAATGTCTTCACGTTCATCACCCAACATTTAAAATCCTTTGTTAGGTGCAGGAGGGCGGAAACATTTCCGTACGCCCTCCATTGGCTACGCCTCTGAAAGGTCCAAAATGCGTAATGAAATAAGGAGTACCCGTATGAGAATACCATCGTCCTTGAACTAGTATCCCCCCCCCTTCCCGCTATTCTCGGGCATTACGTTCCTTTCCCTCCAGCGAATACCGAAAATCCACGAATAATTGATACAGTTTTGAAGCGCCTATATATGTATGATATTATATACGCTAAAATCAAGGCCGTAGCCAGGAAAATTTTTCGGGGGGGGGGGGTTCAAGTTTTATGTTTTAATATGGTACTTTTTTCAGCACACTGAAATTAAAATTAAACAAAGTATGATCTCCAGTTTTGTGTTTTTTCATTTTTATTTAAAACGCGAAAATAATGCATCCAAATTGAAACAGTGCTATGTAAGCAATATCCTATCGGCGTAGCGAACCTCTGTGTCAGTGCAGCCTTTAAAGAATGACAAGCACTGTGTGACAGAGCAGGGCCGGCTGGACCATATAGGAAAACTAGGCGACTGCCAAAGGGCGCTGACTCGAGAGGGGCGACACTACCCAGGCAGCGGATTTTTTTTTTTTTTTTTTTTTTTACTCCTGCTGTCCGCAGTGCCACTCTCTTTTTATTCTAAAGAGTAGCGGACTGGTTACGTGAATAATGCAACGTAGGATCTCCATCCCGGTCCACATGGGTCGAGACTGGAGCCTACATGTCCCAAACTCCAAAAATCACAAACTTATCACTCTGACTTTATTATTTATAGAGGTCATAAACACGATACTGTAAAACTGTTTCGTGTTTCGATCTCCGATCGAATCGAGAGATGACTCACTATTTTTCGTGGAAAGAGAATTTTTTTTATTTACGATATTTCTTTTTTGTCTCTCTCTACGTGTAAGGGGGGGGGGGGTGAAAGAAGAAGAGAGAGAACCAATGTGGAGAAGCATTGAGACGAATGTGAGCTTTTGCTCCGATCATACTGCATTCTAATTATGGGAAATGTAAATACTGTGTAAATAAAGCAGCCGTACATAGTGTACTTAGGGCACATTTTTGCTACCACCTTCACTAATTCCTACTACTATGATACATTAAACACTGTTTATTTAAAGAATTATTTGATGAGAATGAGAAATTCTGCTTGCAAGTGCCACGGAAATTGCATTTCCTTTCGGCCATACTCAGAAGACAGGTATGCATATAACGTACAGAGAAAAGAGTAGCATATTTAAGTGAAATTTATCACTTTGCGATCCTCAGAGAAACACAAGAAAAAAATTACATGCGGTTTGAATGATCTGAAGTGCAATAATCGTAATTGGCGATACAAGGGATAATTTTTTTTCTACGAACAGTAAGTTATGTGACTGAAAATTTCGGGGGGGGGGGGTTTGGACCCCCAAAACCCCCCCTTGGCTACGGCCTTGGCTAAAATATGCTTCCCAAACACATTCTAAAGCACTCTTACTCATTAATAATAATGTAGTAATAAGTAGTAGTGATAAATTAAAAACCGTAATTATGTAGTGTAATATGTAACGTCGTCCGCAGCCAATGAGCATCGTTATTTTAAAATTATTCTCCAATTAAGGTGAACATCAGCTTTTTCCTGATAAAAAATGGCCTAAAAAATTCACGAAATTGCCGAAATTATTATTATTATTATTGAGAGCAGAATCCAGGAATGTGCAAGACTGCGACTTGACTTACGCGAGGGGTGCGTTCCAAGAACCCTCGAATAAGTGAAAATTTCGCGTCGTGGGATGGGTATGTATACGACTTTTAGTAATACATACACAGTTATTTTAGACACCTATAAACACCTCTCAAACAGTTTAAAACCGTTCCCTAATTGTATATTGCCATTTCCCACATAAAGCAATGAATAAATGTATTTGGGCATACGCTTCTTACTGTTGGCGAAAAAACTCATGTTGTGGGCGAGAAGTTGATCTTTAGCTTTAAGATATGTACAAGAGAAAAATTCGCCTAAAATCCAATTCGCGTAAGTCAAATCGCGTTTTAGCGCGAGTTTACTGTATCAAGGACATGAGAAAAGCTTCTCTTTTATTTTTCTAACACTTTTTTAAATTATTCTATAAATTACTTCTTTGAAGAGTAACAAACACATACGGTAACACTCTTTTCCGATACTCTCGATGTTTACAAACATGCATACCTGAAATTAATGTTTCTTTTAAAAATTTTAATTAATATACAAATTAGACTATAAATGTTCACAAAGGTAGCTTATTACTAAAGAGTACCATGATTCTACTAAAGAGAGCATGTTACTTACTGTTTTCCTTCATTTTTGACTGAATGTTTTAGAAAACGGAATATTAGATTGCATCCGCTCCTCCATATGAAGAGTTTGAATACTGGATATCTCTTCAATAGCTTTTTAAAAGAATGCAGAAAAGACAACGAGAAAAGAATGCAGTCACCGTTAGGCTTTGAGAAAATACGCATAGAGAGTATTACCAGCATATTTGTCCATCTCCGATGCTTTAAATATTTTAGTTCAGTATGAGTGTTGTTTTAGTGTAAAATAATACTATGGCGAAGATTTTTATGATATTCTCATTAAAATATTAAAAATATTTTTTTTTTAATCTCGCATTTTCTAAATAAAAAAACCTGTTTGCATTTCTGAATACTTTATATAACGCCTGGGCGTAGTCAGAATGTATCCTCAGCCACCCCCAATGCAGTTTTCATGTTTAAGTTTTACGTTTAGTTTCAAGAAACAAAATGAAAGAGTGGAAGGAAAAGCAGACTGTTATAAAAAGTCTAGCTACTATCATACTTTCAACACATGTTTTTCTTTCCACCTATCTAATTGTAGGTAACAACACCCATATTTTAAATCTTCACTAGTATCCTTCAATCAGTAGTTATATTTCAATGCACTCGTAATTCAACAATTTATCTAGATTTACAATTTACAGAAATATTGGAAATAGAGATATCGTCTGTTACAGTCTGTTTTGGCTACGCCTCCAATAGCTGAAAATGTTTTCCCTGGAAAAGAAAATAGATTATAAATTACAACTTAAAATGAATAAATGACTGAGTTAAAATATTTAATTTCCAAAACAAAATGTACAAATTGACAATGAACAACTTTGTAAAAAATCACAATGCAATTCAAGAATTTACCTCCAATTTCAAACTTAGAACTATTTCCATGTATGTAGTGCTTCAAAAAGTACTTATCACAGTACAGCTTATAAAACAAATAATTTTTCAGATCACTGTTAAACTAAGATAAATGTGGCAGTTATAAAATGAATATGTATAGATCTATATAAAATGAATCTATAAAGAATGTTGTTCGAGAAACAAGTACTGCTACATGGTTTTGGAACACAAATTAAGATAAACTAATTGCACTAGGGACTCCAAATCATTCAAGCTGATTTTTCATAAAATTCACTATACACAGTAATAAACGATAAACTGTGCCTTTTGTGAGACTTTCAGAAAAAATTCTTAAAAATAGAATTGTGCTGGAAAATTTTTTACAGAGTAACCCTTTTGGCAAAATTTTCGATTTTTAAGAAAGTTTCGTAGCTGATACAGATTTGTCGTTTATTACAGAACAAAGTTCAACTTGTGAATAAACAATCTAATCAAACAATCAAAAACAATCTAATATTTTTCGAATTCATGACATAATTAGTTTATTTGTATTTATGAATCAAATTCAAAAGATTTTACGAACTTCTATTTTTACATCTGAACAGCATGCAAACGTGTTACGTGAAACTCACATACTATCAAACCCTAGAATGTCTACCTACGTTCTATCTATTTATTTATTATTATTATTTTTTACCAATCAATCCAAATTTAATAAAAACATTTTTGTGGGGGGAGGGAATCTAAATGCAAATCAATAAAACAATCCCGTGTTTTTCTGTTAAACTTCTAATTAAATGTTCTTGAAATTTTCTTCGAAAATAATTTTGTGAATATTGACGTTATATATTTTTGTGTAACCAAGTTTACAAATGAGAGTATTTTTCAGAATTACTATATTTCTACATTTCATTTCTACCATTTGTTCAGTATAATACACAAAACTAAAAAAAAAAATTACAGGTCTACCGCCAATTTCGTTTTGAAATGACAGTCCCACCCTGCTTCCTCCCATTAGTTCTAAAAAACACATTTTGATGCATGGGAGGCGGAGATAACACATACGGTAACACCCTTTTCGGATACTCTCGATGTTTCCAAACATGCATACCTGATACATTTTGGTTTATTTTTAAAGTTTTAGTTAATATACGAATTAGACTATGTTCCCAAAGGTAGCTTATTACTAAAGTGTACCTATTCTCCCTGCATGTTACTTACTGTTTTCCTTCATTTTTAGAAAAGGGTTAGAAAACGGAATACTAGATTGCATCCCCTCCCCCATATGAAGAGTCTAAATACTGGCTATCTAGTCAGTAGCTTTTTAAAAGAGTGCAGAACAGCCAACGAGAAAAAAAAAATGCAAGTTACCGTTAGGCTTTGAGAAAATACTCATAGTGAATATTGAAAGCACATTTGTCCATCTCAGATGATTTAAATTTTATTTTTTTCAGCATGAGGGTGCTTGAGAGTAAAATATTACTATAGCGAAGATTTTCATAATATTCTCATTAATTTTTTTTAAATATTAAGATTTTTTTAAAAATCTCATTATTTTCTAACTTTCTGTTTTCATTTCTGAATACTTTATATAACGCCTGGGCGTAGTCAGAATGTATCCCGACCCTCAATGCAGTTTTACTGTTAAGTTTTACGTTTTGTTTCAAAAAACAAAATGAAATAATGAAAGGAAAAGCAGTCAGAATGTTATAAAAAGTCTAACTACTTTCATCCTTTCGACACGTTTTTTGTTTTCATACTTTATTGTGAAATAATCTCAATATCCTTTTACCCAAACACCAAAATTTCATTTAGTTTAGTATGAAAACTATCTAATTGTAGGTAACAACACCCATATTTTAAATGTTCACTAGTATCCTTCAATCAGTAGTTGTATTTCAATGTACTCATAATTCAACAATTTATCTAGATTTACAATTTAGGGAAATCTTAGAATTATAGTTAGATATACCATCTGTTACAGTCTGTTTTGGCTATGCCTCCAAAAGTTAAAAATATTTTAACTGGGAAAGAAAACGGATTATGAATTCCAACTTAAAACAAATAAATAATTGAGTTTAATTAATTGATTTCCAAAACAAAATGCATATAAAGTCACAAAGCAATTCAAGAATTTACCTGGATTTACAAATATATTAGAATAAGGGGATATTAGATCAAAAATAGAATACGTACTGTCTTCCGCATACCATCTTTTGGCTACGCCTTCGATAGCTAAAAACAATGCACTGGATGGATTATAAATTACAACTTAAGGATGGATTATAAATAAAAAAATTAATATAAATAATCAATTTACAAAACTAATCATTTATTAAAATAACAAAGAAATCCATCAGTTTTTCTAGATATACAGATATTGGTATTGGGATGGGCATAAATCATGAACATTCTCTTTTGGCTACACCTTCAAAACCTTAAAAAAAAAAAAAATCGTTTGGAAACGAAAATGGAATAAAAGTTACAATTAAAAAAAGAGAGAATTTCCAAAACAAAGTATTTATGTTAATCACAAAGTAATTCAATAATTTATCCAGATTTACAGAAATATTTGTATCAATTTTATTAATTCTAAAACAAATTATTCTCCCAATATTTCTATAATTTTTCTAGTTTTTCCAAGTGTTGTAATGAGATGGCGTGATTTCTCTGGCGGGGGATGGGTTATAAAATATAACTTAGAAAAACTGGGCTTAAATAATTAATTTATAAAACAGAGTGTTTATGAAAATCACAAAGTGATTGAACGGTTTACCCAGATTTACTGAAATATTTGAATTAGGGCCGGACGTACACTCTTGTATTCCTTCCTTTCTCTACTCTTTCAGAAGTTCCAATTCAGACTGGTTTGAAAATAGATTATAAAGTCCAAAATTTAATAAAATCCGCATTTGAATAATTGATATTCCAAAACAAAGTATTTCTGAATTGTAAAGTAACTCTCGATTAGAAAGTGCACCTTAACGCGGTACGCTGCAAACTGCATTTTCTTACACTGTCTGTCTATTTTTTTTTTTTTTTTTTTTTTTTTTTTTTTCATGAAAGGTAGAAAATCTATTGTTAGTAATTCCAGTGCACTTTGCGTAACTTAGAGCAGAATGTTTTGCTACCTTATTAGTATTATAAAAACGAATTTTACAAATCTATCAAGAAAAGGCTTGAAAAGTTTCCTCACCACTTTTATTATACAGTGACTTGCATATTACAATTTAGGCCAAAATTTGAAACTCATACTTACCTGGCACTGGGGTCAGCCTTGATCAGGAAGGAGGCTCCCCCGAGCAGAGGCCCTTCATTGCACTTCGAGGGGTTGACGTTCGCCACATCCGCAAATCGCGGTTGCTTGGGGTGCATAATTTTTGGTAGCTGGGACTGCGTTCGCGCTGTCCCTACAATTTAACGGCAGAAAGTATAAATAACATATTTCAGCTCGTACACAGACACCTTGTTTTTCAAGCTGAATCCTGAAGCATAGAACTGTCTTACTATGGGCAAGACAGGGCACCCAATTTTTCGATGGGCTCCCCCTGAAATACGGCTGTCCAGACGAAACTGAAAACAGTCGGAAACCTAGAACATGCTGTAGTTGACATTTTCTCCACTCTGGCACTACTTTTTTTTTTTTTTTTAACAGAATGCATCTTATCTATAAATATTTTGCAGCGCTTGTTCATCCATGCACATATTGAAAACAATTTTTAAAAAATTATTTGTTGGTTTATGCTTTTTTAGGTGCTTCCTCTAAATGTAATAAGTTAACGATCAATATATAGCTTAATTTATTTTTTATTTGCACCTTCAAAAGATTGTAGCACTTTTTAAAGACGTTTTTCGTAATTAGTGCATATTTCAATGTATTAATACACCATTTTCCTTTTTCTTTCGTCGTATACGTATGTCCGTATTAATAAAAGGTAAGAATAATGTCGTTGTCTGAGCAGTGCCTAGGGAAGATTCTCTACATCTGCCATTCAATAATAGATGAGACGAAACGAGATGTTTACATGAAAGGAGCAAACACTGGAAAGAGCCACTGAACAGCCCTTTCCGAATGTAGGCGGAAACCTTTTCCTGATGTTTACGCCTACATGAATTGTAAGAATCTGTTTTGACTTTCGATGGGTAAGAAACACTGATTTTTTAAGCTCCACAAACAGTAAACAAGAAATTTAATTGATTATTTGAATAACCTATCGTGATCTTTGAAACTAACTATGAATGCTGCTGAAATACTAAAATCTGTATCATGAACTGTTGCGCGTGTATCCGGAAACCTTTTACTGATGTTTAAGACTACTTCAATTGTAACAAAAGGTTATGATTTTCGATAAGTAGGAAAGACAGACAGGACCGTGTTTCTAATTTGGCCTACGGCGGCATTTTCTTCTTTCTTTCTTCCTTTTTTTTAAGCGCAGGCGGAATTCAACTGTGGCAGATCATTTTTTCCCCTTCGTTCTTATTAAAAAGTATTTATCCATGAGTACATTCATGTCGTCCAGACTGATTTCAATGTCATAAGCCATTCGCCTGGGCTGGGCGAATGACTATGGATGTCGCTCCCAATATATGACATGAATACGAATTTTATGCGTTCAAAAATGTACTTTATAAAAACATTAAAGCACTCCCCTAAAATGTTTCTACCTATTGCACTTTTAATTTAAATTATTGATTTTCTCTAGAATTCATATCCCCCCCCCCCCAAACTGACAAATCATTAATAGTATGCATGGAGATATAAAAGTAAGAGGAGCATGATGGGAGCGAACGATTTTAATTTTGCCTATGGATGCAGGACCTAAATGCGGAACCCTGAAAACAGTTTTTTAAGCTCCGCAAGCAGTAAACAAAAGATTTCATTAAAAAATTAAATAATGAATTGTGATCTTTCCAAATAATAATGAGTTTTATTAAAATAATGAAATCGGCATTATGAACTGTTTAAGAGCAAGTATTTGCTCATATAGGCGGAAACCTCCCTCTGAAGTTTACGCCCACTTCAATTGTAAGAATGGTTATAATTTTCTGAGGGTACGAAGCTCAGATTTTGAAGCTTTACAAAAAGAGCAAAGAAAAATTTTCAATAAATATAGAAAAAAAAAAAAAAAAAAAAAAAAAATAGGTGGCTCATTTCTTTCAACGAATCCTTAGAGTTCTGAATCAATTTTTAAGAGAAATTTTGTGTATTATGTTTTGTATGTAAAAGCACTTAACAAACAGTTTTTCTATTTTTAAGTTTAAGGTTAATTTTTAATACTCAGTAATTTTTTTCATTTAGTTAAATAATAAATATTATTATGATAAATACCGACTAACCGTATCAAGGTATAATCACAAGTTTGAGACAACTTCGAATGACTAGTCATTTATACTAATTAAAAACACTTCAGTTATAAATTAGTAAGTAAACGTTATACAAATTATTAATATATCATTACATAAATTATAAAAGCTGGTATTTTGAGAAAGCGATAGACGTCACAAAGCTTTTGAACAACTTTAAAAACTATTAAAATTAAACCCTCGGATAAATTAATGCTGCTTCATTCCCAAATGTTCTATGCACTAATATTAACAGATTAAGTATATGTTTCATTCAACTTTCAAGAAAAATTGTAAGCACAAAAATTGTTTTGAAAATTGGGCGGGGAAAAACTCCTTACGAAAATATTGCAAAATTCTAGTTTTTTTTTTTTTTTTTTTTTTTTCCTGAACGTATCCAATCATAATTCTTGTAAGTTCACTGTTTGCATTCGTGCATAGTACACTTCGTAAAAAGTCATTCTTAATTTTTTTCGAGGATCGAGTGCATCGATCGCATTTCGAGGATCGAGCGCAAATTTGAACACCATAAAATGGTGTTCAAAATTTACATGCTGGAGGGACGCCGAATCTACCGTCATCTAATTTTGCAACAGTTCTTAGCCTCACCTCCTAAAATGCCACATTAAGAAGCTGCAGTGGCGAAGGCAGGATTTGGATTTCATTCAGTTTAAGTGGGGGTGGGGGGTTGCTGTGTATCAAATTGTAAGCCAAGTTTCCTTTGTAAGCTAAGTAATGGGTTAGATTTCGGTGTGGGGGCCTGCAGTCCATTTCTGAGAGCGTAAAATATCAGAAAGCCATGTCTTAGCACTTAACACTTCTTTTTATCACAAAATCATCCGTCACCTAAGTACTTTTTCCTAGATAGATGCTAATAAAATTAAACAACCGAGCTACGAATTGAAAATTTTTAATTTGCTCATTGTCAATTTGTTTCTGGCGAATTAAATTTCTTCCTCCATATTCGGTTTTGGAGAAGGGGGTGCTGTGTATCAAATTGTAAACCAAGTTCCGACTGTAAGCTTCATATGAAATTGTAAGCTATCTAATGGATTAGATTTCGGTGTGTGTGTGTGTGTGCGTGGGGTAGGTAAAGCCCGGCCAGCTTCCCAGTGGATACGTCTCTGAGAAGATGTAGGTCGTATAATGAAGGATATTAATTACTTTTTGTCTCCACATATATCAATGAATTGTTATCATATTTTTTAGATCGTCTTTCTCTTTTCACGGAGTGCTCGGAACCTTTCTCACGGAATATTGCTCAGACATTCATCTTAAATTGTAATAATTTTTTAAACTTTTTTTTTTTTTAACTGTACAAAGATGAAAAAGCGTTTCATAATAATCATAGATGAAGAGACGTTTTGTTTATAGAAGTAAAAAAAGAAAAGATTCTGATTTTGACAGCTGAAACGTCTGTTTAATTGCGCAGATTGCATAATCTCTCTTCGGGGCTCATGGTAGCAGCGCTGAACTCCAGAGCGTCAGAAAAGAGAAATTCTCCGTATTCGCGGTTTTTTTTTTTTTTTTTTTTTTTTTTTTCGTTCCGTTTGTAAAAACGTGTATAGTATCGCAAGCAGCCATGACGCTGGAGGTAAAGCTTTTAGCCTCCCCAATTTAGTTCGGTTCAGTTGTACATTTTATTTCGATCAAACCAGTTTTTCTATAGAATTAACCCCCCCGAAAGGAGTCTATTTAAAATAATATACTTAGTTTTTTAGTTTGATTGAAAGAGAATTTTTTTTTAATCAGCTGTTTACACGCTACGGTATCTTGCATAACTTCTCCAATATTGCCTTTCTTGCATAATGACATAGTAATGAAATTTATGAATATTTTTAAAACATGTACAAGTTTTTGTAAGGAATCTAAAGCTTCCAGCACAAACTGAAAAACTAATGTAAAATTTCTTACCTAAGTCAAGGAATTGAATTATTTGTTAGTAGACATACAACATTCGCTCGTGCATATATTTATGTGCATTAGGAATGTGTTGTGCTGATTTGGGTTCTAGTCAATATCATGTATTGAGATATTTGAGAAACAGTCGGTATTAGGATAAGTTTTTCTCAAACACAGTTAAATATGGCAGTACACAATTTTGACAATAGTATGCAATGAGTACTCGTGAGCAAAGCTACTTATAAAAATGAAGTTGTACTGATTATATTGACACACACTATGCTGACAACTGTACGTAAAAAATAACCAAAATTGTTTCATCTCTGCCTGCCTTGAACGTAGCTCCACCTCTACTTCTAACACCCACATATAAACTTTTTACTCTTGAAAAGTGTTACTTGTCATTTTTCTACAATTCCTATTTTTTATGTAAGTAGAATGCTTTCAATTTATTTAATTTTAATGTTTATTGCTGATATTGTGAAACAAATTGTTTTATTGTGGGCGTTAATTAAGAAGGCGGAGCTTTTCCGTCAGAGCTTTATAACTAGTTGGAGAAAAACGTACTTATACGTAACTTATCAGCAGTGTGTTAGTACAGTAAACTCCCGACTTTCCAACCTAATTTGGCGTAAGGAGGGCCGTGGTAGCCCAGTGATTAAGGTGTTGGACTCGTAACCGGAAGGTTGCGGGTTCGATATCGGCGTACCACCGATATCGAAGTCCCCCACCTTCTGATGAGGTTCCAAATTGTGGCGGGAAATTCCGGGAAGGACTTATATGTAGCTCTAAGCGACACATTCAGTGACGCGAGCTGTCCTCTCCTGGCAAATAAATAAATAAATTTGGCGTAAGGGTAGGCCGGATTTAAAAACCCCAAAAAACCGGAACTTACATTGTTGTTGAGCCCCAAAAGAAGTTTTTCTTTACTTCTTTACCACAATGATTTTTCTAATTTGTTCTTTTTCTCCTGATTCTCTCTCTAGATCTAGCTCTTTATGTTTATTATCTGACATTTACAAGAATTCGTTATAGCAGCGAGGGCGGAAACATTTTCATATAACCTCCCTGGCCTGGGCTACGCCTCTGAAAGTCCAAAATACATAGTCCAATGAAATAAGGAGTAAACCATATCAGGATATTAAATAGATAAAGCTTCTCTGTCTCTCCCGATAGCAAGAAGGGCGGTCATCGTTCTCTTTGTGTTTATCATCTGACATTTACAAGAATTCGTGATGGCAAGGAGGGCTGAAACATTTTCATATACCCTCCTTTGACTACGCCTCTGAAAGCTTAAAACGGGAAAGAGAGGCCCATGATCCTGTCGGAAACAAACCCAATTTGGTTTCATAAACATAAGGAGAAAACCGAAACATTGTTCTCAAAATGAATTTTATTAATTAAATCAAGGAGATCACCTTTTAATTATCATTGGCGATTCAAGATATGACATCAAATTACAGTGGGAATTTAAGGTATCGGTCATAAAAGTTTCATTTAAAATTTTTTGTGATTCACAAATATTTGCAGGAAAAACGTTAGTTAATTAATAATAATAATAATAATAATAACCTACATTAGCAAGATTTTTTCGGGATACAATTTTTTAAATAAATTTCCTCTCCTGATGAGTACCTTAATACGTACAATATGTTTGAGGACCCAAAAAATTTTTTTCTTGAACCGTTTTTTCATTATGCTCAATTTCAAAGTTCTATTAAGATATCGACGAAATAACAATGGTAATAATAATAATAATACTTGAAATTGTTATAATGAAGAATAAAATTAATTCAGGGATCGTTTGTTTCTAGTTTATTAGTTTTTAGTGCAACTTGTGAAGAGGTATCTTGAAATTTTTCGAGTCCCTGATCAGTTTATCTTAATTTGTATTCAAAGGCCGTGAAGAAGGTTTTGTTGAGAACGTAGAGCAATGCAGGGACGAAACGATTGTCTTCAAGCCCCAGGAATGATCATCTAAAAAAAAAAAAAAAAAAATTGTTGGAATATTAGTGATATTTCCTAGCATGGTTTTCTAAAATTTAATATTTTTATTTGAAAGAGAAATTGGAGCTAAAAACAAAAATTATAAATATTTTTCATTTCAGTGGTAAAATGTTGCAATAAATAAACTTATTTGAAATTACTCTGTTAATATATTAACTGGGCAAAATTTAATAAACGTAAATTTAATAACCATTAGTTAATTTTATTTAAAGGGTATAATGGTTGTAACTGCTTTGAAAATGTGGAACTTAAACATTCAGTATAAAAAAATGCATAAAAATTTATATAAATAAACTGTTTATCATTTGCATACGTGTTTACTTTAATGTATGCTAAAAATTAGCTTAATTACTCCACTTAATGTGTATTAAAAATCAAATCATTAAAATAATCAACCATGAGAGTAAGCACTACTTTGTTTTTCCTTCAAATTACATGCATCTGTTTACTTAAATGTCTACACGTATCATAGTAAATAAACTAATAATGAGTTTATACTGGAATTATTAACACAATTATGACTTAAAACTACATTAAATAACATTGAAAAGCTTGAAAGAGCCTGCTATACGTGAAGATGCAAGCATCCGTAGGCCTCTTTGGATGACTCATCGAAATACAAGCGCAGGCCCGCAACAAATAACAACCCCCTCCCCCCATAGCTGCGCCAGCTACTAAGTAAGCTACTAATTAACAGTTTGCTACTAGAAAGAGCATTAAAAATTTGAAATATTTGTCTAATTTTCACAAAGCAGCAAAAATTTTGATATTCTATCAATGAAATATATTACCAGGAGTTTTGGGATCGAGCTCCAATATAAATAACATCGGGCGGGTTTAAATTCGAAGTCCTAGGCTTGAAAAATGAGTCTAAACACATCTCTAATGCACACATTTAAAAACAATAACAATAATAATAAGTTAAAGCTGACCTGAATAAGAATTTCAATGCATTCTAATTCTGCTCGAAAATTCTCGTATTATTATTATCTGAAAATTGTATCCCTTCCTGCGGCCTCCCCCCCTGGTGGTTAAAAACATACTGACTGGAACAAATTATCACTTACAAGTTACACTTTTTTGGTAAAATTAATTTTAAATATTAATCACTGTTGAGATTTCAAGTTGTTTACTCCATAGATTTTCAGCTATTAGTTAACAAATAAACTTGAAAAATTTGTATATATAATTTCTACTCTAAAAAAATTGTGTTAGAAACTGAAATTAATTCGACCTCAAATATATAATTTCAAAATATCCCATTTTCCAGCTGTGATGGCACCAGACTTTCCCCGACGGGAGGGCCATCTTCCCCGACAGGGGGGGGGGCAACCGATAAACCCCCAAAATTTTACGTTTCAGTACTTGCACAGTAGCGTGGAGCGAAAAACACTTTTTCTCGAAATTCACATTGCCTGAGTCATTAAATGGTGCGAAACGGATAAGAACAAATTGTCTCCAAATTTCAGCTCAAAATATTGCCATCTTCAGGTTCCACACCTCAAGCGAATATATCCCCAGTGTCTTTTTTTTGTCTTTAATGAATTTCTATTGAAATAATTAAGTTTAATTATTTAATTGAACAATTAATACTCCGATACACCTGCTCTATCAAGAACAACGGCTAGTTCGGGCATTTGGTCTCTCTTGGAGATTTAGGGAATCTCATCCTCAGTCGTTTTCCGACATTTGGCTCCCTGACTAACGAAATCGTCATCATTTTCTGAGGTATATTCCATTTCTGAATCAGATCCCAAGTCGACGTTTGCTTCTAAATCTACGATTTCCAGCACTGACATGTGATAATAACGTATTAATAAAGCAATTTAATAATGAAAACATATCTAATTATTCAATTAATTAATTAAATATTATTATTTTAATAAAAATAAGCCAAAAATATATTTGCTTGAGTTGTGGAACCTGAAGATGACAACATTTTAAGCTAAAATTTGGATACACTTTGTTTTTATCAGTTTCGCACCCTTTAATGACTCAGGCAGTGTGAATTTTGAAATAAAGTTTTTTTCGCTCCACCCTATTGCACAGCCTCTAAAAAAAGTATTCCAGTAAGAGATAAATTTCCTACCATAAGCGTAAAGTTTTCAAAATTATTGGGGGGCCGGGCCCCACAACCCCATATGTTAACGTCATTGGCGTAGCCAAGGGAGGGGGGTTAGGGGGGATCATAACCACCCACCAGGAAGAATTTCTTGCCATACAAAATGTATATTCTTCACTCCCTTATCATATTTAGACACATCTGAACTTTTCTTCATTTCATACTTTACATTGCATAATCTGATTTTAATTAACCAGAGCCTGGCGAGGGCAGCTTATAGTAACATTGTGTGTTACGTGGCGTCACAATGAATACTAAATCATGATTGAAATCAAAAGAAGAAAAATTTTAAAAGTACAAATAAAGGTTTTTCTTAAACGTTTGTAAATGGCGTAAATACATTTTTTTTATGTTAGTATAAATTAGTTTTCTGTATTTAGTGATAAATTATTGGGTGGGCTCAGCCCCTATTCACAATTTATTGGGGGGGCTCGAGCCCCACCGGCCCATATAACTCTACGCCTATGTTTCCTACTTTGGTTTCGTAAATTAAAAATTATTATGATGAGATGGTCATTAATTATCTCTTCTTGGTTAACAGGAAAGCCCAGTGATTTTCACCAAAGTCGTAGTTAAAAAGATCGTTACGAAGGCAATTGTCAGCAGATCGGGCAACTCTGCTTATCCTAGTAATGTGGATCTTGTTCGCTGGTTTCTTCGATTCCCGAGAAACATACTCCGAGCTGCAGATAATCAATATTCAGTATATGAATATCGTATAATTCCAAGCAGAATGAGAATGGAAGTGAACGGAACCTCTACGGTCGGGTCAGACACTTTGAATAGAATTTTTTATCTGGTTTCAAAATTTCCTTCGTTTTTCTAAACCAACAAATTCTCTAAAAAAATCCCCAACGACACTCCCCGACAGGGGGGCCAGGGATCCCCGACGGGGGGTGCATGGCCCCCCTGATCCCCCCGCTGGCGCCAACCCTGTTTTCCAGCAAAATGTTAAAATTATTATTTCTGATAACCCCTCCTACAGCAACACCCCTATTCGTTAAGAACTTACAGATTGAAATAATCATAAATCAGAAGTTTCATTGAATATTAAAATTCGTTATAAATAGTGAATGCTTTGTTTTTAAATTAGTCTGCTTCGTAAGTTCTCAGTTATTGGTTTACAAATGAATTTGAGAATTGCAAACGTACGCACGCATATTAAAAAAAAAAAAAAAAAAAAAAAACTCTCATAAACTGAAGTTTTGACACGAAACATAGAATTTCAATACATTATATTTTCACATAAAAGTATTCATTTTGTTACTTTCAGTATCTGCTTTATAACTAGTAGTTGATCAAGGGGAGGATCTAGGGGCTTCAGCTCCGGTAAAGGGTGACATTCTGCAATGAATAGCCCATATTACATTGGTAAAATGATATTTTCTTATAACTTAACCTCTCCCGAAAACTTTTACATTGGTTTAAACTAAAATTTTGCTTTATCGTACGTTTTGTTTGGGTCAAATAAGTTTCTTTTCAAAATTTAGCTAGATCTGCTCTGTTTATAACATCCTCAGTATTCCAGTGGAACATGGGCGTCACAACCTATGGGGGCTCATCCCCTTTCCCTTCTCTCAATATTTTGCCTTATTAATATTAATTGTTAATAAAAACAAGGAAAAGAGAGCATATTTTGTTTTTCGTCAGCACCCTTTCCCCCGTCCAGTAATGAGCAGGCACGCTTGTGCGACCTAATAGCAACATAGGAAGAGGTGTTGGAATACAGTAAAAAATAAGATTATACAGATGGTATTCGAAAGAAATGCACACAGGTACTGAAATATGTATACATCAGGTACAGAAACAATACATGACCTGGCTCGAAAAATATCTGTTGACGGCTTACCTTTTATTCTGGATCCCCAAGACTATTTTATACGTATGTATGAGCATGAAAGTAATCAACCTATTCGTAGTAGGTGTATCCAGGCGTGGTACATAGGATGAAACAGTTTCAACACAGTACTTTATAAATACTGCATGTACAAACTGTTTGAAACCTCTCTATCTTTCCCAATAGTTTCTATTCTTTTATTAATGACGGCTTACCAACCACTTCAAATTCTGATTTATAAATTCTCTTTAAATTCTGATTGACTCTGTTCAGTCTTTTATAACATCTGGCTCTTAGTCAGAGGAGAAGGCACCAGAACATATATTTTCCTCCCACTTCAATTTTACCCTTAAATTTTACATTAAGTTTCAAACGGTCAAAATGAAAGAACAAAAACCCCATTATTATAAAAAGGGCTAAATACTTTCAACTTATCAAGAGAAATTTCCACACTTTACTGTGAAATAATCTCAGTCCAATTGACGAAATACCGCACGTTGATGCAGTTCAGTATGGAAACTTACTCAGTTGAAAGTATCAATATTATTTTTTTATTTTAATTAGCATTGTTTTATCAATAATTAAATTTAATATATTCACAATTAGGCAGTTCATCTAGATTTACAGAAATGGTGGAAGTAAGGGTCGGCGTATGTAATTCTTTGGCCACACCTTCGATAGCCAAAAAAATTCAAGAAAATAGATAAAGAATTACGAGTTTTGATAAGAATTAAACTGAAGTGATTTATCTCTAAAATGAAGTCTACTTAAAAATTGCAAATAATTCAATAATTTATCTGAGGATATTATGGATTTGGAAGTAGGCATATACCATTTTCGGTTACAATTTCGACAGCTAAAAAGATTCCAATTGGAAAAGGAAACGGGCAGAATTTACAACTTAATACAAAACAACAAAGCATAAATTACAACTTAAATTAAAAAAAAAAAGGTTTTCCAAAGCAAATTATTCTTTAATCTAAAAAAAAATCAACAATACTAGACTTACAGAAATGTTGGAATTAAAGGTGGGCGTATTCAACTTTGGTTGCACCTTCGTTAGCAGAAAAAAAGGACTGGAGAATAAAATTTATTATTAATTGCAAGTTTCTAAAAAAAAAAAAAAATGATGTGATTAATCTATCTATAAAGTAAAGTATTTCTGAAAATCACGAATAATTCAAGGCTTCATGTGCAAACAAAAATCTTGTAATTAGAGTTAGGCGTATATCTTTTTTCGGCTACACCTTCACCCGCTAAATAGTCTTACTGGAAAGGAAAATAAATTATAAATTAGAACTTTTAATAAATCAACTTAATTATTTGATTGTCAAAACAAATTATCCTTTAAAATAGCAAATAATTTAACAGTTTATCTAGATTTACAGAAATGTCATAATGAGGTAGGTGATCGTGTATCCTTCTTTGAATACATCTTCCATAGCTAAAAGGATTATAACTAGATAAGCAGACGGATTATAAAATACGACATAATTTTAAATCGCTTTATATAAATAGAAACTTAAATAAAAAACTGAATAAAAAACTCATACTTTAAGTAACTGACATTCAAAACAAATTATTCGTTAAAACCTCAAATAATTCTTCAATTTATCTAGATTTACAAAATGGTTCAAATTAAAGGTATCACCTATTTTTTTTTAAAATTGACTGAAAAAAAAAGATTATAAATTATACATGTTTTAATTAAAAAATCCATTGAAGTGATTCATCTCTTAAGTAAAGTCTCTCTGAAAATCGCAAATAATTCAAAAATTTATCTGTAGTTACAGGTATCTTGGAATTAAAAGTAGGCGTATATCATCTTACTTCAGCTACACCTTCCACAGCTAAATAGCCTACGATTGGAACAGAAAATAGATTATAAATTACAGCTTTTTATGATAAATCAATTTTAATAATTGCTCTCCAAAGCAAATTATCCTTTAAAGTCGCAAATAATTCAACAATTTTTCTAAATTTACGAAATGTTGTAATGAGGTAGGCGTATATAATCTTACTTCAGCTACACCTTCCACAGCTAAATAGCCTACGATTGGAACAGAAAATAGATTATAAATTACAGCTTTTTATGATAAATCAATTCTATTAATTGCTCTCCAAAGCAAATTATCTTTTAAAGTCACAAATAATTAAACAATTTTTCTAAATTTACGAAATTTTGTAATGAGGTGGGCGTATATCCATCGTTGGTTACATCTTCAATAGTTAAAAATATTTCTCTTGGGGGAAAAATGGATTCTAAATTATGACTTAGAAAAAACTGAGTCCAAATAACTAATATATAAAACAAAGTGACTGAACAGTTTATACAGATTTACTGAAATACTTGAAATTGGGCCGGACGTACACTCTTGTATTCCCTCCTATGGCTACTCCTTCAGAAGTTCAAATTCAGACTGGTTTGATAATAGATTATAACGTTCGAAATTTAATAAAATGCGAATTTGAATAATTCATATTCCAAAACAAAGTATTTCTGAATTGTAAAGTAACTCTCGATTAGAAAGTGCACTTTTAACGCGGTACGCGGCAAACTGCATTTTCTTACACTGTCTGTCTATTTTTTTTTTTTTTTTTCATGAAAGGTAGAAAATCTATTGTTAGTAATTCCAGTGCACTTTGCGTAACTTAGAGCAGAATGTTTTGCTACCTTATTAGTATTATAAAAACGAATTTTACAAATCTATCAAGAAAAGGCTTGAAAAGTTTTCTCACCACTTTTATCATACAGTGACTTGCAAATTAGAATTTATCCCAAAATCTTCAACTCATACTTACCTGGCACTGGGGTCAGCCTTGATCAGGAAGGAGGCTCCCCCGAGCAGAGGCCCTTCATTGCACTCCGAGGGGTTGACGTTCGCCACATCCGCAAATTGCGGTTGCTTGGGGTGCATAATTTTTGGTAGCTGGGACTGCGTTCGCGCTGTCCCTGCAATTTAAGAGGAGAAATAGTCTGAACACCTTTGAAACGTTACTCGTATTTGTATGTCACAGTACTAGCTGGCTTGGTCACTCAAATTGTTAGCATAGTTACACACTCAGCCACCGCAGTGAAAATATTCGGCTTGGGGTATGCATTTTCATGGATCCAAATTCCCAGTAGACTTCCATGTTAAAGACAAGCTACATCAAAAGGTTTGAAGACCGTAGCTGGGCTTCTTCAGTTGAGGGTTAGCTGTCACTTTGTGGACATGACTCCCTTTCCAGGGCGACGTTGGACACCTCCTTCAGTTGTTTGTTGTGACTAATCTCGGTTTGTTTACGTTTGGTGCCAGTCAGTCCTAGTCATTGGACTTTGTTTATTTTTCATCGCTGCTGGACGCTTTCATCATGTGGTCGTGGCCGAGCAACCCGCTGTGAAGCTCACTCCTTGTTCGGCTCTTGTTTTGTTTACTCGACTATAGACGATCTGTGTGCGTTTGTTTACGAACCGCTATCGATTTTATCCCCCTGCCAAGTTTTTGGGGGTTTTCAACTTCAAGATTTCTAATTTACATCTCTTAAAAATTTCATCTCTGGGAATAAGCGCGTGGCGCAGGTGTCCCATAGCTCATCTTGACGCACAAAAAAAGGGAAGAGAAGGAACGAAAATGGTGGCTAAGTGGACAGCAACCCAGGATAAAAGGACAAAGAACAGTATGAACCTTTTTTGTTATATTCCCGATTACCTGAGTAAGATTACGACTGTCCGGAATTGTATCTTAAAATGTGTAACATGTTTAATATCTAGGAAGGTGTGAGGTGAAAGGAAATGAGCAAATATTTTTTGTTTCATTTTTTTAAAAATCCGGTCTACCCTTACGCCGCATTAGTTTGGAAAGTCGGGAGTTTACTGTATTAACACACGGCTGATAAGTTACGTATAAGTACGTTTTTCTCCAACTAGTTATAAAGTGCTGGGCGGGAAATGCGCCGCCTTCTTAATAAAAATTAACGCCCACAATAAAACAATTTGTTCCCCAATATGAGGAATAAACATTCGAAATTTAATAAATTGAAAGCATTCTACTTATATAAAAATAGGAATTGTAGATATATGACAAGTAACACTTTCCAAGAGTAAAAAGTTTATGTATGGGTGTTAGAAGTAGAGGTGGAGCTACATTCGAGGCAGGCAGAGATGAAACAATTTTGGTTATTTTTTGAGTAAATGTTGTCAGCATAGTGTGCGTGTCAATATAATCAGTGCAACTTCATTTTTATAAGTAGCTTTGCTCACGAGTACTCATTGCGTACTATTGTCAATATTGTGTACTGCCATACTTAACTGTGTTTGAGAATAACTTATCCCAATACCGACTGTTTCTCAAATATCTCAACACATGATCAGTAGCAGCGTAAGACCGAAATTTAATGTGGGCAAGGTACATCTCCCCATCTAGGCCCTCTGATGGTGCAAGAAGAAGGGAATATAAAATAAAAAATCATTTAAAATTATAAAGTTTTTTATTCATTAAGAAACAAACCAAAATTTTTATTTATACTTCTTTAATACATGACAACTAATGTTGACAGACAGTCTGGCAACATTAGTTGGCGTTAAGCTGCTGGCCCATACTAAACATAAACGAATGATCAGAAACGACAGAGATGAGATGTTTTAATTAATTATTTTATAACATAATATAAGTAGTTTATCAGAAATATAGATTATTTCATTCACATTCATTTCGTGCGCCGAAGAGTGGAATATCTTTGAGAATTAATTCTAATGTATTTATTATAAGAAAAACCTTGTAGCGTGTACTTTTGGATTTTCCATATTTTTTCAAATTTATTTTCGGCTGTGGCGAGGCCCTTTGCACTGCGAGGCCGTGGGCGGTGGCCCACACCGCCCACGCCTTACGCAGCCTCTGCACATGATATTGACTAGAAAATACTCCAACTAATCATGACCAATGACAAATTTCCCAAATCCGCACAACACATTCCTAAGTGCACATAAATTTATGCACGAACGAATGTTCTATGTCTTCTAACAAATAATTCAATTCCTTGACTGAGGTAAGATATTTACATTACTTTTTCAGTTTGCGCTGGAAGCTTTAGATTCCTTACAAAAACTTTGTACATGTTTTAAAAATATTCACAAATTTCATTACTATGTCCATATGCAACGAAGGCAATATTGGCGTGATACACATAGTTAATCTTCTTTGTTGCAATCTACAATCGTAAAATAGTTGATGAAATTTCTAATAAATACTACAAGGCTCAAATCCATGTACTTTAGTTTTTCTCAAATTCATTTTGTATACAACCCCTATTTCGCATCTCAAAAAGTGCTGTAACCTAAAGCAGCGGTAACTCGGTTAATTTTGGTCGTAGTAGGTAGACTTCGTGCCGATTACAATCGACTGCAATCGATGACTAAAATAATATTTTACAAATTTCACAAAAATGCTATGATAAAATTGCATTATCATAGAATTCTTTTGATATTTGATTTCTTTAACATCAAGATTACTGATATTTTACTAAATTAACCTACATTAGTCATAATTTTTTGGGAAATTGTTAATAATTTTAATCGTAATCCATATCATTTCTTGTAATCGATTACAGATGACCGTGTAATCGCACGAAGTCTGGTAGTAGGACGAATTTCTTTTACTGTGCGTGAAATTGTACAAGGAAAGTTTTTCTAAATATAACTGATAGGACCAGAGGACCGTATAAAAATTTAAATTTCGTAATTTTTATAGGAATTGATTTATTGACTTCAATTGTTTCTGATATAATAGATTATGCAATTTAAAGCATTTCTGCAATTGGAACTATTCTTTGCCTAACAGTTTAGGAAATAGTCATCGGGCACTGTTATCTGGACACCCTGTATCCAGAGCCTCATTATCGCATGGGCAAATCGGGACTTTGCCCAGACAGACCCCCTAATTTCAAATGCCCAGAAATAGTCTTCTTTTATATCAAATTTTTTTGAAAAATAAAACAAATGTCATGGATGGGGCCCCCAAAATTCATCAATGCCCGGGCCCCTGTTGGTCATAATCAGGCCCTGCCTGTATCTTGGATATAACTTTTTTTGGGGCTGAATTCTAGCAACTTAACAAGCTCTCACACAAGTTACGACATTAGCAAAACAGCTCCGAAAAATGTTTGAAATGCCGATTAGCTAGGGATAATCCCAATGTCTCAAATTAACTTTAATAGGCTCTGTTGCAAATGAGAACAAAGTGCGCAAAATAATTATAAAATAAACGGTTGTCCATGCCATCTAGTGTCTAAGGTATTAATGGCAT
The DNA here is from genome assembly GCA_038373885.1 of Cheiracanthium punctorium. Taxonomy (NCBI): domain Eukaryota; kingdom Metazoa; phylum Arthropoda; class Arachnida; order Araneae; family Cheiracanthiidae; genus Cheiracanthium; species Cheiracanthium punctorium. Next base: position 856,839 of record JAWZYV010016279.1, read on the forward strand.
AACTTAAACCTAAAAAACACCATGATGTAGAGTAGATATTTTGAAAGTGAGGAGTATTCGCTACAAACCATCAAGCTTTTCTTTTTCTGATCGCGAATGACACTGAAAAACTTTTTGTGTGATGATATTACAATGACATAAAACATGTAGAGACATATACAATGATATAAAAGAAGACTATTTCAGGACATTTGATGAATGGCATAACTTAAACCTAAAAAACAGTATGATGTAGATATTTTGAAAGTGAGGAGTTTTCGCTACAAACCATCAAGCTTTTCTTTTTCTGATCGCGAAATGACACTGAAAAAGTTTTTGCGTGATGATATTACAATGATCTCAGGTTAGTACTCATACTAACTTTACGAGTAACTAATGAGTTCCGTTCAGGAACATAGCCAGAAATTTTTCATGGGGGGGCGGGGGGTTGGTTTTGGTTACGGCTACTGCCACTCGCATATATGTATATGCGTGTGTGTGATAAGGGAGTGAAGAATATACATATTTATGGCAAAAATTTCGTCATGGGGGGGTGACCCCCCCCCCTAGGCTACGCCACTGGTTCTTTTACGTCAAGAGTCAAATAATTTTGCTTATTTTTAGATTCCACGTCACTGGAATGAATTTGAATTACACATGGAAGAAAAATTTCCATTCCCTGCCTTGTGAAGAACGAGAATACAGCTAGTTTTTATATACTCCGAGCAGAGGCGTAGCCAAGGGGGGGTTAGGGGGGAAGGGGTTAGGGTTAGAAATTTTTGCCATACAAAATGTATATACTTCACTACATTATCACACATATGTATACATATATATGAGTTGCAGTAGTCGTAACCCCCCCACATGAAAAATTTCTGGCTACGCCCCTGACTCCGAGTAATCTGATTGTGCAGAATTTATGCAGCCTTGTTGGGTGGAGCATATTGTAGTATAACACTTTCTAATACAATCTTATTTGTGCTTAGATTACTGTGAGATGAATAGTTTTAACCAGTTTGCTCCCACTGCTTTTGTTGGACAAGCCAGAAAGCAACATCAGGAAGAGGAATCACTTGGGTCTTGCAACAATGGGAGCAAACAGGTTAACTGTAGTTCGATGATACAAACCTGCTTCCGTCTTGGTCCACAAAATAAACTAACAGTACAAGGTGCTCAAAAATTTTCAGAATGATTTTTCATAATCTGTACTACTCACTGTAATAAACGAAGGAACTAAAACTTAAAACTTTCAGAAATAGTTATTAAACAGGGAATTTCACAATAATGTTTCTAAAAAAGTGCACATTTTGAATCTTTTTTTTTTTTTAAGAATCATTTCTAAGCATTTCATAACTGATACAGATTTACAATTTATTACAGTTTAACAGACATTCTAAAATTTTTTATATCATTAGTTTATTTGTATTTATACAGCAAATTCTTGTGATATTTTCAAAATGACCTCTTAAAGCAATTTAATAATTATTTTTAAATTAGTGCTTTATAAATTAATCAACTGGTTTTTTCTTTTTGGTAGCAGTAAAAGAGCTATAATGCTACACACAGTATTTTCGAGGATACACATTCTTTTATAAACCTGTATTATTACATAAATTATTATTAACTCTAAAAAATATTTATTACTTGTAAATGCAACATTAGACTGTATTAGACTGCAAGTATTGACTGTAAACAGGGTGTCCTAAAAAGGAGTATCCGTTTTTAAAAATGAATAAAAAAGCCACAGCCAGCTGTCGTCAAAAAAGGGGTCTCTAGATCTATGGCACGCGATGAACGTTTCGATCGTCCGCCATCTTGCTGGTAGTTAAGTCGAGCGATGGCAAACAGCAGCCCTTTTTTCAGCATTGGGCAATCTATCCAGCTGTTCTCGCATTCTTCTGTTCTTCAGCAAATGTCAGTGCTGTTAAAAATAACTGTGACACAATTTTTTTTTACGGTAAATGACGTGCTAAGAAGTAAAGGATTCTCGTGGAGCTATGTCACCCGCAACTGTTTTTATGGAAATCCAGTCTATTCTTCGTGACTGGCAACAGTCAAAACGTCAGAGTTGGGTGTTCCCAGAGCGGGAACACTGCGCGTTAAAGGGTTAAGCTCACTTTACAAATAAATCCTTTCGTACACACGTCGCATACATAAGGTTTTTTCCCTGTATGAGTACGACGATGGATACTCAAGCTGCTCTTTTGCAGACTTTGCACACTTGAGGCTTCTCATTTGTGTGGGTACGAAGATGCGGGTTCAATTTCCCCTTCTGAGAGAAAGCTTGCTGACATATATCGCACGCATATGGTTTCTCTCCTGTATGATTTCGAAGATGGTCATTCAAGCTCGTCTTCTGAGAGAAAGCCCTTTGGCATAGGCCACACGCATAAGGTTTCTCCAGGCCCGGACTGGGAGGGTGGGGCCCGCCCGTCTCAAGAGAAGGGGGGGCCCGGGTTATTGTGTAACCGATAAATATTAGGATATGTTAACTTTCGGGGGATGGGTGGAGGAACGGTGTTATTATTAATTAATTATGATTGATAATTAATGCATTAATAAAATATTGATCTATTAATTAATATGCGTCATTCATATTAATTAATCCCTTGCTCATTCTGGAACCCTCTCTCAAAAATTTTTGAGAACTACATTTAAAATAAAGTGTTTGGAAGCCTTCTAGGGCGCAATTGCAGCTACAAAAAATTTTGCAAGTGTCAAACTTCTTTTAAGTGCTATCAGTATAACACTCTTTTTTTTAACTTAATTTTCTTTCTTTTTTCTGTTTGGGAGCCCGCCCTTAGCAGGGAGGGCCCGCCGAGGGTAGGGGCCCACCCGTCTGCAGGCAGTCAGACACACTGGCCAGTCCGGGCCTGGGTTTCTCCCCCGAATGAGAACGGAGGTGTGTTGCTAAATGTCCTTTCTGGGTAAAAGTTTTCTGACATATGTCACATACATGAGGTTTCTCTCCCGTATGCCTGTGAAGATGTTTTGCCAAATAACTCTTCTGAGAGAAAGCTTTTTGACACAGGTCACATTTATAAGGTCTCTCTTCTGTATGGATATGAAGATGCCTATTCAGATCTTCCTTCTTAGAGAAAGCTCGTTGACATACGTCACAGACATAAGATTTCTCTTTTGAATGGGTTTGACGATGAGTGTTCAAGTATTTCTTCAGAGAGAAAGCTCGTTGGCATACATCGCACACGTAAAGTTTATCCTCAGTATGGGTTTGAAGATGTTTATTCAAATAGGCTTTTTGAGAGAAAGCTTGCTGGCATACATCGGGCAAAGGGTTTTTCAGGTATATGGGTACTATAATCTTCCACAATTTCCTCCTGAAGGATTTCTTTTTCATACATTTTGTACTCAAAAAAGCACTCAGTGCAAGAACCTCTTCATTTTCTTTTCTTGATGTGCTTCTGAAGGATTTCTTTATCATATATTTTGCACTCAAAAAAGCACTCAGTGCAAGAACCTCTTCATTTTATCTTCTGATGGGCTTCTGACGGATATCTTTTTTCATACATTTTGTACACAAAAAAGCACTCAGTGCAAGAACCTCTTCATTTTCTCTTCTTGATGTGCTTTCAAAAGTTAAATATTTTAATACAGTTTTCAAGAATTTAAATTTTTATTCATCACATACACATTTTCATAGGATCTATATTTACTATTTCTTTTAATGATCTTGAGAAATGGTTTTTGAAAGATACCAAGATCTGATGAGTGAGTTCAGAAATAACTGTACAGTCACAGGAAATCACCAGCAATCTGCAAAATTTAAATAATAAATAAATAGAAAAAAAAATAGCATTGATATAAAAAGGATGTATCAATGGAGAATATTAAAATACATATTTTTTTTTCTTAAGTGTAATTCCATCAAGAGACATGAAAATATAGGATAGAGACCTAAAACTACCACAGTTAACTAATTAGATCTTTTTCAATGTATTGTGAATGTGTCAATATCCACAAAAATATCTATGCAATCCCATATTTTAAAGAAATACTCCTGCCAATAATGATGATGCATTGTTATTTCCCAGTTGTTGCTTTTTTTTAAATAAGGAATTAACATTTTCCCTCCTCTTCTCTGCTATGCCAATCCCAAGACTGAGTAAAAATAATTTTAAACTTGAAATAAAAGTTTAAAATTATTTACTCATGTAATAGTTGCACCCCTGTTTTGATGAAGAAAAAATTGTCAAAATGTTTTCCCAGCATAAAAGTTGCAGTCACGTGTTTAACCTTCATCCAGGAAATAGAAAATTATCAGCTGTACTCTTCCCAGAACTACAGTGCAACTGATACCTTCAGTGAAGTGATTTATTATAAATTATGTATAATGTTATAAGAATTTTTTTGTCAATATTTTCTGAAAGATTATCTGTGAATTCTATGTCTTTAAAAATATTACCAAAAGAAGAAAAATGTCTTCTCTGTGTGTGCATAACTGATGAAGATAATATTTAATAAACTACACATAATCTGGAATTATTTGGTACAATACTAGTTCTATTATAATCCCCCCACACACACCAGTAGTGTTTTAGCATGAGAAAGCACAATATTGTGAAGTAGATTTCCCCACAAAATAGTTACACCTAGACTTTCACAATGAAAAATTGGCAAGAAAGGTGCAACTATTACACAATTAAACGTGGTATAGATTCTTTTAACCTCATTTTCATCATATTTCACATGAATGAGAACTCATTGTGAATGAGACAACTCTAATACTATATTTATAGGTAGGTAGTAGGTCAGAGGATTATGTTGAAAGAAATTTCTACATTGTGATCTATCACCTGCCATGAAGTGAAAATTTTTGATATATCAATGATAAAATGGATAAAATCAATTGCTTTTACAATATTTTCATATACAGTAAAATTTTGTTATAATGTTTTTCAAGGGGATAGATGAAAAACTTCCCGGCGGTCAGCCAAGACGAGCGATTTTTCGCCAAGATAAATACCGAACACATGAAATTATTGATCGCTTGGAATATGATTGGCAACAGTTTGCCAGCGCATTTGACGAAGAAATAGCTATATATATATATAAGCCATTAAAAATTTCTCCAGAAAAGTTACCGTGCGAGGATTATTTTTCATTATTAATCTGACGATCGCTGAGAATCGTATTGAAATTGTTTAATAGCATGTAAATTGTCTAATAGCATTTTATCATTTCACTTATTTTCATGGAATTCTATTATTTCCGAAGGTTGAACCTGTTGGAAACCTGTGATTATTCGGCCACTCTTTTTTGGTAGCAGAAAATTCGCCAATGTACCTACTAAATGATAAAATTAGACAAAACACAACATAAAACAAAGGCTATTTTTTTTTTTTTTTCACCAGCATAATCCCAATTTCACTCATGAAAATAGTTTTAATTAGTAATCACATATTCGTGAAGCAAAAGATATATGTAAACAACTGAAACGAAAACCAAAACACTCTGATTTTACACTGAACTGAATATTTGCAGACTTGAATCATTCAAGATGAGATTCTTTCAGATTCAATAACTAATCCACTACGTACAGAATAATCTTCGCTTATTTTTGTTCAAGAAGTTAGGCAACATGAACTAAGGATTTTCATTGGTTACTCTGTCCCGCTCGAGAGCTAGCATTTCATTGGCTGCAATTTATTTACTGCGAATCTTTGTCAACAAATTCTGCTTTCTGATTTAAGTACTTGTTTCCGTCTTAAATTACGGATTGTATTTTGTACCCCTTTTTTTTAATTTTTAGAAAATAGTTTATTTACATAAGTATGTGGAACACTTCTGGTAAGTCTTTAATCCATATATATTTTTTAATTGATTTGGCGAATAAATTCAACTATTTACAGTCACCAAATACAGTATTTATTTAAAATTTAAACTGGAATTATAATAATTATTTTTTATAGTGATTCAAATTTGATTTTCGTGCGACCTGCAGTGGCGGATCCAGAAAAAAAAATTCTGGAGGCACTAAACATTTTTGTCGCATTTTTATTATAAAATCATGAATTCACAAAATAACTCAATCTTCTGCAGTGCAAACTTACTTCGTTTGAGAGGGGGCACGCGCCCCTGTGCCCCCCCCTCCCCTCTGCATCCATGCCAATAGCAACATGAGTAGGGTTTCCGATAAATCGTAAGGTCTAATAGTGCCCTTGAAAAAAATCAGGGACTTAATAATTGCTTAAGACTAGGGATGCAACAGATGATGATTTTGCCGAATATTGGATATTCGAAGTTCCTTTGATTGCCAGATACGGATATCCGGCACTAAACATGTATTTAGTTATTAAGTGTGTTTTCCCACTTTTTTAATATGACTTCAGAACAATAAATTGCTGACATGTTTTACACACCATGAAAGTATTTTTCAATAATTGACTTATATTTTACAAAACCTAAATAGCTTTACATATATGTACATAAAAAATGTTACTTAAAATAGGAACAGTTAAAATATTCTTTTTATGTATACAGTACTGGCAGAAGCAAATACACTTTGACCATTACTTTTGATAAGATACGTATAATAGATGAGTTATTTTTTTCCAAACATAGGTTTAATGCTTTTTTTCCTGTTTTAATCATTTAATACTAATTTACATTAACTCATTTTTAGTTCTATTTTAAGTTAAATTAATTTTAAAGATTGATAAATAAAAAATACATCACTTTTAAATATTTATAAGAAATTATAATTCTTTTTTCTAGTTTTGGTACTTACTTATGTATTATTAATGCGGTGATTTCCACCAAACTATTTTTTCGTCAAATATGCTGGCCAGTTGCTGCCAATCGTATTCCGAACCATCAAAAATTTCATGTGTCCATACATTATCTTGGTGGACTGCCAGATAATATGTATGTACCCTAGTTTTAAACAGGTGTGGAACACCTTTGGTACTTACGTATTATCCCGGCGGTCCACCAAGACGAGCAGTTTTCCAACTTGTGATCATGTGTCCAAGATCAATGTCGGACACATGAAATTATTGATGGTTTGGAATACGATTGACAACAGTTTGCCCATTTGACGAAAAAATAGTTTGGCGGGAATGACCGCCGGGATAATACACGAGTCCAGAATTCTCTTTTTAAAGATTTATCCATGTGCCTGTCGGAAACTTTTACGCATTTACGAGCATAATGCCACAAAAATTAATATTTGAACAAGATTACACGGGAAAAAGATGGAGTTTGGCCTACTAACTAAAATGAGCAAAGCTATTGCCAAAAAAAAAAAAAAAAAAAAAAAAATCCCAGTTTTTAATGCTTTGTTCAGTTATCAGTCTTTTTTTCATGCATTTTGCTGTAGGCCTCAATAATAGCCCACCCCCTCCTATATTTTGTTTCCTTACTATCCTCTATGTTTTTATGCCGTTTGGTCTTGTGTTCTCGTACATACTATGTCATGATTAAATACAGTCGAGTGCCAAAAATCCACCGACCTAAAATCCGCACACCTTCTCTGATGTAAATAATGAAATTTGCAGTCATCCACTAGTGATGAAATTGTTAAAATGTGTCTTGAATCTAGATAAATATGATTCTGATGATGATGAAAACTTATAATAATAAATAATTATATAGTAATAATGATGATAAAATCCGTTTAATAAAATTTTAAAGTTAGGAGAAGAATACCTTGAATTTTTAGGACAGCAAAGCTTGGTAACAAAACAAGAATTAATGATAATTTAACATTTGCAAAAATAAATAAATAAGAGAAAGAAAAAGAGAAGAAAGAAACTGAAAGTAGAAAAAAAATAATACTTTAAAACAAATCACTATAGAACATGCTTTCAAAATTAGAAAAAGGAAATTTTGAAACCATTTGCTTTGCTAGTCTTAAGAAAGTGATTTTTTTTTTTTTCTCCTATGCTTTTGTATTTAATGTGAAAATATAAGTGAAATACTTTTGACTGTGTTTTTATTTCATTGTAATTGTATTCAAATTTTTTAAAATCAGAAATGCAATGATTTATCTTGACCGATCTTATCGAATAGGCCCGAAATCCGCCAAATCCTAAAATCCGCCATAGCCATGGTTCCAAACTGTGCGGATTTCTGGCTCTCTACTGTATATTCAACCTGAAATGTAGTGCTAGATAAATGAGAATGTTTATGAACATTTTCTGTTCAATGTGTGAAATAAGGTTTATTAAAAAGGAATGATGCAATTTCCCCCTCAATTTCAGATGATGGGGGCTTTGGAAAAAGCCGTTTTGATCAACCCGGCGGTGGATTCTTAAATACAACTTTAAGTTCACCTAGTACTAGTGAAAAGAAAAAGGTTTGTATAAGTGTACAAAAGTATTGTTTAAAGATGTTCCTTTAAATAGGAAGTGTGTACTATTAAGTTTTTCTTCATTACATTATTTACATTTTCAAATTTTTATGTTTTGTGTATGTTATTGTGTGCTTTTAGTTTTATTTGTTTTGTAGATATTAGAATGTTGCAATTTTATTAATGTACATACTTTACTTCACATTTACTTCATTTTTTAAGCAGGTATTTTTGTATAATTTCTAGTGGATGGATAAATGAATGATTCTCACATCTTTGCATTTGCTTAGGAAATTGAAGCAATTTGTATTAATTTTCCATGGCAATTATTTTTAAATAATTCTAATTATACACTCACATATTTTTTAAAATCAGAATTTTTATGTTTTTATGCAGTTTTTTTTTTTTTTTTTTTTTTTTTGGTAATTTATTACTTTTTTTTTTCCAGTAAAGAGCTATAAATTTTAATTTCTTCTCCCTACAAGTTTTGGGAAAAATCTGTTAACTGTATGCCTGCCTCCCCCCCCCCCTCCTCTTTTTTGGGGGTAGGGGGTGTCCTGATTAAATGACCAGGCATTGCACTATTCCCCCATCCTCACCCCGGTTAAGCGATATCAAATGCCTACTAATGATTTACTGAGTAATGCTTTCGTTGAGTACTGAGTTAAGCACATCAAATACCTGCTAATGATTTACTGAGTAATGCTTTAGTTGAGTACTGAGTAGAGTATACTCTACTGTTTAGCCAAGTACCAAACACCTGATGCATAAAAGAATCACTGATTCATAAATGAAGCATTTTGCAGTTTTTGAAATAAATTGCATAATATAGTCTTAATATAAATTTAATAAAACATTTACATTATTTCAAAAAATATCTTAAATTTGTGCAGTATAGCATAAAACAGTTTCTTCTTTGTCTTTTTTTTCTTTTCTTTTATTTTATTTTTCCAATCAAATATTTTTATATTGATGTATTTTTTTTTATAAATTTGATCATTAAAGCTTTGTAAAATGTGCTTAGATGGCAAACTACATGCCTTCATCGAAATGCTTACTGTTATTTCTTAACAGGTTTATGCACACAATTAAAAATTCCAGTTTGTACCCCCCCCCCCTAAAATATATATATCTATTCTTGTGGCCTTTCGGTCACTTGCTTACAGTGAATATGTTTTCTCGGAAGCTGGAATTAATATAAGAATGCAGAAAATGTAGAACAGTTGGTGTTTTTGCATCATAATTTACAATAAAGATTATTAACTTTTTTGGAGGGGGGCAGCATTCTAGTGTTATTTTCTGTTTCCTTTTCTACAATTGATTTCTTTATCAGTAATCATAATCAGTTTTCCATATTTTTTGTTCTCATTGTTGTTATTGTTGCAATTTTTTAAAGCTATTGTATAGTTATATTTTTATACTTAAATTTTTATCAATTCTATATATGAAGGGTGTACATGTGAAAAACTGTACTTTTCAAGTTCTTAGAAAAATGAAAAAAATAATAAATAAATAAATAAAAGTTATTATCAAACATGATATATTGGCACTTTTTTGTGTATGTGCGATATGTTTGCAACTACTTGCACATATTTCTAAGCCCATAATATTTCTGGTAAAGCTAGAATTTAAATATGGAAAATGGAAATTTTGCTGTAAACTTTTGAGTAATGTTAGTTATGAAACAAAAATCTGAACATTAGTTTTCATTGTTATTTTAGAGTGTAATAAACACCTAAAAGCTTTTAAAAAGATGCTTTGGTAATTCTTTACAAATATCAACAGATGTAAAGCATTATGGCCCAAATCATTATTACTGTTCAATTTTTGTTAAAAAGATGAGCATGTTTATATGAATAGCTTAATATCTTCAAAAAAGTGAATAATGTGACTTTAAATCTGCACCCTTGATATATTAACAATTACTTTTCAATAGCACGCTGAACAAAAGCTGTTGTTGAAAAGTAAAATTAATAAAGTTTTTAAAAATATTGTAGTACTGTTGATAGGTATCATTTTGTGTTATTTTGCAAAGCTCTTATCAATTTTATTGTGTGCACATATTATTCATATTTGCCTTTTTTTATTAATTCAGAAATGTAAAAAACTGTAGTTTTTACAGCTACTCAGTGTTAGCTGACAACCTTCAAAATTTGGCCAAATACCAAGTATTTGCCAAATTGTTCAAGTGCGGAGTGAACAGAATACTAGAGGTATCCCAAGTACTGGCTATATCTCTAGTGTCTTACTATTAAATAATTAAAAATCTCAATGTATTTATGTGCGAGATGCTTTTAAAATCAAGAAAGTTCCTTAAATATTGAATTGTTTCAAATAAACAGACAAAACAGTACTGCATTAATACTATGCAAAAAATATTACTTGTTACCTTTATTTTGAAATATAATTCACATTTCAAAATCTGGGCATTCCTAAGACATCTTTTTAATTTCAGGGTGATAGAATATCAAATATTGTTCCTTGTACAATTGCTCAAATACATCAGATGTCAGAAGCTGATGAAAATTTGAAAGTCGGAAGCTTAACTGCAAAAATGGTGTTTATGATTTCATTGTCTTGTACAGTATTTTTATTTATCATTTTGAATTGATTAATAGGTACAGCTTTAGTATGGTCCCTTTGGCGCACTTTATTTTTGGTGACTTTTTTTGGCGCGATAAAGGATGCCAATATGGTAACCCCGCCGTCTGATGATCCAGAGCAGTAGATTCATCCGTGACTTCACGGTTTCGCCAACGTTTTCCTCCAGCGAATAGGGAGCGTTTGTTCCTTTATTAAACTTTTGGAGACCCCTTTGCCAGTATTTCGCGCGGGAGCTTCGAGTGGTGGAACTGCCATTGCGCTTTATGGTTTTATTTTAATGGCTTTATTTTAGATTAAATTTTATTATTTAATGATTACTGAAATTTAAAATGGATGTTCAGGTTCATACTGACTGTTTATATACAGTTTTGTATGAATAAACATTCTTTTGATAGTACGTTTCAGGTCAATATTTTCGTTCTGGATTGTTTATTTGTTAAGGGTAGAAGCAACAAATAATTACGTTATTAATATTTTATACAGTGAAATAATTTTAGATATTTTGATTTTATTTCCATATTGTAATAATTTAGGAATTTTAATCAAGGTATGTGATAAGCATTGCTTGTTTTTATTTGTTAATGGTAGGAGCAACAAATAATTCCGATATTAATATAATATTTGATATTTTGATTTTATTATTTCAATATTGAAACAATTTAGCGATTTTAATTAAGGTATGAGATAAGCATTGTTCGTTATGATTTGAATTAGTTCTTTATTTTGCTTACATAGTCTTTCGTCAGAATGCTAAAATGTATTTTAATTTTTTTGTCTTTTTTATTTGTTATTTTTGTGAGGTATTGCCTTTAGAATATTATTTGTTTGCATTGTTTAATTTAATCTACTAAAAAGAGAAAGGGGGGGTTGAGGGGGGGCACAGCCCCCCCTCACACAAAAAGGAAAGTTATTAAATTTTATTAAACCGAATCTATATGTACATGTAAGCTTGTTATCTGTTTAATTTTCTTTCATAAAAATATTTAAAAGCCATTAAAATAAATAATAGCAAAATTAACGGCGACGATCAATTATCTCGGAACCAGCGCCATCCGATCCGCCATATTGTTTACAATTGGCATCGGCAAGGCAAACTTGGGTTGCCGACAAGATTTTGTCGCCAAATCAAAAAATCGCCAAAAAGGGACCATACTAAAGCTGTTCCGATTAATATACATTAATTTGTTAATGCAGGTGTTGCCTGTAATTATTTCTTTTGTGCATTTCAATTATAGAAGTAACAGTATTAGCTTAAGCTTTTTTTTAAAAATTCATTAATTTTTAGGAGTTTATTGTACCTAGCAAAATAATCTGTATGAAACTTGCATAGAACAATATAGTTTTGTACATTTTTAAAGAAAAATTCATTCAGTATTGTAATTTTATTGTAGTACAATAACTTTTTTATGATTTGATATTTAAAAACTGGTTGTGCTGGCCCCTTAATAACTATAGATTTGACTCTAGAATTCACTGTTAGGGGTTCCTTGCTGATTTTTTTTTTTTTTTTTTTTTCAATAATATTATGAAAAATGTTTAAGCTTAACACAGGGACATAAATGTAGGTTCTCAAGTTTGTATAGATTCATATAAAAAAGGTTCCAGTGACCTAGTAGTTTAGCGAGAAATTGAGCCTTTTTGTGGATAAAAAGTTGGTTAAAATACACACTATGACACATTAGTGTGATCTCTGAAAATTACTATATAAGCTTATAGTAAAACACCCTTTAACAATATTATTCAAATCCTGTTTAGCTATATTCAAAGTACTGCACCCTCCCCACGTACGTTTTTTGTGCCAATAGACCCTGTTTTTTCACACTTGCTGCTTCATGTTTATGTTTCATATTTAGAGAAATTTTTGGATGGGTTTCTAAGAGAAGCTTGGAATTTAACTATTTTAAAAAGCCGTAGTTAACAAAATAATTGGGGGCTGGGTATCCAAGATTTTGAATAAATGTATTTTTTTAAAAATTCGAATGTCTTGATCAGGGAAGTAGGGGGCCGACTTATACACAAGATCGACGTATATGTGGATAAATATGGTATATATATTTATCGAGAGAGATATATATTATATATAGAGAGAGAGAGAGAGAGAGAGAGAAAAGTCACATGAAACAGAGTTCCGCTTAAATCGAGGTAGACCTTTAAAAAAGATAATGAAAAGTTGCACTGTAGCACTACCTGTCACTGGATAAATAATTAAAATTTTCTATTTAAAATTTGTCACCAGCCTGTTTTATCTTTATACTCCGGCTGACAGTTTTCTGGGAATTAAAAAGCTTTAGGTTCATTTTTTAACATTAAATCATGCAAGTGTCATGTTATTTAAAATACGTTTTCATATCTACAAATCTGTATGTTTGTATTTTGTTTCTTATTTGATCTCTCTCTGTACGTACATGTATTCCAATTAATAAAATGTGCCACATACGTTAAGTAGGTGATATACAAAATTTCAAATTTTTTCATAAAGAGGCTCATATGAAAACGAATGTGTTGATGTATACAACTTTTTATTGGCTGTCAAAAAGAAAGTCACGTCAAAAGATACAGAGTACTTTTGCTAATATTGGTATCATATAGCCCCTTACCAATTTTGTTTAAACATACCTTTAAGCCTTTTTAAGATGAAAAGCTGAAATTTTGTATATCAGTTAATTAATATGAGGCATATTTTTCTGCGAATTTTTTTGTATAAGGACCTATAAAAATTTAAATGTTGTATTTATAGGTTTAAAACTACTTGTATGGAAAATTTTACTCCTTGCCAAATATATATTTATTTAATTAGTGTATCTTATTTTGTATTTTAGATCACATTTGTTGGCATTGTTGTTAGTGTGGATGTACAGACTACTAAAATAACATATGTAATTGATGATGCTACGGGACCCAGTATTGAAGTACAAATATGGATAGCTGAAAATGAAGTAACTATTAAAATATCTTTTAATTAGTTTTGATTTGCTTAATAGTGTGATATGCACATCAGGATATTTAGTGTGTTTGTGCTTGTGTAATTAGTGCCTCTCAATTCAATAAAAATGTAATCATTGTTTGTTATCACTAGGGCCCGGATTTATATGCATTTGCATATAAATGCGTAGATCAGCATATTTTGGACTTTTGTGCATATATCTGCATATTTTGGGCTTTTGTGCATATAACTGCATATACTGGCTTACAAATCTAACTCTTTGGCATTTAGCAAACAAAAGTATACTCGTTAAATTTATTTTCATAGGCGTTTCTGTTTTTTTTCCAGCTAAAATTCCAAATTTTCCTCTTTCCCGGAAGGCGCTGATACAAACCTGATCCTGCTTGAACTAAAATTCCCTGAAAACTCCGTTCACAGGCTTTCAAAACCTCACTTCATATACCCATTCCCCAGAACCTGTAATCACAAGATGGGGTACATGGATCCAAGCAGTACTTTACTATGATAATTTCGATTTGATCAAAAGGTTTCAGGGTGTCTACCATCATGCAAAGGTCACGAAAGTCACGGAAAAGTCAAGAAATGGGGAAAAAGGTCACGAAAGTCAAGAAAAGGTAAAGAAATGAAGCACTAGGTCACGATTTGCAACTCAACTACGTTTTTTTCCATTTCATTCAAATTCTTAGTTTCTAATTTTTTCTGCTAAGTTCAGTCAGAGAAATTATTTTATGTATATTTTCTTAACTTTCTTAATTTGTATTTTGATTTCACGAGTGATTTCCTGGGAGAAAGGAAGTTGATTTGTTTATCCTCTTATCAATGGTGTGTGTGTGGAGGGGGGCATCTGCTGAGTGTCCACTCTTCTCCCTCCCGACCTGAGGCGAGGATTAAAACCGTTCGCTGTAGCTTCTTTTTTTTTTTTTTTTTTTTTTTTTTTTTTTAAAGAAATATATATTAAGTGTGTTATGTAAATTTTATTATTTTATGCTATTTAAACTATGCAAACAGACAAACTTAAGTTTTTCACATGTTTATTTCATAAGAAAACTTTAAAATACTGTTCGTTTGCTATTTATAAAATTCATTTAAAATGTCATTTACATCTTATTTAGCAGAAATCATCAAAAATTATGTCTGCCAAATAGTTGTATAGTGAACTGACAATAGTTCAATATGTCAACTGCGTGTTGTTTTACACCTTGGGAATTTCAAATGTTGGCAAGTATGTATCTTCAAACCTTGAGAAAAGTATATCAGTTATCCACCTTCCCTCCTCAAAAAAAGGTTAAAATTGTTGGATTTAAGAGTAATTTTTTTTATCCCTTCATTCCCTGTTAAATTCAGTGTTTTGATTATTTTCCACATTTTCTTTTTTTAAAACAATAACTTGGATTCCAAATATAATTATCACTGATCCCCATGTTTCATAGCTAATAACTTCAATTTCCCCAAAGTTTTATGATGTATTATAGACTTCCATAAGTTCTGTGTTACCATAGATGTAAAAAGATTTGCAATGTACAAGCTACATTGCAAATCTTTTTACAGCGATCAATGGTAAATCTTCTTTTTTTTAAATAGCAATTGGTCCAAGTTAACTGAAAGCAAACGGCTGATCAGTGAAAAAGTTGAAAAAAAAAAATTGCTTTAAAAATGGGCAGGAAAAAGAAAAACTCGAAGAATTTTTTAATTCATTGTTTTATATTTTTCTGCAAAATTTCCCCAGGTGACTAAAATTTCCTCCAATAGAAAATATTCTGCATCCCTGGCACGATGTATTTTTGATATTAGTTTCGTATTTGTTATGGTCAAGAAAAGGTCAAGAAATCAAGCTTACTTTTTGTGGTAGACACCCTGGGTTTGCTTGTAGCTATCTTGATCCAACTGAAGCGGCGTCAATAAAAAGTGTGCAAGAGCTACTTAAACAATCATCTACTACAGATGACATAGCAGTAATATCGGCAGATTTCTCTGTTTTACCCAAGACAATTTTAGTTCTTGAATCTCAGAAACTAACACTTTCCCAATCAGTTCAATATACAGATACTCTGGAGAAAAAATTTGAAGATGTACTGGGATCAAAACTGGATCTGATAGAAGAAAAACTTTCTTACCCTGGTTGGAAAAATTCAGACTTTAAAGAGCTCGGGATCATTAAGCCAATTTTTGAAGGAGAATCTTCCTTTGAAGAGATATCGAATTCTGAGGAACTGAATATAAAAGATGTATCAAGCTATAAATATGCGCCAATTGTGTCATGTGATGTAGAAATGTCTTTTTCTGTATTTAAAGAGTATTTTCTGTGAAAATCACCAATCTTGAACAATCCAATCCGCGAATCCAGTGTTTGAACCCTTAAAGCAACATGTAGTTATTGCATGTAATAAATAATTCTTATTTTTTGGATATAGTTTATATTAGGTAAATATTTTTTTTTAATTTTCTTGTTTGGAAATATGTTTATTGCATATGTTAATAGATATTCCATTATTTTTGAGCAGATTTTTTAGTTTTTCATATTTTGTTTATGCATATTTTTGCCTATTTTCGTGCATATTTCTCTAGTTTTTTGTGCATATAAATCCGGGCCCTAGTTATCACAAAAGAATGGCTTTTATTGTATTTTTGTGTGCATTTATTTACAATGTATGTAATTATTTATAGCGATCACCCCAAAGTCTGACCACTATGTAGTTATTTGGCACAGGCCTTAATGTAACATTTCCAGATATGCCAACTACTATGGATTCTCTATAATTTCTATGCAATTTTTAAAATTCGCATTTATTTTTCTTTGTGCATAAACACTAAACTGTGGAAGGAAAATATAATAATGAACTTTTTTTTACCTACATTTTTTTAAATGTAATTTATGTGTATATTCATGTGTAATACATCAATATACACATAAAATGCATTACCTTTTTAAAGAATCACATATGTAATTGGTATTAGAATGTATCTTTGAATATAAGCCTTTAAGAAAATCTTAATTTATGATCAAGATGCATAGAAACAGTTTTCATTTTATATTTGCATTTCTGTAACATTGTATGCATATTTATTTTTTTCAGGATGCGGGTAAAAAGACAAACATTGTGCAAGAAAATCAATATGCCAGAATTACGGGAGCAGTCCGATCAATGAAAGGGAAACGCTATGTGATAGGATTTAATGTTGCTCCACTGAAAGATCTTAATGAACTCACTATGCATATTGCAGAAGTCATCCACACTTCAATGGCTGTTGATTTTATGGATAAACAGGTCTGTTTCTTATATTATTTAGCTTTTAAAGTTTTGTAAAGTTAAGGATGCAGCTCTAAAATTTATATTTAGTATTTAGTTTCCTTTGTTGTGAATTTCTGTGTAATGCTCTTTTTTAGCTTATCTTTTGGCATTAATTTTCTTTGTGTGTGCAAATCTCAATAATCTTTCTCTTTCTGTATATCTATGTTTATTATTGGATGTTATAAAATAAATTTGAATCTGTAATTAAAAGCTTTTTCGTGTTGTAAAAGTAATTAATTTTTTTCTTCATCCTACTACATAATTATGCTTTCACTGATTCTCTAACAATTCCAGGCAGCCATTCCATGCTAAAATTTTACCGCCATTACTCCAAAAAGATTAAAAACTTAGCCCAAAAAAGCCTAATAACATGTATAACATTTGTACAATGTACTTGAAATTTTTCATGATTATGTATAAAAACAACAATCTGCACTACTTTAAAAATCTGTTCCCTAATTTTTAAGGGATTTTTTTGCTGTCTTCAGTTCCATTTTATTTCTGAGTGTAAAAAAAAAGTGAATCATTTGTGTGACAAAATTTGCTGTCACAATTGACATGGCGTCATATTGAAGTCAAGGTCACCAGGCTTTGAAGCGAAAGTTGTGATTCTAATTTATTTTAAACAGTATTTTGAGATAGTTTAATTTTTTTTTAAATAAAATATTCTTGAAGCATTGATATAAGAGGTGTTGTTTACACAAAATGAAATTGTTCAAATGCGAAAAGCTTACACACCTTTTTAGAAGAGCATTAATTTGATTTGGGTTTATATTAAAAATTGAATATGAAGTTATTTATTTTAGTTGGACAAAGATTACATTGAGTGTAGGCATGTTTTCGTCAAATGTTTTTTCTTGTGCCTGTTGTAATTACCTCCACAATGGGCTTCTAGTTTTGTATAAAATCCTGTTCCCCCTTCATCCTGAAACATATTTTTATGTCAACACCAGGTTTTGTAAAAGCAAATGGCAAACAATCAAATTTAATTGTTTCCTCTTCTGAAGGAAGATATGAGTTGATTTGTCATTGTGATATGTGTAATCAATCAATTGTATAGTATGAAAAATGTTAGTTTTTCTTCACTGTTATTCAGCCCAAATGTTAACCTCATTGGCTGTAGCGATTTTTGCCATTAGCAAATGTGATTCTGGTTAATTTTTCAATCAAATTTCTTTGGCAGTGGGTAAGTATTTAAGCTGCTGTTTTGCAGTGACCTGCAGTAAGAGATCTGTAGAGTTAGATTCAAAGGTTTGTGCAAGATGCTCAGAAATTTATATTTTGTTTAGGCTTAACTTTTTCCTCCGACATAAAGATTGATTTAACTCATCTTTTAAAATGTCGGGTTTTGGTTTTTTGAGTTAATTACCCCCTATGCTTATTTAAATAATATAAATTTTAGCATTAAATTTTGTGCAACTTATTTTTATTGGATTTAGCAATATTTTTATTGGATTTAGCAATGTTTTTGCCTAATGCCTGGTGTAGCATCACCGAAATCCCACCCCATCCCGAAAAATTGCTCTGAAAATTATGTTTGAGTATTCAAATTTCAATCTTTTCTCATTCCTGTAAATGCCTTCTTAAGCATTCTTTTAATAGTCTTCAATATTTTAGGATTGAAACTTGACCTCTTTTTTATAAATCTTAACTTTTTCTGACAAATAACTTTTAAAAATTGAATTTATGGGAATGGGCTAGAGAAATCTTGAAAGCTTTTATAATTAGATACATTCATGTGATATATTTTAGAAATACTGTGGTTGAATATTATAAATTTACTGTAAACAGGTAGCTTTTCAAATTTATTCCACATCAGATCTAATTCTACATTTTATCTTTCTAATCAGCATTCATTGAACTTTCATGAAGTGAGAATGGTTTTAAAGGCTTTCTTGTGAAATCTAGTGAATGAGCCTCATACCATATTACATGATCATTATTTATGTAAAAAGTTCCAGATGTATGAGTCCTTTGTATGTAAAAATACAGTTGCGATAGACTTTGTAGCTATCCAAAGTGCACATGTAGTATTAAAAAAAAAAAAAAAATCAAGAAAATTCTTAGGGGTGGCCGAGCAAGCCCGCTTAATACATTTCTAACAAATAGGTATCTTTCTTTTTATGTAATAAAGCCTACCTAAGATTATCATTGTTTAAAATAGATTGTACTTTTCCTTTTCAGCTATTAAGAGCTGTCACAAAAATTATGTTTTGGTTAAAATTAACTGATATTTAGTGATAATTAATATTATGTATCTTGGTTGCCTGTTCAAGTTAATTTTTGTTTGGTTATTAAGAAACTGAAAATTTTAGCTGTTTACTTTTATGTAAAATTCTTTTACATGAAATAATTACTTTAGTATTAGAGCTTTTTTTCAGAGAAGCATATCGACCTATTGATTGATGAGAGAATATTAAAGAAAAAGGATTATTTAGTTACAAACTTTTAAAATGTTCTGAAGATATTCAATTTGTTTCATTTGTTCACTTTTATTCTTCTTTGCTACCTTTATTTTCCTTTTTAAAATATTCAGTAAATCTGACTTCAAAAACCAGATAGGATAATTAATGATTAATTTGAGAAAAAATATACCATCTTTATTGTTTTTAGCTCAACACCTTAAAAACACACACATTAGAACATCTGTACTTTTTATGTGTTAGTATAGAATTTTTGTCACAAATTAGATTAAAACAACTGTGTGAAGTTTATAGTTCATTATTTAAATCACATTTCATGTAGTTTTAGTACTTTTTATTCAAATTTTGTATGGATAAAGTTTTGGATATTCACTTGAGGTTCTCCCCCTCCCATGAGATTCACTGGCTAATTTTATTCCTCTGCTTGCTGAATATTTTGGTAATTCTCCATTTTACTTTTGGATATTATTTTTAAATGAATTCATTATTAATTATAATTCTTGTGATTGCATTTGTTGAAGCTTCAAAATGTTATATTTAACCCTTTCCAGACGGCAGCTGAAATTGCAGATGTTACCCAAGGACATTGTGCAAATTGTTTTGAAGGACAGCAGATTTTCAACTCTAAGCTTATTTTTAAAGTTTCTAAAATCATATAGCATTCCATATTACAGTGACCTCTCACTCATACGCCTCTCAATTACATATATCTGTCTTTTATATGTGAATTTTTCTGCATAAAATGCAGAAAGTCCCATCAGGAGGAATTGGAAAATAATGATATAGGTCTCTCTCTTACAAGTATCACTTTGAATTGTCTCTCTCAGTTATACATGAAAATAAACAGCACAATTCACAAATCCATTACATAGATGTACTTTACTCTGTTGCCGTCTTCAAATATAAAGTGTTTAAAAAATGTGATGAAAATATAGTATCAAGTAAATTAAGACATTGAAACTGTTTTTGATGAGTTACGGGTGAAGGTGAAGGTAAATGAGATGATAATGATGCAACCAACCCTCGCGAATGTCGCTCGCCACTCGCCAAATGGCGATTAAAAAATCCTTACTGGCTGGTAAAAGTTTAGGTCCACTCGCCATGTGGCGAGCCATGAAGGCAGAAGCATAGATTTAACACACGAGTAGAATTCTTTGGGCGGAGGGGGGGGCAGCGTGATTGTGGGGTCACTTGGATATGACGAATGAGGGTTTCAATTGCAACCAAGCCCCGCTTCCCTTCAACCACGTTGGTATTTTTCATCTTTTCACAGTGCCTGATACTAAGACTTGAAGATACACGTGTTTTGCGATTTTTATGCTCAGCATTCAGCAGATATTTTCGAAATAAAAATCATTTAGAGAGAGGGGAAAAAAAAAGACTTCTCGACGGCTGTTATGAGGTCGGTCAATCGATGCAGAAATTCTCAGGCTTCGGCGCGGGACTTTCCGATGTGTTGATCACATGCAGTGATGCCCCTTTTCAATTTTTCACAGTAACACAGTAAAAAAAGTTGTAATAAACAATAAACATAATTAAAATGAAATAATTAAAAATCTTCAAATTTCTCATTGTTTTCTTTTTTTAGTTATTTTTTTCTGTCTCCTTGCAGCGAAAAATTAAGTTGCTAAAATAAATTTAATGCTTCTATCTTTATTACAAATTTGGCTGGTAGATTGGTCTAAATGGCTGGTAAAAAATAAGCCCTACCAGCCACCATGGCTGGTAGAGATTAATCACTTTGGAGAGGGTTGGATGCAACTGATCTTTCTGTCCCATCTTAATGCTACTGCTTTAAAAGCCCTAGAAAAGTTGAGAGGTTGTCTGCAAAATTATGACTTAAATACAGTAACATTTTTTAATGAGTTAGAAAAGATTGCATTACGAATGTGGCCTAAACAACAACAACAAAAAAAAGAGTACAGTATGGATGACATTTTGATAAAAGAATGTTAGTGCAATTAATGTTTCTCCTATGTGTAATAAAGTTATGTGTAAATTCTATTTTTTAATTTAAAGTTAAACAAATTGTATGGTTAAATATTTAAAAAATAACATTACTCTTTTTTACTGAAGAAATATTAAGTATATTTTTTCGAATGCTTTGTCTCTTATAATTTAGAAGAATTTGAAAATAAGATCCTTTCAGTGTCATACACAATTTTAAATCGGTCCCTTAAAAAGCGTATAAGTGAGACATCACTGTAATTATTTTCTGCATGATCGTTGTTTCAATGAATTTTGTACTGACATGATGTATACACGGCTCCCATCTAGAAAGGGTTATTGTTTTATATCAGTGATGTAATGAATATTTGGCCACTATTCGATATTCGGCTGTTTTGCCGAATATTCAGTTGACCGAATACTGAACAGGTATTCGGCCGAATATTGCTATATATTCGGATGAATAATTTTAGGAAAAAGAGAGAAAAAAAAAAATATATATTTTTTTATGCATTTACAAATAATACTGCTTAGTTATACTTCAATGAGTTAATCTCATATAATAAAATATCCAAATTCATTGAATTTTAAGCTGAATAAAACATAATCTAATGCAATAATAATATTACAGAAATGCAGACTTTTCTACTTATTGACACTACTTGACTTGATTTTTTAATTTCTTTATAGGGTAGGGGTAGAAGGAATTTTTTCAGATCCTTAATTACAAGCATAATTTTGAAAAGCTGCTAAATATGTTTTGCTTAGAGTCTGTAAAACCCAAAATATGATGTGATTATGTATAGTTACCAGATTAATGACATTTAGCATAGCATATTTGTCAAATTATGAATATCTCAAAATATAATTAGGCTGTTATTAGTGTTTTTAACTTTGTAAAAGATATTTTATCATGACCAATATTTTTTTAGTTTTACAGATAATATACTGTTGTTTGTTTTTATGTACCTACAAATAATATAAAATGAATTTTAATTAATCTTTATTTAGTATTTAATTACAAAATTGAAAAACAATATTTTATTCACAGTTAAAATGAAATTTTTTAAATGCAATATTCGGCCGCCGATTTTTCGGTATTTGGCCTAAACTATGAGCCGAATATTCAGTATTCGGCCTGAGCTATTGGCCGAATATTCGGTATTCGGCCAAATCACTATTCATTACATCTCTATTTTATATTGATTGAATAATGTGACTAGTCCTTATTATATACTTTTTCTATTGTGAACTTTATTTAGATTTAACATGCACATGTATTGTACAATGTTTTTTATTACATTATCCTCCTTCTTTGTAGGCCATGAATGGTGGAAGTAAAAGTACTTTTGACAGTACTGCTACTACTTTTACTGGTGGTATGACAAATACATCAACAGACACATTTAGTATGGATTCTGGAATCGCTCGGCGGCTGACTAAACCACAGCAGTTGGTAAGAGTGTGTTTTATTCAATGTTTAACCCTTTGAGGCGCAACCCTTTCTCAATGCTGAAAAAAGGGCAGCCGTTGCCATCGCTCGACTTAACTGCCAGCAAGATGGCGGATGATCGAAATGTTCATTGCGTGCCACAGATCGAGAGACCCTTTTTTTGACGACAGCTGGCTGTCGTCAAAAAAAGGGTCTCTCGATCTGTGGCACGAAATGAACGCTTCGATCGTCCGCCATCTTGCTGGCAGTTAAGTTGAGCGATGGCAATGACTGCCCTTTTTTCAGCTTGGGCAATCTATCCAGCCGTTCTCGCATTCTTCCATTTTTCAGCAGATGTCAGCAGAATCGTGACACTTTTTTTACGGGAAAAGACGTGCTAAAAAGTAAAGGATTCTCGTGGATCTATGTCACCCACAACTATTTTAATAGAAATCAAATCAATTCTTGGTGACTGGTGACAGTCAAAACGTCAGAGTTCGGTGTTCCCAGAGCGGGATCACTGCGCGTTAAAGGGTTAATTTTCTTTGTTTATTGCATTGTATTTTATTCTCAGTATTATGGATATGTACTAGCCAATTAAAACAACAGCAACTTATTAATAAATGGGTGGGAGGTGCATGTGTTCTGAATTTTAAACATGCAGTAGGTGGGCCTATCTTATTATTTAAAACTGGTATGTAGTCAGAAAATAGCGCTTTATTTCTGATGTGAAAATTGGCAACAGCAAGATTAAAATACAATTCACTATACTGTGGAGTCTCATGAGGTAGATAGGTCCAAGTTTTTCTCGAATTATCAAAATAAAATTTAATATACAAATAAATGGAAATGAAGCAGTTTTCGTAATTTGAGTGCATATTTAAATGAAAAATGTACCTAAATATTATTACATTGCAGAGGATTAGAACTGGTCAATTATATCACATAGTCAATTGTTTTTTCAATAACATGTTGATCCGTTTCCATGCAGCAATAGTGTGCCATCATCGAAGCACTACGAGAACACTGCACAGAAATGTCTGTTAGGGCATCTATAGGGAAAATACACTCATTTTCTTTGGGAGAGGGATTTCTGATGCGACTTCTGGATGTGCCAGATACTTGAATTTTGTGGTGCGAGATAATTCTTTGGTGTTTTGTACGAGTATCATTCGGGAGCTAAACTTTTTTTTTTTTTTTTCCAGTAACTCGTATTTATGGGAAACTCGAACTATTGAGACTACTGTACTATAGTCTATCAATTTGTTAAAAAAAAAAAAAAAAAAAAAAAGATTTTGTGAGACTGGTATCTTTTAATTTCAAATTAAATTTCAAACGGACAATAAGCATCTCTTGAATGCCAGGAAGCTGGCTTGTAGAATAGTATAAAATCAATTTTTTGTTACTTCTCAATTTCCAACTTAACTAAAATTTTCCATGCTAATATATTTTAACCAATAATACAATATTCTGTAAAAAAAAAAAAAAAAAAAATTGAGTTTTATATCAGTTTAATGGTATTTTAGCCATATATAATATGTTTTAGCCTTATACAGCTTAATAAACACCACCTTAGGTGAGGCTGAAAACCTCTGCTGATATGCAATTGTGAAGGCTAGGCTTACAAAACTTTTTTTTTAAAAAAGGTCCACACATATTTTTTTTTTAAACTTTGTTACTATTTCCACTAGATTATGCATTGAATCATTTTTGAGTTCTTAAGCTCTGAGGCACACACTGGGCGATTCGATCAACTGCCATTTTGTTGGTGGTTAAATCGTACGATGGCAACGGATGCACTTTTTCGGCACTGAGTAATGGTTGCGCTTTCAAGGGTTAAACTGTATTTTAGAGTCATTCATCTATTTCTCAGGCATGAAAGACTTCTACAAAAATGTGAAACCCCCCCCCCCTTTTTTTCCAATTTCTACTATTAGTTCACATTCTCCCTATATTTATATATCTTGTTCAAATTTTCAAAAGTTAATAAAATACTTTTTATTCATCTACTCAAGTTCAAATACATTTTTTAAAACTTGTAGTGGATGGCACTCTTGATGTTAATACAGTTTTTTCAAATATTAATTCATTAATTAAATTAAATTTATTAATTTTAGATCCTGTTATGTGGGATTAAAAATAAATGAAAACAGTAAACTAAAGAAACAAACTGGATTAACGGCATCAGCCCTTACTTCACAAACGACCCTGCATTAATTAATTAATTTATTCATTCATTCATTAAATTTAATAAAAAGTAACTAAAATAAAATTTTTCTTTGTTGACCTAAGTGGGAATTGACTTTAATTTTTTTTTATTTTTTATTATTACTTGTTTAGTGAGTCTTTTAAATTGTACAGAAAATTGTTCTCCAGCATTCCAGTTTTAATTTAAAAAGATTGAAATCCTTCTTGGGAATGACAATTTTTTCTTTTATTCCTCTGTCTTAATAGCTAAAGCAGTAAGGTTAAAAACATAAGGTTATATTTATATTTTTAATTTCTTATTCAAATTTATGAAATTAAATACAATTTTTGCAACTTCAACCTGATTTTTAAGATCAAACCAATCTAAAAGATCTGCCTGTATTTGTGATAGAATTATTCACTTTAACACAATTATTAACTATTATAGTTAATGAAAATTATAACAGAAGTATTTGCATATCTTCCAAATTTTGCATTCTTCATGAAAGTGATTAAACATTCACTTGGTAATCTCACAAAACTACACAAAATTCTTTGGCATTCATTTGTAGAAATTTGGTTAAAATATGCGATTGTATTGAAATATAATTTTTCCTTTTCTGTTTTAAGTAAAGCGATCTAAAAATTGTATTCCTTTATGACATTCAAATTTCTACTTTTCAACAGAAGTAACTACCACAAAAGTTTTTGCAGGGAAGTAAGAATTTTTCTTGATTTCATCTTAGAACTGATCAAAACATAATATTTATAAGTTGGAAACAAAAATCGCATTATGTATACTCGGGACAAACCTAACCTGATAGTGGAGGGGAAGGCTAGAAGGGCCATTTCACAACTCACCGCGTGTATCACTCCTACACTCATTTCTCCTTCCAAGTATTTGGTTGTCGACATCACAAAGCAAATCTGCAGTACTAAACTTCCGCCAGCACAAAAGAGGTGATGCTTGACCAATGATAATTGATCGAGCGTCTGGGAAGGTGTTACATCTGATTTCTGACTTAATTTCTTTATCCTTTTAATTACTGCATTCAAGCAACACAAATATGCAATTATTTTATAACATACACTTTATTTTAGCTCTTAATAGATAAAAAATGTGCTAGTTCTGCAGTAACCTGGGCAAATGGAAAGAACTGTTTGAAGAGGGGCGGAATCACACGGTCTATAGCTTTACCTCCACTATCAAGTTAGGTTTGCCCTGAGTATAGTGTTATATAGTTTAATTTTTGTACATGGTTGAATTTTCTTTGCATCATGACTATGAATTTCCATTGATTTTATGTGAAATTCATTTGTTCTAGGTTTTACAAGCTGTCAATTCCTGTAAAGATGAACAAGGCGTTAATGTTTGTGAGCTATATAATAGTTTGAAATCTTTAAATCGCCAGTCGATTCAGTAAGTGGTATTTTATTTAATTTTTTTTTTCATTTTATGTTTATTATGACTTTCTTTCCTAGTAATCTATCAGATTTGATTATATTGTGTGTTTCAAAATAGATGTAACAGCAATTATCTTTTAAATCGTAAGTAATCGAAACATGCTTTCAATTAGAAAAGTTCGTCAAATTAAAAGTCGATTTCAGATATGGCAAGTTTTTTACTAGGGGCTGTATTTATTTTAAAGTACAAAATTTAATTTTTACATGGTCCCTCCTTTCCAATTACTATACTTAGAAAAAGGTTGCTGTTTGTCTAAGAAAATAAAAAAAATCCAATGTCTCCAAGTGGAATAGTTAGCCAGAAATTTAATGTTAAAATTCGTGTCACTTTTCAGGCAAAATAATCTTTACTTTAGGGGACCAATTATTTTGAAAAAAATTAAATGATAGCCGTTAAAATGAGTACCAAGCTTCCTCGGGAGTTAAACAATGGGGGCTTTGCATCAAGCTGACCACCTGCCAAGGGATATGCTTTCACTCCCCTTAGCTCATGGTCACGAAGGCGTGATTGGGCAGTGCAGACCTTGGTCCGCAATTGGGCTGTTGCCCAATGCTTAACATTAAAAATTAAATGACAATCTGATTGTTCTGAAATGGAAATTAACTGTGCACAAACATGTGAAATTAACGGGTACAGTTTTATCTGGATTGATCAGTACTGCATTGGGAAATTAGCAATAATTTAGTCTTTTGGGGTGTCATCCACTAATTATATCATGCTACAGGGGAAGGAATTTTAAAGAGTTTTTAAAAAATGACAAAATAATGGTATAGGTTACTATGGTGTGAAAATTCTCACTTGAAACTGTGAAATATGCAATATAGGAAAATTCCAGCTAAATTAGGATTTGAAAAGTCAACTGTGTCTGTCGAATGACTATTAATGCAAATTAACATCTTGGAAAGTAATAACATTTTTTTCACTTTTGAGACATCCCCTTAGTGCTTGGTAACAATTGCCAAAATTTTCGAAAACTATTCCACTCAGTGACAGAGACCACCATTTTTCTAACTATAAGTGATAGGAAAGGAGGGACCATGCAAAAATTAAATTTCGTATTTTAATGTGTATACAGCTCCTAGTAAAAAGTTTGCCATATCTAAAATCTTATTAGGGATGTAACGAATATTCAGCTACTATTCGGTATTTGGCCTATTCAGCTGTTTTGCCAAATACTGAACAGATATTCGGCTGAATAGTTGTGGCCAAAATTTCTACATATTCAGCTGAATAATTTCAGAACAAAGAGAGAAAAATATTTTTTAATGCATTTACAAACAATATTATTTTGGTTATACTTCAAGATGTTGATCTCATACAATAAAATATCCCAAGTCATTGAATTTTAAGCTGAATGAAACGTAATCTAATGTATTTAATAATATTACAGAAATGCAGACTTTTCTTCTTGGTAACACTACTTGACTGATTTTCTAATTTCTTTATTGGGTGGGGGTAGGAGGAATTTTTTCAGATCCTCAATTACAAACATAATTTTGAAAAGCTACTAAATATTTTTGCTCAGAGGCTGTAAAACCCAAAACATAATATTATTATGTATAGTTACCAGAGTAATCACATTTACCATAGCATATTTATTAAATTATGAATATCACAAAATATAATTATGCTGTTATTAGTGTTTTACTTAGTAAAAGATATTTTTTTTTTATGACAAAGATTTTTTTAGTTTTACAGATACTATACTGTTGTGTGTTTTTAAATACCTACAAATAATATCTAAAAAAATTAATTAGTCTTTATTTAGTATTTAATTACAAAATTGAAAAGCAATATTTTATTTACAATTAATATGAGATTTCAAAAAAATTAATATTTGTCCAAATCACTATTCGTTGTATCTCTAAAATCTACTCTTTATTTGACGAACGTTTCTAACTGAAAGCATATTTCGATCATTTATGGTTTAACAGCATTTCCCAACCAGTGGGAGATGCCCCCCCTAGTGGACCGCAGAGCGTATGCAGGGGGTGAAAAAAAACAAAGCGCAGATAATAATGCATATTTTTAAAAATCCTCTTATTTACTCTTATTTTTACTCTAAAATATACCTATTTTAGCACAAAAAATGTGAGAGAGGGGGGGGGCAACATTTAAAGGTTGGAAAATGCTGGTTTAAAAGCTAATCGCTTTAACACCTGTTTTGAAACACCCAGTATAATTCGTAATGCAAAAGCATATACTTGCTGTTTATTAAATAAAAATTTTCTCTTAATAAAAAAAGGAAATTTTATTCCATAGTGCCAAATAAAATTGTGTATCTGTTTAACAAAATATAGAATAGTACTTTAAATTGATCAAAAGTTTTAACTCTTTTAACTTATCTCTGTGTGTGCATTTATAGAAAACTGAATGACCAGTTTCAAATATTTGTTTTCAAAACTTATATTATGCATAAGTAAGCACAAAAGTAAAGAAAAATGATGTAATATGTTAGAATTATTTTGAGTGTCTCTGTAAAAGAAGTATATTTATGCTATATGCATTAAAGGTTGCCTACATGTTAATCCGGGTTATACGATATCTTCATTCCAAATTTTATCCAAATCCATTCAGCCATTTTTGTGTGATTGAGCAACAAACCTTCACATTTTGTAATATTAGTAGGATGTGAAAATTTATGAATTTTAAGAAACACATTTGGACAATTCTTTCATATCCTTTTAAATTTAGCATAAAACTGGTGTAATTTCCACAAAATTTTATGTTTTTCAAACTCGCACGATTCTGCATAGTAGTAATAAATTTCTGCTTTATTTCAAAAGCATAAATCATTTTATGCAGGTGTCACTCTCCAAGCATGGCAACCTAAAAGCAGTTTTTAATTAATAATTCAAATTTTAAAATTCTGAGCCTCAGTTGCACATTATCTCATAACTCATGGGCTTATATGTTCGAATGCGTGAGCTCTGTGTGCTGTAGATTTTTCTGGTGATTGTGCTTAAACAGATTTACAAACATTCACTTTTATTATTGTAGATGAACAGCAGCAAATGTTGTTTTAACTAAAAATTGCATTTGTATAACATTCGTTTTAATAAATAAAATACATGCTTATATTATAGTAATTATATTTGCTTGAAGCTGGTCAGCAAGAAAAGTTATCCTTTTTTTATTGGTCTAAAATATCCTTCTCCCTTCAATTTGTTTTTTTTTTTAAATTGTCATTCTTGACTTTTTTACTTTTAATAGTTGTTAATTTAATTTACAGTATAGTTTAACAATTTATATTTTTTAGGGATGCTTTGGAATTCCTGAGCAATGAAGGCCATATTTACTCTACAATTGATGAAAATCATTACAAGTCCACAGATTCTGTCTAAAATTTATTCATTAAAATTTGCTTTAAAGCCATTAAATGGCACTGTTGTAAAATAATTGTATTATTTGAATTTTTTTTAATGACATTCATCATGGATTTGAAGAATTTTATCTGGAAAAAAACCATGGGAGGAAAAGTTTATTTAAACATTTTCTTTCATAAACATTGGAGTTTTTCTTTACTTTGTCGATGTTCTGCATTAAAGTTCCACAATTTTTCTAACATGTACTCTCATGCATATGACATACAAAATTCAGTCTTTTAAACAAGTACAGGTACATTTTGTATTTCCCATGATGTGTAAACAGACTGCCATTTAGTTAAAGGAGATCATAAAATTTCTTATCTGTACATTTCATTCTGATTGCTGCTGAAGTACCCACGAGAAAATCAATAAAATTGTAAAAGAACTTCTTCAAAAGTAGTATTTTGCACATCCGTTGTGCCTTTATGAAATTTTATGTATAAAGATTATCACCAGCCTGTCATGTTTGTTGACGACTTTGTTTTAAAGTTATTTTTTCCCTTACTTTTCTGTATTTGATGCTACAGTGGTCACGGCTTATTCTGGTCACATCGGGACAGATGAGATTGACCAGAATAACCAAAATCGGAAATAATGGCGGGATTAAAGAAAATTTAAGGGGAGGGGGAATCAGTAAATTGAATCAAGATATATGAAGTGTATTAGTCAAAAGCTCTTAATGTTCAAAAGAGGTGATCATTTACGCTGTTCTCAAATGCTCTACATAGTGTCTATAACATTCAGCAAATTTACTCTAGTGACACGCAGACAGTTTGGGTGTACATCGTCAGCATCATCATCAGGTGTCTTATGGGTTCCAGTGTGTATTGAATTGATTATTACTTTTATTAAAATTCTTTTAAGTGTATATTAACAATTGTTTTGATTGAATTGCCGTAATACCTCCACACAAATGTCATACCTGCCAACTGCTCTGATCCTTCTGGAGCAACTCTGGACACTCCTCAAAATACATATTTTCTCCCGAAAATAGCCAACCTTGGAGTTGAACTCAAAAAAAATTTTTAAATAGAGAGAAATGCATGTAAAATCAAAAAAAAAAAAAAAAAACCATGTTTATCGTACGGGGGGGGGGGGAAATCCATTGCTATACGGCAGGGGTTCCCAAACTGGGTGCCACGAGCGTATGTCAGGGGTGCCGTGGAGATAATCAAGAAAAGTGTTTCGGTGGAGTATAATCAAATAATTTCCTCTGAACCGGTATCCCCAAGAAAGTGAGCAAAGCCGATCACTAAATGGGCTCAAACAAAAATATTTCAGTCAAGTTCAAGACTGTCCTGTAGCCTCTCTTTTATAGGAACTCCCTGAAATGTTGGTATTGTCAAAATTCTATATCCTTTTCCCAAGAGAGAACTTTATTGATAGTTAGCCCTATAAACAAACAAACAAAAAATAACATAAAATGCATCCAAACTGCTTCATTAGAAACCTTTATATTCATATTGCTTTAAAGGAAATCTGCCACGAAAGTTTTTAGCCTAAAAAGGGTGCCGCGAAAAGGTTTTTAGCCTGACAAGGGTGCTACGAAATGCTTTTAGTCTGAAAAGGGTGCCGCGGGGAAAAAAAGTTTGGGAACCCCTGCCATACGGGTTTAAAAGAGTGCACAATTTCAGTACTCATATTTACTTTATATTAATTACATTGATCTATTTTTTTTTTTTTAAATGTTTGAAATATATAAGATCAGTTGAACCCATTTTTAAGGATCTAGTGTAAATATATCTTACAATTAATGATTAGTATTTTTATGTTAATTATGATATTAGTTAATTATTGATGCATTATTTGGTTAATTTTTAAATGCCATTTATTGCGAATAAGTTTACAACCTTTTTAAAAATTTTGTCACGACCCACACTAGAAGACTTTTCAAAACTCTGGATATTTTCCCAAGTTGCTCCTGATAAATGTTTTTATATGTTGGCAGGTATAAAATGTGAGTCATCTTCAAATGGCTTTCATCTCTCCCTAAAAGCTAATTACATTGAAATTTTACCTTTTGTTCTGTTCATACCGATTTTTAACGAAATAAGCGGCTCACTGGATAAAGACCGACTGAAAAAAGCGGCAACCACTGTTTATTTCAAATTACTTGTATGAAGTGTACATGGGTTGATTACATTTGTATCTGCATTTGCTTCTTCAAAAATGTAAATAAATATATTCATAGTTGTTAAATATTTCTTTGTATTTTTTAAGTTTTGGTTTGTTGATTTTTTTTTCTTGTGTTTAGCAATGTCTATTCTTATTGTGTCTGATATCCAAAAAAAAAGTTTCATCAGTTAAAAGGAAAATGAATAAATAAAATACTTGCTCTCACAAGAATAACCTTCTGAATGAATCCATAACAAAGTTTTTATTTTCAAGCTGTTTCTCTGACTGATAAACATTTTTTAAAAATGAAGTTAGGCACATTAGTAAGACTCCATTAAGAAAAAAATCCTCTTTATTTTCAAAAAGTTACTGTTTAAATTTGTATATAACCCCTGTACAAAACAATTCCCAATGTGTAAAATGAGCCCCATACACTAATGAAGTGACATGCAAAATTATAGTCCCCTGATCATTTTTCTTTTAAAGATATCTGCGATGTTGTCAGATGAAAGGCTGAAATTTGGAGCATTGCACATTTTACTTATTGGGAATGCTTTTGTAAGGGGGTTGTACACAACTTTAAAAAGTGCAACTTTTTGTAAATGAACAAGAATTATTAACAGTCTTATTTCCGGCCTTATTTTGAACAATCTTCAGGGTGGCCACGCGTCCTTGAAAACCTGGAATGTCCTTGAATTTACAAAAAAAAATTCCAGGCCTGGAATGTGCTTAAATTTTGAATGGATGTCTAGAATGTCCTCGAATTTTGAAAGGAAATCTGGAATATCCTTAAATTTTACCATCCAATTGCTGAATTTTTGTTGTGTTATCGGTTGTTCCCAGCCCCTACGATAATGAAACCACTTACCCTGTTGGAAAAGAAAAATCACAATTGTTGAATAATTGCAATTGAAATTTTTATTATCCTGAAATTTGTTTGTAAATAGTTTTCTTGTTTTGAATTTGTTGATTATATTTTATTACATTAAAATTAATGGAATACATATTTCCATGCGAGTATTTAAAGGCATGTATTTCCTTCCCCTCCCCCCCTTCAATTTAAATTTTACAGGAATTCTTTTTTCATCAAGAAAAGAGAATTAAAGTCATGTCCAAAAGAATTTAAGTCATGGCCATCTAAAATGCATGAGTTTTGTTCCTACTTATGAAAGCTGCTATTTTGGAATTGAAGAAATATAATTTTCACATAAACATGCAAATTCCCTTTCACTTATACTTTCCTCCTCATTTAAAATTTATATTAAATCAAATAATACATACAAAAAATTTGTAAGTAATATCTGGTATCAAAATATGGTGTTTGTCAAAATCAAAATATTTTCTTAAAACAGTACTTGCTCCAATTTACATTGTCTCTCAACAATTATGAAATAGTATTAAGTGTACATATTTTTAGACTTTCTAAAAGTATGTGTAACTTCCACGGCATAACGGAGTTGTCGCAAATTAATTATTTTATCTGTTCCTTCTGTGGTTTGCAGAAGATGATAAATGCCACAACGGTTCTAATGTGAGAAATTTCATCTGGAAATCGTCCCAGAGTCGCTCAGTGGTAGAGCACCCGCACATTAAGCGACAGTCCTGGGTTCGATCCCCAGCTCTGGAATTTTTCGCATAGTTTGTAAAAAATAAAATTAATACTATATTAGGCAGGTTGGAGTGTTTAAGTTGATTAAGTGTTTTTGAGGAATTTTCAATATATGTGTGTTCATGAAACCATGAGATTAAATTAGGTTATAAGAAAATAGAAATAATGACAAAAAAAATCTCAAAAATATGTATGCTCATTGTGCGTTTCAGGATATCCTCGAAAGTCCTTAAATGTCCTTGAATTTTTTCTCTGAGAAAGAGTGGCCACCCTGAATCTTTTAATTTACACTGCCCACTAATAGATAAAGAATTAAAGCCATTTACCGCCTTTTGGGGACACAGTGTATAAAGTTTTCTGTATACTTTGAAATCTTGCAATTGCTCTAAATTCTTCAAACAGTATTGGTCTGTATTATCTGTGTGCGACAGGAGCAGGGACGTACCCAGAAAAAAATTTCGGGGAGGGTCCGAAAATGGTAGAGTTTTTCACAAAAAGAGTTCATCATCATTATTTTGTTAGCAAAAACTGAAATTTTGGAGGGTGTCCAGACCCCCCTGGGTACGTCCTTGGACAGGAGGTAATGTTGCCCACCTAAAAGTTGCTTGCATAATCAGTTGGCAACTACTTTCATCATAAGTAGCAGCAGCCAATACCTGAATGGGAAGTGCCAGATACTGAATAAAAAGTATTCCCTGGCTCACAGGAACCCTGTTAAAAGTGTACCACTCAACTTGGCTTTTGAATAAACTGCCGCATAAAATAAGCAAAACATACCAAGTGCACAAAATTAATGATTTTATTACAAATGAAAAGGGATTGAACAAAGCCTCATTGGTACAAAACTTTGTTTTACTTTCAATGCAAATAAGTCACATCAAATATATATATACACTGAAAAATTTTCTACATATGTTTATAGGGATCCCAACTACTATGGATTCCCCGTAGTTTCTATGGAATTTTTTTTTTTTTCCCGCTAACTACAGACAAGGCGTATATTTTTACAGAAATATAAATGGATTTATTCTATAACATTTTAAAGCTATTTTCTTCATTGCACAATATCCAAAGCCTAAAACAAACAATTATTGGATTCAATTGGCACAGAAGTTGTAATCAGTGCTGGCTGTGACTGAAAAAAAAAAATGTTGAGTTTGAACTTCTTGAGTCGCTCTTCTTCTCCTCCCTTTTCTCAAGGTTTAAACTTTTCACTCTTTTGTTTTGTTTTCAAGCCACGCTAACTGCGAAGGCTCAGTTTATAGATTCCATTGTGGTAAGTTTCTATTTTTAATTATTTATTAAGGGGGACTAAAATTTTGCCTATTCGACTGACTATGAACAAGTGGAAAAACTACTGGAAATATTCACAGTTACTACTGAAAAGTCTCATTGAGTGTTGGCATCCGAGTTCATTCAAAAACAGCACTAATATGATAAATCAAATTGCACAATAAATTAATTTAAAAACTTTGCATTAAAAAACAAGCAATATCAAATGTCTCATTCAAACCTCAAATATGAATGTAATTGTAAATATTTTTATTAAATGTCAAAGGGAAAAAGTGAAGAGAATTATTAAACCAGGAGTCAAATCAGAAATTTTTTTTACAAGCCCTCCACCCCAATTGTTTGTTTTAACATGTATTTTTATGAATTTTCACTGTGTATAACAAACAAAAAAATTTAATCACCATTTTTACTATTTTATTTCTTGATGATTCTGATAGTGAACAAAACCTTTGGTTTATTGAAGTTTTACTATAGCAAGATTAGACTGTATTCACAAAACAAATCAAAATATGCGATGAAGAGCTTTTTTTATTCTATTGTATTGTACAGTTACTACTGAAAAGTCTCATTGCGGGTTGGCATCCGTGTTCATTCAAAAACAGCACTAATATGATAAATCAAATTAATTTAAAAACTTCGCATTACAAAACAAGCAACATCAAATGTCTCATTTAAACCTCAAATATGAATGTAACTGTAAATATTTTTATTTCCCAATCGTTTTAACCATTCATAATTTTGTGAATGGGTCAAAAAATGAACCCAAACTTTTTCAGATTTTATCCCTGAAAACAAGTAGGTCAGTACTATTAAAAAATGGTTATTAATTTAAACTTTTATATTTAATCTTTTAAAACTGAGACAGTATGGTTTAATTAATGGTCATCAGATTACCAAATTAAAAATTTAAGCACCCTGATGAATTTGAGCACCAATTTTTGAACTAGAAGTTAATGTAAATGTAACTAAACATCATTGAAAAAATAAACATCTGGTAAATGGTTGGTCTTCATTCTTTAGAGCAGGTATGGACACCTTTGAAAAGTTGTAGGCCGTAATAATTGGGAGTTTGAATGTTTTAAAAGGGAGTTTGATATGTTCTGCAGCCAGGCCAGGCCACATCCGGCACACAGGCTGGAAGTTGCTCATATGTGCTGTAGAGGATAACAATCCATATAGCATAGACTTATTTATTAGGCCATGGCAGGGATGTTAATTCTGCGCCGATTGCGTCTAGCTGTGCCAAAACGCAAATCTTGCGCAGAACTGTGCTTTTAGCCGATTTTTGTGCCGAATGCGTCATTTTGACTCTTTGTTAATTTTTTGCCACGCTTGCAAACTTAGCTTTTCTTATCTGCATTTATTGTGTTAGTGTTGACTCCAGATTGATCTTGCTTGCAGAAATTTTCGAATTTCTATTTCACAATTACGGGCTGGAGTGTGATGCTCGTTTCAAATGTGTTACAGGCTCGGGCCGTTCTAGGATGCAATTTTTTAGGCCTGTTCAGGTCTCTAGTCTCAATGTGTATTTTTAAAACGTTCTATAAAACTCATTGCAATTTTAATCATTATAAAGATAGTTTGGGTATGGGAAGCAATATTCTGCATGCTATATAGAGAGCACCCCCCTGCACATGTTGCATCGCAATATGGCGGGTCGCTGTCGTGTTTAGGCCGAGTACCGGCCCATCGCACAATCACCCAATGGCCCGGTCCAGCCCTGCACTATTTACAAAAGAGAAAAACCATTCATCAAACTCAATTTTTTTGTTTATTTAAGATCAATCGAACTTGTGAACATGACATAAACACTCATAATACTGTGGAATCGCCCAATTACCTTTCTTATGTGTCCCATTATTTTCAAGAGCTTAATTTGCAAAGAAAACTATAAATACATATTTTAGATTGTGTCATTACATCTATTAATTAGTCTTTAATGTATTAAGACAATGTAACTTAATAAAACACACTACCTGAATGGCCCTTGATATGGCAGAGCTCATTCTAGGTAGGAAAAATGGCAGGGTGCAAAGGTTTTAAAAAAGGGCATCATTATTTTAAAAGGGCACTGCGTTTCTTAAAAAGGGCAGTATCCTGATTAAAAGCACTTCTAATTTGAAAAAAAAATTACTTTAAAAAATTGAGTACAACAATGTTTATTGATTAATAAAATAATAATTAATTAGTAATCTTTATTAATAAATTAATTAGTAGTCTTTATTTAAAATTAGATAACATTAATTAAGTTGATAAAGCTAAATTATTTCTTAAGTAACTTTGTTAATTAACTTATTAAAATTAACTATAAATAGTTTTAATAAGAATATTTCTTTAAAAGATTTTTAAGGGTTTTTTCTTTTTATAACAAAAATAATCATCCAAAACATATGTAACAGACAAGAAAATGCTTGATTAAGAAAAATTTTTGCATAAAAAGCAGATTTTAATTAAGATTTGTTTGATCACCTTGTTAAGAATCATCAATAAAAGTTTAACTATAAATTAAGAAACACTTAATAAAGTTAAGTTGTTCTAAACCTAAATTTTCATTAATTTTTTCAGTTTTTAAGTTATTACACTTATAAAAATAATTGATATAATTTTTCATCATTCACTTGTCTTTGTAGGAATTAATTCAATAATACAAACAATTTAAATATAGTTAATGCATGAAAATATTAATAATACTTCTGTTCAAAGTAACCATATAATGGTATATAAATATCTATTCCAGTTATTATTAATTTTTTTGAAAATGGACAATAGCTAAAATTTTTTTCAGGATTATCATGCAGTCGTTATAAGTACTCTTCTGTTGATTTTAACAATCAGCTGGTCACCTATATAAGTGTCAATATTCAAATAGCCAGAATGGAGATAAGAACCATTCAACAACCTCAACCATTGCCCTCTATAGGGGAAAGCCAACTCACTCTTTCAGCCATTGCCGTCCAACCCCATCTTCCCCCCCCCCCCCCCCCCCTTTTACCATCCCATCTAGCTCAGAAAGAAAACCACAAAGTAAGAAAATATATGTTTTGACAGTAAATTTCAAACTTTCGAACAAATTTATAAAATATGGACTCTGAATAATTTTTGTATTTAAAAGTGAACCCCAATATTTCAAATAAATCGGTCCATTAATAAAAAAAATTATAGATGAATGAATTTTTACACAGTTGATTTCCATCCCCCCTTCTCATTACGGAGACAAACCTTGCATCTTTAAGGAAGGGCTGCTACTACCCGGACAGAACCTCCTGTGCACTTCCAGGAGAGGGCAGGGAGGTTCTATTGCCACAGAAGTTGCTCAAATTCCTCCCTTTCATTTGTCAAGTATCATTAGCGCGTTATGTGGGAACAACCAAATAAAGAGTTGAACAAATAAACAGACTAAAGAAACTTCTGTCGAGATTAAAAAAAAAAAAATCTTCGTAGGAAAAAGAAAGTGTTTAGTTTCATCATCTGGGCGCTAATCAAAAGGCAAGAAGGCAGATTTTTTTTTTTAAGGGCATTGGGGCACAGTGCCCCACTGAACCTGCCTAAAAGTAAGTCAGTATATAATTAGTCAATTTTGCTATGCTTCCAAAATCATCCAGTTGTGACAAAATTATTTTATTTGCATATCAAAGAATGTTTATAAATTTATACTATCAATAACTAGATATTTATTAGTTGTCTTTACTCTTTTAAAAGTAGTTAAAGTTATTTAAAATATTTGATCTACCGTATTTTCCGGTAACAATGCCGCAAATAGATAATTATTTCTATTTATAGAACTAGTTTAACGCCGCACTTTTTAAAAAGTATTAGGGTTAGGTGGGGTAAAATGACCATAAATTTAGCTATTTTCAACTTTACTAAGCTACACATCTAAAATGATACAACATATTTAAAATTTTTTGACAAATATTTTACATTGGACTATCTGACAGTAACTACATATTTTTGTTTTATTCTTTTACAAACATTAAAACTGTTTGATCATTAATTCTGTTTGGCTTGTTATCATGATCATTTTACCCTATGGTGTGGGGTAAAATGATTATAGATGAAAAAAATGTAACTCATAGAAAATGATATTATATGAATAAGATCAACTGAAAAATAGATGACAAATATTTTATTAAACAGTTTTACATGGAATTTTAATTTAGCTATCAGAACTTATAAGTATAATGTCCTCTACTATCGAAATTTGGCTCATCCAGTTTTTGAATTATCTGTTCAGTTTGAACTTCCTCTACATCATCATTTGCTAGCAATGTACATTTTTTCAAATAAAGATTTTGCAAAGTTTTAATTGTAAATAGCTCCTTTTCTGCAGACAAAATCTGTGCAAAAATGTTTAATAAAACTTTTACCACAGCACTTAAGAGCCTGCAGATATTTTGTCTGAAAGAGGTATTATGGTCATGCCATTTTGAGCTCTTCTTTCAACTCTTTTTAAATAAGAATTAGGATTTTTCTTCACAAAATTTCAAGACTAGCATACTTCCTTTACTTCATGGTCTTCATGCTTTTCTTCAAAATGTGCAGCAAACACATCTTCTGTTAGCATTTATTTATAAATGTATGATTCCAGTATCGTAAATTTTGGTTATTTTTCTTATTTACAGGTAAAAATAAAAGAATAACAGAAGCAATTTATTTATTCATGTTATTACTATTAATACCTTATAAAATATATTACAGATTGAAAAAAGAAGTCTAAAATGATACATTTGTTCTTTAAGTGCAAGCCTAGCAGTATGATCGTTTTACCCCACTTTCTTTGAACTAGACAGAGAACTAGATACAGAAATGTATTCCCCGGGAATGATAGTAGTCTTTGTATCATCAAAATTTCAAGAACTTTAAATCACAAAAATGCTACAGTAAAGTAAATTTTAATCTTATATAGATAGAGTCCAACATGAAACTGTAAGTGTTGCCATTACATGTTAAAAGAATTTTACCAAATCAAATAAATTAGTTAAAAAATATTGCTCATAATATAAATGAGCTAAACAAAAATCAGTATGCCAATAAACCAATGCATTTGAAATTTATTGTCTGCTTTTTGTAGACTGTTCATTTTACTCCACCTAACCCTACACTTAAAAAAAGGGGGAAGATTTAATGTTCGACATAATGGCAATTGCACATATATATGTCAAACTGTTGTTTACTTTAGATGATTTTGTAGAATTCTAATGTTTTTGCAGTCGAATCTCTTAGAAAGAGTCGGGGGAAAGGAAAAAAAGCAACCGACGACCATATTTTCGAACGTAGAAGGGTCATTCAACAGAAAACGTAGATTTTCAAAACTTACAAAAAAAAAATCTTTATTTAAAACAAATTATAATTTATATTGCTCTTTGTTTACTTCTTATTACCCCCATATAGTTGGTCACATTCTTTTTGATTATTTTTTTGTAATTGCAA
The DNA here is from genome assembly GCA_038373885.1 of Cheiracanthium punctorium. Classification (NCBI taxonomy): domain Eukaryota; kingdom Metazoa; phylum Arthropoda; class Arachnida; order Araneae; family Cheiracanthiidae; genus Cheiracanthium; species Cheiracanthium punctorium. The sequence goes on from JAWZYV010016279.1 coordinate 897,236, forward strand.
TTTTCAACATGAACAGAGGATGCACACTAGTAACAAAGCATATACTTTTATGAAAGAAAAAAATGCATGATATCTTATTGAAGCATTCAATACAGAATGTAAAAAAAGTTTTAATTTTTGTTTTAAAACTATTGTTTTAATGCATATTTATAGGAAAAAGGGTACATACGTATTATTAAAATGTCTTATAATGTATAAGAATATTTTAAAGTAATTATTTCTAAAACTACCAACCAAAAGCTGCAAATAGCGCGTTTTTTGTAGAATGACCCAGAATTGAGGACATGTCTCGAGTTCTGAAACAAAATTGGGAACATTTTATAATTAATGAAATAATTAACAATAACCTAATTAAAAAGCAATGTAATAATTAAAAATTGTCCTCAATTGCTTCTTTACATTTTGAGGACAAATCGCAAAAAAAAAAACCTCAGAAATTGAGGACTGTCCTCGAAATTGAGACGTACGGTCACCTTAAATAATATGTACGAAAAACAATTAAAATTAAACAACATATATTAATATTTTTAATACGAATAATAAAATTCAAATATCTCATGCTAACTTGAAACAGTGAATGAAAACCTAATAATCAAATGGCACCCGAGAACAAAGCATTTAAAATAATGTGAGAATTCAAATATTCAATTCCATTACATAAAGAGATTCTCAGAAGTGATTGATTCAGAAATTTCATAGGGAAATATCTGGCAACCAATGGTAAGGTTGCTGGTCGGTATCGGTTGCATAAATCTCTGAGAATAAAACCTCTTTTGTTTGTTTTTTCTTTAAAAAACACGTGTTTTAGGATTCCTGCGGGATTCTTGAGATTTTTTAAATGCAATTATGGATTTAGTATTCATACGCGTGACGCATTTTCTTTTGATTCATTGATTCATTCATGCTCCAGATTTATCCACTTCACGATGAAGAATTAGTATTAACCATCATAACATTTCATCTAATTTTAAGTTGTCAAATATATGAAAAGTTTTCTTCGTTTAGAAGAAGAGGATTTGTGAATGGTTCATATTGTTGTAAGCAAAAACAATTTTCATTCAAGTTCTAAAGTATGCCTATGATTTTGTTGTAATAGCTGTTATACAGACATTTTGGTAATCTGTGCTGCTGACCGTAGTCTGTGAGTGTTGAAGAGTGATTGACGTTATTTTCTTATGTTTGTGCATGGTTTTATGTGGATGTGAAGGAGAAAGCGGCCGCGTACTGTCAATACTGCTGGGTCATTCCATTTCAAATCAACCAGTAAATTCCAAAAATGTCACCCACCGTCTCGGATTTCTTTGAAAATTTTTGTAAATGTAGCCATTAGTGTTCTAACTAACAATATAAAATTTTACTTCAATATCTCTAATACTTTTTAAGATAAAAATTATTAAAATAATGGGAAAGTGGCCATAAATGGCGTTTTTGCATACACTTATTTTAATGGTGCTTTTTCAGATAAAAAATCATAACTTTCTTTATTTTCAATATATTAAATTGAAATTTATACCAAAATGGTCACAAAGGTTTGGAGATTATAGAAAAAATTAATTTGATAAAGGCACAGCTCTTAACAAAGCAAACTGTTTTTTTACTTACATGTAAATGCATAAAGTAAGATTATTTAAAATAAAAATGGTGGTATTTTGAGTCCTAATAGGTTAATTTAATTAAAAACCAAATATTTTGATGATTTTTCTTAAAATGTTGTGCTGCATGCAAATGTTATTATAAAATAATTATTTATTTATTTAATTTTAAAAAGCACTTATTTTATTTAAAAGTTAATAATGAGTTAGTTATTTTACTTAAAATTTAAATTATTTTGAAATAAAAATTTTTTTAAACAAAATCGGAAATATATATAGTTAACATGCATCAAAATTTTTCTAGCTTTTTTTATTGTCAACTACAAATTAAACATTTTTCTTCAGATTCACCTATGTTTTGTAATGATACATTATAACATCTTCTAAAGCTTCTTGTTTTGAAATTTGTGACAGTTCCATCACTGCCAGTTGCCAGTAGATACTTTGTCACTGGTATCACTGACAGTTGATACTTTGTCATCAATCTCAGAAATAAGTTTGTTTACGTTCTTCCAACAAAAACTACATATTATTTTGTCCAGGAATCGATTTTTCACAGTTCGGCAATTTGTGAATTACCTCAGATAAATTTAAATTAATGGTTCTCAAACATTTTTTTTTCTTTCTTTTATGGCACTTAAACGGGTCAAAACATGATGTTTGAAGTATTTCAAATTTATTCAAATATAATAATTTGTGATGTTCACAAATATTAAGTAAAAGCTCAGATTGTACATTACTTCTCAAACTTATTAAGTTCAAGTCTGAAGGGCTTAATAATGCAGAACTTGATACAGTTTCTACTTGAGTATAAGTCCTTTTATGGCATTCAGTTCCATTTTCTTAGCTAATACTAAAGCACGTTTGGGAATGTTCTGCTGCCATATTAAATGGAACTGATATTCAGTACTATTAAAAAAAAAAAAAAAAAAAAAAAAATCTAATTTAAAGTCTTTCAATTAGATAAACAAAAATGAGCTTATATATCAAGCTGAATAATTTAGCTTTAGATTATTGGTTTAACTCTTTAAAATAATTTCAACAATCCCAGAGAACATCAAAAACATAATAAAAACATATAAAACATTATTTAATATGGCGGATTAATTAGTTAAAATTTTTTATTTGGGAATACCTTATTCCCCCGTATATGATATATATTTCGGTTACACACATAACCATCTTCAGTCGTTTCTGGATCTCTCACTAATGGCGGCTTCTTTTTATATCACTTCGTTCTTCTTCTTGAAAGTTCGATGAACTTTCAACTATAAAATTGCTGCTATTCGTTCCTATATCGACCGCGCTTTCAAAGTGTGTTCTAACAACAACCTCCTTCAAAAAGAAATTGCTTTCTTAAAGAAACAATGTCAAGACGCCCACTACCCTCGGGAAATTTTCGACAAAGTTTTCAAAGCTAGGCAACGTAAATTAAATGTTATAGACAACCGTCAAAAAGATAAACCACGTTTTACTACCGCTATCCCCTTTAGCCGAGGAATAGCCAATAAACTTTCTAATATCGCCAGTAAAAAGAACTTCCGTATTCCAATTAAACCTAATAAAACAATCTTTCAGCGCATTAGATCGGAAAAAGACCCAATCAACCCCATCGAAACCGCAGGGATCTATAAAATTAATTTTATGTCAAACGATACTAATAAAGAAAATTGCTACATCGGCGTTACAAAAAGGAAAATTAAAGAGCGAAAAAACGAACATTTTAAAGACATTAACCTCCAGAAACAAAGTACCGCTCTGGCCCGTCTTGCTTTGAAAGAGCCCATTACCATTGATTTTAAAAATATTAAAAAAATAGCCAACTTTAAAAATAGTATATATGCCTACATTCGTGAGAGCTTAGAAATAATGACGACAGATGGCAGCATCAACGATGCGCAATCGACCAATCATGGGATGACGTCATTCATCGAACTTTCAAGAAGAAGAACGAAGTGATATAAAAAGAAGCTGCCATTAGTGAGAGATCCAGAAACGACTGAAGATGGTTATGTGTGTAACCGAAATATATATCATATACGGGAGAATAAGGTATTCCCAAATAAAAAATTTTAACATCAAAAACAATTCCAAATTACTCAAAGAACATCTTCACTTAATCAAAGAAAGGCAAAACTGATTCCAATTCTCAAAGCATCTGACCAAGGAAGAGATATTCACACCTGCAAACAAGAGGGTGACTCATTGGAAGAGGAGGGTGACCCCACCCCTTTAAGGCCGCTTTCCACATCGAGAGGGAGCCGCTCGCAGCTTGGCCAATTATCACGTGTAAGCAATAAATTTTTCGCACTGCAGAGAAAGAGATACTCCGGACAAAAGGTAATTGGGAACCGTGGATAATATTGTGGTTTCACACCCCATCTATTGTTCGGTAGAGGACAGCATATATGTCACCCAATGTAAAGGCCTCTGTCGATAACCAGAGACCGTCACGGCTACAATGTATTTGAGGGGGTTTGGAAGCGGTGACTGGCAGCGACACATGGGGTGTCCTCTACCGAATAATAGATGGGGTGGAAACCACAAGCATAAAAACCGCAATATTATCCACGGTCCCCAATTACCTATTGTTCGAAGTATCTCCCCCTTTCTTCTGAGTGCGAAAAATTGATTGCTTACAAGTGATAATTGGACAAGCGACCCGCGACGGTCTCTGGATATCGGCAGAGGCCTTAAGACGTGGCCAAATATCCTCCTTCAAATACATTGTAGCCGCAGCAATCACTGGGTGTGGGTAATGGCCTTTACTATCTTACACTACTCAGTATCTCCCCCTACATCTTCTCATATTATACCAGCTCCTTACCACACAACAAACAGAAAGTATGTGATCTGATCTAGTTACAGTCCAAAAGCCTGTTGACTGAAAAGAGACTACTGTCATAGTTCTTTTAAACTGATGTAAAAATAAACAAAATTATGATAAAAACAAAAGTTTTTAAAATTGTTTTAATTATAAATCAATATAAATTTTATTTATAAATAATTGTTTTATATATAAACAATATACAGATATGCTTTCTTCATGCCTCAGGCAATTTACACCCCCCCCCCCCCAAAAAAAAAATTACAGAGGCGGAGACAACATTTAAATTTGAAAATTTTCCAACCATGCAGCACTTAAATTTAACTAAATTTCTTTTTCTGCATGTTTCATTACTGTTAGAATAACTGTTCCTAAAAGTGCATAGTACAACTTCTGAAGAGATATTAAAAAAATCTTTGAATCTCTAAATTAGGATAACTCAATTGCATAAAAATAACTTAAAAAGTTGCATTATTTCTGGGAAAAAAAAAAAAAAAAAAAAAAAAAAAAACTCAGCCTGTTTCCACTTTTTCTCCCCAACCCCCATTTTTTTATTATTTGTTATTGACACACTCTCTCTTTTTCCTTTTTGCTTGAACTGATTAAAAAAATACTAATTTAAACATTAATAAACTTTTTTAACTTGATTTCCTATGACACACAATTAAACATAAATAAATACCAAGTTTTTAACTGACAGGTGAGGAGATTCCCATTATAAACAAAGCATTGTCTACATTAAAAATAAATAAAATTAACAGTTATATTACTGATCTAAAACAAGTCAGAATGAGTGTAATTCGACTTGTAGTTGACAATAACAAAAAAAAAAAAAAAAAAAAAAAAAAAAAAGAAAAACTTCCAAGTTTTGACACATATTTACTATATGTATAATCAGATTTTGTTTAAAAAGTTTTATATTTTAAAAATAAAAAAATTAAATTTTAAGTAAAATAATTTTAACTCATTATTAACTTTTAAATAAAATAAGCACCTTTTTAAATTAAATAAATAAAAAATTATTTTATAATAACATTTGCATGCAGCATAACATTTTAAGAAAAATCATCAAAATATTTGGTTTTTAATTAAATTAACCTATTAGGACTCAAAATACCACCGTTTTTATTTTAAATTATCTTACTTTATGCATTTACATGTAAGTAAAAAAATAGTTTGCTTTGTTAAGAGCTGTGCCTTTTTCTGAAACAGCTTTTGCAAAATTATTGTTTTTATGAAATTTTTTTGAAAAAAAACAAAGTTTATGAATTTTTGGGGGGTTCCAGTTTTAAGCAGCACTATCAAATTATTTTTTTCTATAATCTCCAAACCTTTGTGACCATTTTGGTATAAATTTCAATTTAATATATTGAAAATAAAGAAAGTTATGATTTTTATCTGAGAAAGTACCATTAAAATAAGTGTATGCAAAAACGCCATTTATGGTCACTTTCCTATTATTTTAATAATTTTTATCTTAAAAAGTATTAGAGATATTGAAGTAAAATTTTACATTGTTAGTTAGAACACTAATGGCTACATTTATAAAAATTTTCAAAGAAATCCGAGACGGTGGGTGACATGGCCTGGTTGATTTGAAATGGAATGACCCTGCTACTTATATTTACTAATTAAGAACGATTGAAAACATGATGTTATTTTTAGTTTGAACTTGAATTCGAGGTTGAATCTTTGTTTAACCGTCCTGCCTGATGTTATTTCAAAATTAACAGTTTTTGGACAAATTGGGGAATTTAGTTTAAATTCAAGGAATTAAACACAATGTTTTTAACTCTAATGTGAAGGGGACTTTTCAGCTTCTTGAAACGTTCGTACGAAAGTTTTCTATTAGTCTGTAAGTGTTGTTAAAAACCCAGTTTTTTTTCAGAAAACCCCGACCCTACTGGGTTTTTTGGGTTTTATCAGATTTTTTTCTGAGGAAGGAATGGGGTTTCAGAATATTTGAAATTTTTCCCGACAATTACTAAATACAACCTAAAGCAACTAATTGATTACAAAAATCAATTATAAATAAAAAATGGTTAAATTAGAAGTAATAACTAATTACAATTATTAATCATACATGAAGAAAGGTATAAGTCAATAACAATAGCAACCCCAATCATGGTTTGCTCTTAAATAAATTGACTATTAGTATTAATTTTAACAGTGATGTACTAGTGCTTAATTAGAACTTTTAAACTAATGATTTTTCCATGGTAAAAAATCCATATCATTTTAATCACGATAGGCATAAAAATTTTCGGTACTTATGTATTATCCCAGCGGTCATTCCCGTCAAACTATTTTTTCATCAAATGTGCTGGCAAACTGTTGTCAATCGTATTCTGAACCACAGGGCTCAGCCCGAGTCACTTTTCTCACTATTTTTAGAAGTTGTCACTATCGGTAACTATTTTCGACAGTTGGTCACTTTTGTCACTTTTTACTTCCTTGTACGGTGTATAAGGAAATAATGTGATCCCAAAAATTTTCAGGGGCCAAAATTTCAATGAAAAAACCGATTTTGACTATCTCTAAATTTACTTTTAAGAATTTTTTCGATGCATCTCATCATAAGCTAGCATGCACGATCCTATAAACGCGTCTGCAATTCATTTTGACCAGCGGCGAGTCTATTTTGCCCAGTTTTTCCATGCCGTCTGTCCGTACATACGTAAGTATGTATGTAGCTCTCATATCTCAAAAACTATTCGTCGTAGAATGTTGAAATTTTATATTTAGGATTGTTGTAACATCTAGTTGTGCAGCTCCCCTTTTGGTTCCATTTGACTAGATAGTTTATCTACAGTGCCACCCAAGAGATTCTAAATACATTACGCTGTATGGGCCGAAATTCATTAAAGCGTATTTTAGAGGTTTTTGCCTATTTCAAACGACTCAGAAGGGATAAAGAGTTACAAAATAAATTTCTTCATTAAAAAAGTGTCTTTATCATTTATAGTTCTACTACAGTAACTCTCAAAAAATTTCCAATACATTACGGTCAATGATAATTTTAGGGGTATTCATCCATTTCAAGCACAATACCGTCCTACCACATAAGTTAGGTAATGGTCCGACTACAGTCACGTGCCTCCCTCAACTATGCCAAACTTGGCGACTTTTGGTGTACGTGTGTATGTTTTAACTTTCAAATCTCAAAATCTATTAGTCATAGAATGTTGAAATTTCATATATGAGATTGGTGTAACATCTAGCTGTGCATCTCAATTTTTGGTTCCAATCTACTGGAGAGTTTATTTACAGAACCACCAAAAAGAATTTCAATACTTTAATCTCCATGGACATCTTCAATATAATATAACTGTAGACAGTCATTGTTTGTCCCATGCCCAAAATCTCGCTGTCTGTCGTCGACCTTGGCGAGTTTTGCCGAAATATTGCCAAATTTGGCGATAGTCAGTCATTTGGTCTATGTCCAAAATATCGCCATTTTTCATCGTCCTTGGCGAGTTTTGGCAAAATATCACAAAATTTGGCTATAGTCAGTCATTGTTTAGTCCATGCTTAAAATCTCGCCATATGTCGTCGACCTTGGCAAGGTTTGCCGAAATATCGCCAAATTTGGCACCAAAAATTATTTCGTATTTTGTATAACTCTAAAAATTTGACCCGTAGTATTTAGAACTATTGTAATATCTAACTGTTTTCAATATCTTTTTTGACTGCAATCGACTGGGAGTTTATTTACAGGGTCAGCCAAATGACTTTAAATACATTGAGGTGTATGGATGCATTCAATTCATTGAAAGTCTGTGGTCAATGACTACTTTGGCTATCCCTAAAATCTTGCAAACTGTCTCAAGCTTGTCAGCTTTTGGTGGAATATCGCCAAACAAAGTGTCAGAAGGAAATCTTCAAGCTTAGTGATATCGAAATATTTGGCTAGAAATCACTAAACTTTACTATTACTGATATTTTATCTTTTTCACACAAAATAAGTTTAAATGAAGTGCACTAAAAGTATTTTTGATTTAATAGACGTGCAAGGAGTCATGTCCACATCAGATTTTTTTAACGTATAATCAAAGTTCATTCAAACATCTTCAGAAATCGAAACTAAATGCTCTCGTGAACTGCTGTTATGTCTTGTCGTTCTCCTCTCTCTCTCTTTTTTTATTTTTAATCTGGCCTCTCAGAGAAAAGAATAGTTCTAAACGGATTGCCCCACCACACTCACACACCACCTGTCAGCCCGTAAATCATATTTTACTTTGAATGACTCAATTTTCTATGAACAAATCAATAGCTTATGAAGCCTGTTAAGAAATATAACTTACAGTTTAACGCCTCTTTTAAATTGATAAGTAACCGATGCATGAAGTCAGTTTTTGTTTTGTAGTCTTATGTGTTTCAGAGTTTCTTGTAAAAAAGTTTTTAACAAATAGTATTGCCTGTTAATGTCATAAATGATGCCGTTAACATAATAAATTATGTGTTGAATGGTATAATTTAAGTCACTATTTAGTCACTTTTTTTAAATACTTAGTCACTTTTCTCACTAGTTTTGTTCCTATGGCTTGGGCTGAGCCCTGCGAACCATCAATAATTTTATGTGCCTGGCATTTATCTTTGAAAAATCGCTCGTCTTGGCAGACCGCCAGGATAATACACAAGTACCAAATTTTCTCTAAAAAGTTTTTATGCCTATGTGAAGTCTTTCTTTTTTTTTTCTTAGGTATTGGTGGTGTGGGGGGTGGGGGAGCTGTTTATAAACTTTACAAGTGGTATGCTGATGTTAAGAGATGTATTATCTACATAATTAAAGTTGGTTTTTTTCAAGTGGGCTTTTTCGTAAAACCCACTCGGGTTTTTTCGGATTGGGCGAAATCATAACTCTGTCTGTAACACAAGCCTTTTAAAGTGGTTTATTTTATTCAGGAAAAAGTTATATTGGTTTTCAACTTCATATTTTTTTACACATAAATCTATTGAAACAGCTTTAGTATTGGTCCTATTTTCGATTTTTTGAGTTGGCGAAAAATCTTGCCGCCAACCCAAGCGTGCCTCACCAATGTCAATTGTAAACAATGTGGTGCTGGTTTCCAAGATGTTTGACAATTCTTGCTCATTAACGTTGCTTATTGTTTATTTTAATGGCTTTTACATATTTTTTAATTTAAAGTATTATTTTTTAAAAAGATTTCAAGCTTGTGCATTTATATAAAACTTTGGTTTAATGAAATTTAATTAATTCTTATGTGAAGTTGGCTCACCCCCCCCCCCTTCAGTTTCTCTTTTTAGTAAAATAAGTTTAACAATGCAAACAAATACTATTCTAAAGACTTAATACCTCACAAAAATAACATAAATAAAAAAGACGAAATTAATCATAACTAGGGTTAAAAAAAACCAGGTGCCAGGTCGCCTAGATGACTAAAAAATATCCCTTGGTGGCTTGCTTTTTTTAATCAATATTATTCAGTATATATATATATATATATATATATGGCTCCTAAAAAAAATTTTCTGGCACCTAAGATTTTACAAATTTTTTTGATCCCTGATGATAACAAATTTTAAAAAACAATGCTCATCTCATACCCTGATTAAAGTCATCAAAATTATTGCAATATTCAAATAATAATATATATCAAATTATTTCACTGTATAAAATACTAATAACATAATTATTTTTTTGCTTGTAACCTTAACGAATAAACAAAGGAATAGAAAAATATTAACCAATAAAGTACTATCAAAAGAATGTTAATTCATACAAAACTGTAAAAAAACAGTCAGTATGAACCTAAATATCCATGTTAAATTTTTACAAAAATAATTAAAAATAAGCCATTAAAATCAAACTAAAAAGCACATTGTTGCCATGCAAGAAGCCATTTTCTGGAATTCCGAGCCAACTTTAGAGTTACCATACCTTAACTTCCAATGGCCAAATGGCAGGGTTACCATAAATGCTTCATTTATCTTGCGAAGTGAAAGTCATCAAAAAAGACTAATATTAAAGCTGTACCATTCTATTCTTAATTGCATTTTACTTTTTAAAAAAAATGTTACTGATATTACTACTATCATTATTGCATGCTTACTTCGTAAAATCGTAAAGTTTTTTAGACACATACCTATTTTTGGCAAGGGGAATAGGTCTCTCAAAAATATTTTAAGCCCCAGGAATCACAAAAGTTTTTTTTTTTTTTTTTTTTAAGAATTTTCTAATTTCCTTGTAATAAAATTTTTAGATGCTTTATATAACTCCCTTTTTGCTTTTATAAATATGTAATAGAATAAACGTTAGGACTGTACTTGTTCAGTTTTTTCTATCAATGTTGACACTGACATTTTAAAGATTCATAAGGGGGATATCAGAGCATTTTATTCACAGAAAAATATTTCCTTCAACTGAACAATAATGCTGTTTACGGCGCACCTTCATCCTACCTTCACTTTTGGTGGCGAAGAAAAAAGTGGCCGCAAAATCGCGTTTCCAATCGTATACACTAGTAAAATTTGAATATTTGTTAAAATAATTTAGGGTTAAGATTGTTATGAAGTGTTATTGATTGTGATACTTAAATTGGTTGCATATCAAAGTAATTATTGTAATTCATCAATAAAATTGATTTCCAATTCCACACTCAACTTGTATGCCGCTATACTTTTATCAATTTGAGCCAAACTTCAAACTGCAATCAATGTAATCGCAGAAAGAAGTACTCTGATTGACCAAAATTTTTCCTGACACAGATAATTTCATTTGAAAAGCAAAAAGTCGGAGATCATCAGTGTCAAGGTAATGACAAACAAAATCAATCTAAAAGCTGTTTGGCAAGAAAGTTGTTCGGATTTCTAGCTATTGTGATAACCCCATTAGAGGATTTTATATCTTAAGAAAATAAAACAAATTATATTACAGAGAAGAAAACAATAAATCATTGGGGGAAGAAGAATGATTTAAACCATTTTTTTTTAACCCCCTGATTTAAACCAGACGATCCTGCTTCTTTGAATTAATTGAATATACAGGGGTCAATCCAGGAATACTTTCCAGGGTCCCATTTTTGTGAAAATTACTTATTTTTGTGAATTTTCATACCAATTTTTAATAAAAGTCACTCTTTTGGATAAAGTAATTGATAAAACAGATTAAAATGTAGGGTAAAATGCCATTGAAGGGGTGTTTTAATTGATTATATTTTTGGGAAGGGGTCGCTTTAATCGATTGTAATTTTGTGAAGGGGCCGCAAACAGACCCAATTTTTGTCTGTATTGACACCTGATATATTGTACCAAGATTATTATGTTATAAATATGAATAGTCACATTTTCATTGTCTGCCATTGGCATTATTCTTTCTAGGTACGCAGCTGGTAGAGATTTACATTAGTTTCCTGTTGTCTAAGGCTGTAAATGTGTGCAATATGAAACACTCAATAGTCTGGAAGTATTTCAAACGTTTGTCTGTAAATGAGGCTGTATGTAACATCTGCTTGAAAAAAATTAGAACAGGTGGTGGCACAACAAACCAGCGACAACATCTGAAGAGTAAACATCCACAATGTTTCTTGCGAACAACGGTATTTTTCTTTTCTTTTTTATGTTTTTATATACAGTGAAACCTGTGTAAAATGATACTGTCTGTAACAATAAACCTGCTTATAATGATAATTTTTTTTGTTCTGACAAAATTCCTATGTTTTTTGGACCTGCCTATAACAAAATTCACTTTTTACAAGCATCTGTCTATAACAATACTTTTAACTCTTATGAAAAGTTTCATTAATAGGTATAAACCATTTTTTTTTTGTTTTGGAAAACGCTAACGATGGTCCAGAATATACGATAGAAAAGATTACTGAATGGGAGTAAAAAAAGTAAGCCTTTTCAGTCATAAAGTGCCTTGTTCTAGATTTTGATGTGCTAAGCTTTTAATCTGTGGTGTGGCACGAAACATTGGTGTTCGTAAAAAAGTTACGTTTTTTGTAGTGCTATAAAGAAATAAACAGTTGCATCTTTTATTATTAATGACTATGTCATTTTATCTCTCAACACCCTTTATTGAAAAATGTGTCTTAAAAATGTGACATGAAAAAGCGACATAAAAGTATGCATAATTTTACATGCATTTAAATACTATTAGTTCACAACAGCTTTAATCTATTGTTACAATATTTCGTAAGCTGTAGAATATGCATCATATGTATTTTTCTATAAATAGGTTACACTCATAAAAATTTCAACACAGGGTTACCAGGCGAAATACGCGAAAGATGCACGATAAAATGACAAAGTCAATTAATATCATTTTAATATGGCAATAATGAAACTAAAAAATTAGGGGGAGTTCAGGGCGATCTCCCCCTGACAAGGTTCGAACAGCCGAGTTTTTATATATTTTCATGTATATTGTTAGTAAAATTGTATCTAAAATTTCCACATCTTATTGGATTGTAAAAGAAAGTACAGTATAATAAATTCAAAATCAAAAGAAGGTAATATGTTGAGTATATGAGTTGAGCTTAACTTCTATACAAATAGATTCATTACCCAAACTTCTTCAAATTAATTTAAAAAGTTGTACACATTGGTGACTGGTGTGCTATTTCTTGAGAAATATATTCTATCTTTATTTTCATAATTTAAAAACACCTTTAATGCTTAAATAAAGTGCAAAATCTCAACCTGTCTACAACAATAAACTGCCTGTAATTATATTTTATTTAGGTCCTGTCTATATCATTATACGAAGGTTTCACAGTATTGTGTTTTTGTCATGCATATTCTGGATAAGTTATCGTTTTTGTCTGTGAATTTAGGGTTGTTTGTTTACTTTAGGGTCAAAAATTGGCATTGTCCAGAACTGATGAGGAAGAAATAGCAGTGTCAAACTTGAAGTCTCTGTCACCAGATGAACAGATTAAGATTCAAGCAGCAGGTACAAATGTAAAGTTTTTATAATTTGTGGTAGATATCCGAAATTCATAAATACACAGTTATTTATCAATTTAACTGAACATTCAATGTTTATAGTCTTCTCTTTTAAAAAACTATATATTGACAAAAAATCAGAGCCATGTTATTGCATGGGCAAATCAGGACTTTGCCTAGGACCTCCCAAATCTGCATATTAAATTCTTAAGTACAGTAGAACCTCGATTATCCAAAGTAATTGGGACCGAACCTACTTCGGATAATTGAGAATTCATCAATAATCACCTAGTTTAATATGTAGTAGGGTCATTGAACTGTTATTATGACTATTTTAACGCTGCAATCATAAGAGATTTACAACTCAAAATTAATTAAAATTATAAATGAAAATATATTTAATCCTGAAACAAAAACTTACAGTGGTTTAAATGGAAGCTTCATCTGGTGTAAATTGGTAATCCTTTGCCGGGCAGCGCTATCCTGTAGTTTTTTAGAAGCATGAGTTCAGAGGAATCTTACAATCAGAGGGTGCAATAACATTCGATTGTTCAGGGACTCGGTAGTATGACCTTCCAAATTTCGAGATGGGGTGTGTTTTTGTTTAGAACAGGGATGTTTGAAAGTGGGAAGAGTACACTCATACCGAGAATTGAGCTTGTGAGAAGGAATTCTATAAAAGGGAATTCCAAAATATTTATCTGCACTCGTAGTTTGGAAAGGACGAATTGCATAAAAAGGGAATGTGGGGGGGGGGGAAACTTTAAAAATGTATTTTTGTTAAGAGAAATTTTGGATGATTTTCGATAGTGGAAAAAAAAGTGAAGATGAAACAGACTTCGGTTAACGGAGAGTTTCGGTTAATCGAGGTTCTACTGTATTCTTTATTCATTTCTTTTGTATGCTAAAATTTTTAAGATTTACAAAAAAAAAAAAAAATTGTTTTTAAAAGAGACCACCCCCTTTTTTATCTGAAAAATGAGATTTTTACAGATATTGGTAAAAAATAACCTTGCATTTGCCAACTGAAGTGTGTCACTATGAATACAGAAGTAGGAGATGGGGCAGTTTTGAGTTTTTGTTCCTGTCCTGGAAAAAATCTAAAATCCACGACTTACATACAGTCTGTCAAGTCTGTCTACTCTTTCAAGTTTGATCTTTTTGAAAATGTAACTATTTTCTTATTATTTTAAACCATATTATTTCACTGAATTGATAAATAATGGAACTTTTGTTACAAATTTAATACCATGTCCTTACAGTGCAGCTGTCTACATATGAAAACACTATACAGTTTTCATTAAACTAATCCATATCCAAGTATAGTTTACTATTTATGATGACGTGTTTAGGGATGGGGTATTTCCTTCTTCTCATGGAATATTAAATTAAATGTAAGATGAGGTCCCCAAACATTGCGCTGGGGCTCTGTATTCTCATAATAAAACTCTGTAAAAAATATTTGCTTATATTGACACTAGTTGATTCGTTATTTACTAGGGAGGAAAGATATCCATTGAACTGAACATGTAAATTATTAAATTAAGCCCTCATAATTTCACATTTTGTTTCATAATTCCAATATTATAAATGTTATTTTCTACATTTACATTTCCTGATTTTAAAACTAACTGAAAGAGAAATTAGGTGAATCAATATTCACAAAAGTGTTTTAACTATTTATTAATATTATCATTAATTAGTAATAATTAAGATTTTTGTTCTTAAAAAAATCCCCTTTAATATACGCCAACAAAAACATGCAATTAGATATTCGTTTATAATAACATGAAATATTAGATAGTAAAATTTTGTCTCAAAATATATTTTTTGAAGTTAAAAAATTGACAGGTATGCTCTTGTAATTTATATAACTTATTTTTGTAGGAGATGGAAAGCATAATGCTGATTTCAGCAATGCATTGATTATTAGGGTCTCTAAAGATGGTTCAGCACAATTTGTTGTAGACAAAGAGGGGCTTGCACACGCTGCTAACGAAAAGACTGTAAGTAACAAATGTACTTAATAATTTACTTTGCTTTAATTCTTTTTGCAAGCTTTTATTGTATTTATTATTTCACATGTTCTGTTCAGGGGTGAAAATTTTCCAGGGATATTCAGAAATCAGGGCCTCACCATGGAACAGTGGTTATGTCACTGAAAATGGTAGACGGCCAAAGTGTGAAGGTCCCGGGTTTGGGTCCCATCACACAGCTGTTGATCTAATGGTTTAGAGCCGCTTGAAAATTTTACTGTGAAAACAACTTTACATTATTTGCCCATTTCCAAGATGCTCGAGGGGGGGGGGGGTAAACTATGAAAGTCATAGACAAAAATCAAAAGATAGGCCTACACCGATACTTTCCCCAACATATATGTATTTGTGTCACATTTTCTATATTTATGTCCCCCTCTCCCCAAGGAAAATTTTGCTGCGGATATAACTTTTAAAAAATTATTGTTTTATTTTGTGTTTATATACTACATACAACATACATACATTTATTTATTTCAGGTACTAGAAAATAGTGAAGAGACAAGAGGTAACTTTCATATACATTTATTAGATACATTTTTTGAATGAATTATGCTTGCTTATTACAACTTTGTTATATTATCTTAGAACAACAAGTGATCCTGTTGCCTCATGATCAGAGCTTACCTTCTGAACCACAAGCAGGGCCATCAACACAGGTATTTATATATATATATAAATATATTTGACAAAATGTGTATGTATAAAGAGGGTGTCTCAAAAACATGACTTAAGGAGGAATAAATGGAAAGACTTATTCCTTAAATTTTGATCCTAGATATATGTAATAAAATATAAATTTAGATAGAAAATGGTGCAGAATTGTATGAAATCAGTTACAGTTTTCAAGGGATTAAATGAAAAATTATATTTTTTATATGCTCCTGTTAAAAAAATTTCCAATTAGTAAAACATGCCCCATATATTTGGTGAGGTACGAAATTTCTATCTTTTATCATAAAAAGCCTCAGATACATTTAAACAAAGTAAATGGGGGACTAATGAACTTCTGAAACACTGTCATCCAGTGATTTTTCCTTTTTGAGAAATGTTGAAAAGTTATTTGTTGTAATATATTTATTTTTATCTTTGACACTTTTTGGAATAAAATGCTCACATTTTGTACATCACCTTTGGCGCCATCCACAAATGATGCCACACTTGGAAGGGGGGGAGTGAAAGTTAGTCAAATTGTGACAGTTTGTGACAAGTGGATAAAAAGAAGTGTGACATCACACATTATGGTTAAAATAAAAGCACCCTTAAAATCAGCAGATTAAATTTTGAATAGTAAATGATTCCAAGTAATTTCTATTTTATGAATTTGCACACCTATAATTTTTTTAATGTTCATATAATTAATGTAATAAATAAAATGGCATGGCAATTACATTTAAGTCAAACTAATAATGGGGCATTTTTTGAAAATTTAATATTATTTAAGAGTATTTTGTGTTTATAAAGTAAAGATAAGATTTAAAGCAAAAAGCTATTTCAAATTCTAAAATACTACTACTTTCAATCGCGCTTTTATATTGATATTATATTATTATTGTATATCAATTATGTTTTCTGTTGTAAACCTTAATCTCATTTCATAGAAAATTAATACATGAATCATTGTTAATGTTATGCTCATGTATGCCATTAAAACTCGTACAAGTTAAAGATTTGAAATATGATCTACAACATAATGCTTTTCCTGAACTTCAAGCAAGGCCATACCAGCCTTCGGGGAAGGGGGCGGGACTAGGGGGTCCGATCCCCCCACCCGAAACTTAATATTTTGTTAACAAAACAATAATAATGAAGCAATTTTGTGAAAAATGTAGCCTTTTTCACCTCTTGGTTCCCCCCCCCCCTCCAAAATGTTTTTATGGGTACGGCCCTGACTTCAAGTATGTATATGCTTATGTAATACAGCCACGGTATGTGGCAAGGAGAGGGGGGGGGGGAGAGAAGGATGTGATGAAGTGTGACACTTTGTGACAAAATAGGGAAGGGAAAGTAAAAAATTTTTTGTGTAACAACATTTATAGATGAGCCCATTAGTGTATGGGGTGTATTCTGCTAACTCGGAATTTTTGTAAATGAAGCCATATAAAACTTAATTTACAACTTTGTTGATTCAAATTTAATACCCTAAAATTTTTAACCAATTTCACAGAATTTGTACCTTTTTTATGTAAATTTATAATTTTTTATGTAAATATATAAGTCTACAGGAGCTGTTGATTGCCAATGTTGCAAATTGAGAAAAAAAAAATATATATATATATTAGATTAACAAAAGAAAAAAGTTTCTGCAAAAATATTAGCTATTGTACTTCTTAAGTAATATTTTATGAGAAAAAAAAAACTCATTTGGTAAATGGGTTGGCGAAAATTTAAAAAAAAAGAAAAAAAAAAAAAAAGCCAATGCAACATTTGTGTCCATCATCAATATTTAAAGAAAAAAAGGCAAGGTCAATTTTTCTGAAACACCCTGTACACCTATATCTTATGTATATATAGAGAGAAAGCATAAAAAAATTATGTCACATTCCACAAGTTGCAATTGTTATTTTATTTTATTTTTTATTCTAAATACAGGCTGTCGTCTTTGAAGAACTGATAACAGAAGGTACTCAGAGAACTCAAGCTCAAAGTAAGTTAAACTTCAATAGTTACTTTTGATAAGAAAAAGTGATTAATTTTTTTTCTTATCAAAACAAGATAAAGATTTCTTCAACATATTTCTGTGAATATTGTATTGGCCCAACTATAACGTGGTGTTTCTTGACTGATCATTGCCCGTAAAAAAACCTGACTGACACTAAATTTTGAGGCCTGAATATGAGATTTTTCTAATTATCTTGATGAAAAATTTCGGGGTCATGTTATATTCAGACCAATACAGTATATTTAACCCTTTGAGGCGCAACCTTTTCCCAATGCTGTAATAAAGGGCAGCTGTTGCCATCGTTCGACTTAACTACCAGCAAGATGGTAGAGGATCGAAATGTTCATCGCGTGCCACAGATCTAGAGACCCTTTTTTCACGACAGCTGGCTGTGCTCGTGCACAGTCAGCGTCGCCAAAAAAGGGTCTCTAGATCTGTGGCACGTGATGAACGTTTCGATCCTCCGCCATCTTGCTGGTAGTTAAGTCCAGCGATGGCAACGGCTGCCCTTTTTTCAGCATTGGGCAATCTTTCCAGCTGTTCTCGCATTCTTCCATTTTTCAGCAGATGTCAGTGCTGTTAAAAATAATCGTGACCATTTTTTTTACGGGAAATGAACGTGCTAAAAAGTAAAGGATTCTCGTGGAGCTATGTCACTTGCAACTATTTTTATAGAAATCAAATCTATTCTTCTTGACTGGCAACAGTCAAAATGTCAGAGTTTGGTGTCCTCACGGCGAGGACACCGCACGTTAAAGGGTTAAAGAAAAAATTAAGATCTTGTGAATGAAATGGGATATAAGTCACTATTATATGGCAGATATAGCAACTTGCTTGTTTTACAAAATTATTCATCAATTACCACTACCAGTATATGGATGAATAATCCATTGGTATTTTTTTTTCTTGATTATAATCATTTCAACAAGGTCATCAAGTTGATCATGAAGCAATATATTTATATATACATACAGGGTGCTCAGTGCTAACGGTGCCCAATGGCTATTTCCTAAACCACTAGTCAGGGGCACGTGTTCTAGCTGCAAAAATGCTTTAAATTGTATAATCCATTATATCAGATTCAATCAAAGTCAATAAATAAATTCTTATAAAAATTATGAAATTTAAATTTTTATACAATCCCCAGTCCTATTAGTTTTACACTGACCTCAAAAAGTTAAGGAACAACCTTTTTTTTTTGTGTGTGCTTAATTTACAAATGAATAAATGTATAAAAACCAAATTTGGATGGCATGTGCACAAAACAGTTATGTATTGACTGCAACATAGAAGTCTGCATAAGAGAAATGTAAAAAATGGTTCACAACAACTACAAAAAGGAAAAAAAAAGTAATCTCGCTGGAAAAGTCCATTCTTGGAAAAAATAATATACAGTAAAAGCTCGACTATCCAGAAAGCACGGGAAGCGTCGAATGCCGGATAAGTGAAAATTCTGGATACTTGAGCTTGTAAAAAAAAAAAAAAAGATAGAAACATCATTCGCTGGCAAAAACAGAGGGGGAGGGGAGGGGGGCATTATGCGTGTGCATGCTACTCAATTTTCTTTATGCAGTTTTGTAACAAAGTTATAATTTAATTCATGCTAATGCATGTTTATATTGCAGAGTTTAAAGACGTTACAAGACTTTTATTATAATATGTCTGCATCCTTGGGAAGATTAATAATAAATTAAAGTAATAACACCTACCAATTTTCAAAGCTTAAAAGCTTTATACTAAGAGAGTGATAAAATAATAATAATAAATCAGTGTTATTTCCTATCCCCCCCCCCTCCTTCCTCTTCAGTTTCTGTTCAGAGATAGCATAGTCAAATCATTGGAATGCCTAAGCCGGAAAGTAGGTCACAAATCACTACATTTAAATAATCTGCAATCAGCATTTCTGCTATGTGATTATTTTAGTGCAAAAAATGAAACATTTCATAGTTTTGTGTTAATCATTAAAAAAAGTAAAAACTTTTTGAGAATAATGTAAACATATTGCTATAGTAATAAACAGTATGATCATGGTTTTTGCTTGCAGGCGCAACAGTGAAATGTTGTGTTTTTGTATTTTGTAATCATTTAGGCTGTTTTTCTTTCGTATTTTTAAACACACCATTGTAATTTATGGAAATATTAGTATTCTCTGGTAATTGGAAATTTGCACATGTTGCCACCGTACTGTTTGAACAGCTGGAGAGGGGGGTCACCGTACTAATCAATCTTTTGAGAAGACACAAAAAAGAAAAAGAGGGAAGCTGAAAATTTTCCGGTTACTTGAGCTTTCTGGTTACTTGGATGCCAGATAATCGAGCTTTTACTGTATCACTGTTTTATGCGATATGTCCATCCCTAGCTTGAATGCATTGGAGGCATCGACTTTCCATGCTGTCAATTAAGTTGTCAGTTACCAAAATGGGAAGCGAAAACGAGACACGGAGTAAGCTTTGTTCCAGCTCTCCTAAAGACCTTGGAGGGAAACTTAAAGCTGGAACCTATCTATCAAGATAGTCCCATAGATGCTCTATCAGATTCAAGTCTGGAGATTGAGCTGGCCATTCCATTCGCTTTAACACTTTGAGGCACAACTCTTTCCCAATGCTGAAAAAAGGGCAGCCTTTGCCATCACTCGACTTAACTACCAGCAAGATGGCGGACGATCGAAACGTTCATCACGTGCCATCTTGCTGGTAGTTAAGTCGAGTGATGGCAACGGCTGCCCTTTTTTCAGCATTGGGCAATCTATCCAGCTGTTCACGCATTCTTCTATTTTTCAGCAGATGTCAGTGCTGTTTTAAAATAATCGTGACCATTTTTTTATGGGAAATGGCGTGCTAAAAAATAAAGGATTCTCATGGAGCTATGTCACCTGCAACTATTTTTATAGAAATCAAATCTATTCTTTGTGACTGGCAACAGTCAAAACGTCAGAGTTTGGTGTTCCCAGAGCGGGAACACTGCGTGTTAAAGGGTTAAAATAAGACCCTCAAGATATTTCTCAACAACTACAGCTCAGTGAGGTCATGCATTATCATCCATCAGCATCGAATCACTGCCAATTGCACTGGCATATGGGCAGACATATGGATCAAGGATCTCATCCTGTTATCTCATACCAGTCAAGAGTTTCTCCCTGGACCACAGAGTGAGATCCCTGCCCAAACCATTATTCCACCACCTCGGTAACTGTGTCTTTCAACAGTGTTGGATAGATGGTATCGGGTGCTTTGTTCCCTCCATATCAGCAGGCGTCCTGAATCGCTCTCCAGTGTGAAGCTGAACTTGTCTGTAAAGTGTACAGAAGCTCATCACTGTCTGGTCCAGGAAACGTGTTCTCTTGCCTGAGATATGTGAACCCTTCTCTGTCCTCTGTTGCGGAAGACACATACAACTGGTTGCCTTGCGACCTGAATTGTGAAGATGCCTTCATCCCATACTAGCAGATATTCTTCTCCCTGATGCTACAAAGTGATCTGCAACAAGTTGCGGCACAGAAATGCTTCCTCTCCTTTGGGTCGAAAGAGCTACAAAACTGTCTTCTGCAGGTGTTGTAGCTCGTGGTTGTCCTGGAACATGGCTTCTGAGCACAGAAGCTTTGGTTTGATATCAATTCCAGGTGGACTACACTGTGAGATACATTAAGACGCCTAGCAGCATCAGCTTGTGACAAACCCATTTTTATCCATCTGACCTCCCACCACCTTAACAAATCGGGCAAATGGCTTCTGTCAGACATTGCAGGACCCTACTGCCTATTGTCAATGAAAACAAAAGTTGTAAGTCAACAAAAGTTAGAAGCATAATTATGAAAGCCTCACATTTGAATTTTTTCTCTCACTCAATATATGAATGTTCTTTTCTAAAAAGAAGTGGTAGCTATCATTTTTCCTTAAAATTAATTTTTATCATTGATATAAACTATAAATTTTATTGTTAGTGTCATTTTTTTTTTTTTTTTTTTACAGTGTGCTTCAAAAAACATTGTTCCTTAACATTTGGAGGCCAGTGTATTTAGAAAATTTTTCCTTATAGAATTTCATGCAAAATTTAAAAAAAGATCTACCTTTTACAACCAAAATTCACTGAGTTATGAAGCAACAAACATTTTGACCTTAGTCAATTTTCCACATTTAAAAATATCCCGTTATGGTAAACTGTTAAGGGACCGTATTAATATTGAAATTTTAAATCATCAGTTTTAATTTCATTTTCTGGCATAGTGGCGGAGAAAGAAGCCAAACTAATTTTAGAATACTAATCTTTAAGCAGAGGGGTATAGCCAGGCTCCATAAAAATCAATCCTGGGGCTTTTGATTTGAATGATGGTTCAAAACCATGTACATCAATCTTTCTCAAATTCATTCTGAATACAGCTCCTATTTCACAGCTAGAAAAGTGCGCTAACTTTACACAACTGTAACTCAGTAAATTTTGGTCATAGAAAGACTTTTTTTTTTTGTGTGTGTGCATGAAATTGTATATAAAAAAAAATTTCCTAAATATAACTGATAGTACCTGCAGACGGTATAAAAATTTTAATTCATTATTTCATTTTTATAGGAATTTTTTTATTGACTGCAGCTGTTTCTCATATAATAGATTATAAAATATAAAGCATTTTTGCAACTGAAAGTATGTGTCTTGACAGTTTAGGAAATAATCGTTAGCACTGGACACCCTGTATACGAGGGTTGCCTTTTAAGTTTCTACAAAAAATAGGAAGAAAAACAATTTTGGGGGGACAAACTGTTTTATTGCTTTCCAAAATATTCCCTTTTAAGATTTATACACTTTTCCACCCGTTCAAACCTATTCTTGAAACAGTTTTTCCATTCTGAAGTTGATATCTCGAAACATGGTTTTCGAAGGTACTAACTGTTTCTTGAGGTGTTGAAAATTGCTACCCACGAATTTTTTGTTTGACATAAGCGAACAAGAAAGTCTTTAGGCAACAAATCAGGAGAACATAGGCATTGAGACATTAATTCGATATTTTTGTCCTTCAAATAATCAATTGTTACACGGGCTGTGTGGGAGCTGATGTCGTCGTGATGAAGAATGATGCTTCGATTTTTGTTGTTTTTCCTCATTTCGTTGATGACTTTGGGCAAACAAATTTCCCTTTACCATTTAGCGTTCACAGTTTTTCGATCCTCTAAAGGAATGGTTGCGATATGTCCTGTAAAGCCAAGGAAACAAGCAAGCATTTTCTTGGAAGTGCTTGATGAACAAACAACTTTTGTAGGATTCGGTTCATCTGGAAACACCCAAACAGTGGATTGTTGTTTAGTTTCCAGCTCATAGGAATATATCCAACTATCATCACCTGTAATGATGTTGTATACAGATTTTGCAGCTCCCAATTTGAATTTTTTTAGCATTTCCTTACACCAGTTTGCACGAGGCTCTTTTTTGAGCTTCTGTCAAATTGTGCCGAATCCATCTGGAACAAATCTTTTTAACAGCTAAAAGTTCGTGCAAAACCAGATGTATTGCAGTCTGTGATATGCCAAGGGATGCTTCTATCTCACGATTTGTGACACGATGATCTTCTTCAATCACCTTAAGCATAGCATCGATATTGTCTGGAATCACTACCGATTTTGGTCGTCCTTCACGAGATTCATCACTGACGGATGCACGGCCACGATGAAATTCTGCAAACCAATCGTACACAGTCTTTTCTTATGGTGCTTCATTACCAAAAGTTTCAAGAAAGCTTAGTGATACTAAGCAGTCTTGTCGAGTGAGGCCTTTCTTAAAATCACAAAAAATCATCCAACAGAAATCTTCATGAGTTATTTCCATTTTTTTCATTCACTGGCTTCTTTAGAACACTCATGTAAACAAAAAACACAAGCAATTTCTATAATGCCACTGATTCCAAGATAGAAAAATTTGAATTTTACGAATATCCTGAAGACAGGTTTCAGTAGCGCCTCCTATAGGTCGTTTGTAGAAACATAAACGCAACCTACGTATTAGGGTTAATAATTTATCCAAGTTCATTTTAATTTTCTTTGTTCAATTAAATTTCTCTATCACATAAGCACACAATTATGGCTATTATATAACAATCAAAGAATCATAGAAAAACGTTAAAATAAAATTTCAAAATCCTGTTTTTACATAATCACTTTCAGCATTTAATTTTTCTTTCTTTTTTTAGATTCTCAATATCTATTGAGTTCCCATCCATCATGGTACTTATCTCCAGACCAAAGTATGTACTTTATCAATTTATGCTGATAGAAAATCATTTATTTAATATGTGTGTGTGTATAGAGGGTGTCCCAAAACGGTGGTAACAGAATTTAATTCTTTATCTATTCTTGATAATTGGCAATGAAAATTGAAAAACTGTTCGAAATAAAGTCAGAAAAAAGATTACACTGTGAAAAAACTCTGATTAATTTGCAAAAAATTACTTTTTATATTTGTATACGACCCCCCAGACAAAAAATTCCCAATGAGTAAAATGTGCCCTATACAATAATGAGGTAGCATACAAAATTTGAGAATTATATTCTAAAAAGTGTTTGAGATATGAAGACAAAAATACTGATTTAAACCACTTTTCAATAGCTCTCAAAAGAAAAAAATCAGTTAAAATGATCGCCTTTCGGGGTCCTACAGAAATTATGAAAGAAAATCTTTTTTCCATTCTAGCAATAAACATTTACATTCAAAAACATGTATAGCCCCCCCCTTCCCCAATCATCTTTTTTTAAAGATATCTCTGAGACGTTGTATGATGAAAGACTGAAATTTGGTACATCATCTCATAAGTGTAGGGGCACATTTTACTCATTGGAATTTTTTGTACAGGGGCGACATACAAATTCAAACAGTAACTTTTTTTGTAAATGAATGAAAGGAATTTTCTCTTTCATTCATTTACAAAAAAGTTTCATTCGTGTTCAAAATACTTTCATTCATCTTCAAAATAAGGTAGTAGCATATCTGCCAACTCTTCTGGTTTTGACAGAAGACTTCTGTTTTTTTAAGCTATCTTCTGCCAGAAGATGAAATCATCTGTCTTTTTTAAATTTTTAGTCGATATATTAAATTGTATTACAAACTGTGCGAAAAAATTGTAACTTAATAATTCTATTTCAAAATAATTTAAGGTAATCATTTCAACAGCTAGCAGCACAATGCTGTAGTATGAGTGAGGTCAAAGCATTTGTAAGCAAATCTTTCATTGATAGTTAACAGAACTTCATTTCGTTCTTCCATCAGTGATTCATCATTAGAAAATTTGTTAGTATTGAAAACTAAAGTTTGAAAATAATTTTTCTGATGAACTATTAGTAAAAGCTAAAAAAGCTACTTTGAATGAGATAAAAAAAATCTTAATGTTTATTTTTCAACATACTTTATTTTTAACCAAAGTCAAATTTACATTTATTTAATTGTTTTTTATTTTTGTGAAAATACTCCATCTTTGTTATTTTATATAAAAAAATTCAGGCAAGCTCTTTTCTATTGCTATTTAATTTTGTTTTTATTTCTATACAATACTAATATAAAAAAATAATAAGAAATGGTGATATACACTGGGGGAAACAGTCTTCTGTTCTTAAAATATTTTTTAAATTTTATCTTCTGATTTTTTGTGAAATCTGTTTTTTCAACCCATTTTTGCAGTGTTTTCCTCATGTTTTGCTTATTAATTATGTATATGACACATTTTAGATACATTTACTTTTGTTTTTAATTACTTTTATATTAAAAGTAGTAAAATCAAACTACATTAATTTAAAACTTCCCAAAGAAAAATGGTTTATTATTTTAAAACTTGCTTTTAAGTAATTGAAGATTTTGAATTTTTTAAATAGCAAAAGAACCATATTTTTTTTAAATAACAATGGCAACTTTTATATAGTTGTGTGGATGGATGGTAGAATGTATAATACAGTTAAAATTTGCTTTTGAAATGTCAAAAATTACTGTCAAACATAGTAATAGTAATACAGGGTGTCTACCAAATTTCCGAAAGTCAATTTCCTGACTTTTGGGAGGTCCCGCGAAAAAAATTCCTGACCAATGCATTTTACTTTGGAGAATTGCACAATGCCCTCTCCCTTGTATTTATATTTGCATATTTTGTACAACTTCTTGAAATACAGGATTAAGCTTTCATCAATTAAAAGAAACAGAAGTAGTCCCAATTTATGATAGAATTAACTAACTGTTCTTGGAAAGACGGTCCTAACCCATAAGTCACCAAGATAATTTGTCTTTTACCCTCCCGTCACGATTAATGAGCCCCCATTTTTCCCTCCTTATACAAACACATCGCTTGATGCTTTCGCGGTCCCAAAAATGCGTTGCAGTTGTTTTCGGTTTCCAGTCTGACAATTAGAGAGGGAGGGTAAAAAAAAGGACACGAAAAAAAATTTATTCTTTTGGTGAATTTTCCGGACCCATTACTCAATTTCCCAGTTTTTTCCAGACTTTCTGGACCCATTTTCCAATTTCCCGGCTTTTCCGGAGCGGTAGACACCCTGTAATACTGACTTACAGTAGTTTTTAATTAATAAGAATTATTCTTTTATTATGTATAGTTGGATTGATGAAGTAAAATTATAGGTATTAATAAAAAGTTATAGGTGAAAGTAATAAAAATAGCAACTCAATTTTTCAATTAATAGCAAATTAATTCTTATCTCTGAAATTCACATTTATTATTTCTTTTATAAACTCAATTATTAAGGTTTTAATGAAAAGCTAGATAATTTTATAATCTACAAAATGAATTCTATAAAATTGTCAAAATTAGTTACAAAAGTATAATTAAAAAAAAAAACATTTACATTTATTTAAATAACACATCTGACTCCAAAAAAAGCTTAACTTGTAACTTTCCATAATGTACCGGTAATCCATTCCTAAAATGCAACAAAAAGTCATTAAAAATTATAGTAGTATATATTTTTAACTGTTATATACCATTGAATTAATTAAGATATTTTATTTTTCAGTAAGATTTGAATATTTTTTTCCCCTTAAATAGATACACCAAAAAAGAGACAAAAAATGAACACGGATGATGAAATCACAACTATGAAGAAGGAACAACAGAAAATAATTGCAAAAATAGACAAAATAACGGAAGACTTGGAAACTATAAAAAGTGGAACTAGTATGAAAGAGCAGCATAAGCTAAATGCAAAAGTATACAGAATAGCAGAAGATGTGGAAATCATAAAAAATGACATAAAAGAGATAAAAGACATAAAACAAACAGAGCTAGAAATTTCATCATCAATACGAAATGGTATTCAAAACATTGCACATAATATGTCTGTGTTAGTAGAAATTATGAAACAAAAGGAAGGTCATAAGTAGACACCGTAATTTTTGGAAGAATAGCCACACTAAGTTAAATTGCATATGATATTGCTATGAGCATGATAGTCTCAAAATCTTGCCTAGCATCATGATGCAGGCATTGCAGTCATTCTTATTTTATAAAAAATTCCTACATTCATCAAAGTTTTACTTAAATAGCCTAGTATTTTAATGGTTTGACATGCAAAACCTTAACATCTAAAGCATAGGTTCCCAACTATGATAATTCATTTCTATCATGTGTTCGAAAATTCACATATTTCGATATGAGACTTCGCTGTACAGAGAAAGAGATACCTCTCTAAAACTTTTATTCCTCTTTTTTAAATGAAGAAGAAATTCAGTAGAGTTTCAATGCCAACAATATTCTATCTATTAGTAATTTTTTTTTTTAATTCTTGTTTTCACCATGCATTATGTATGCTCTTATTTCTCTGGAGTGGGGGGGGGGGGGCAGTATTGAAATATTCACTAGAAAAGGGGGCACCAGTTAAAAAAAGGTTGGGAACCTATGATCTAAAGGAACATTTAACAACTGTTGATGCAACAGAGCATTTTAGTCTATCATTTATAGAAAAAAGAATAGAAACAACTAAAATGCCTGTATGATGAATGGCATATCATTTAAGAGAAATGAATCAAATCAAATCATAACAAAAGAATAAATTTTAGGCAAGAAATTATGAAAATGTATAAGGTGTTAAGCAAATAAACACTCTGATTTCAAAAATAAAAGTCAAAAGAATGCAGTAAAGAGTGTTTATTAGATAACCTGTAAAAATGTTATACTAAAGTTTCAAACTAGTAGTTACAATAGCTATTAAGGTACTGCGATGTAAACAGATTTCCTTTAAAGGGAGAGGGCTTATAAACTTACTGTTAAAAGGTGTAATCTTTGTGTTAAAAATTTATGTACATTATAGTTTAATTAATCTTTGATAAGGGCATTAGAACCCAAACACCCCCTTGCATATGCCAATGCTAACAGATTTTTGTACTTATTGTTTAAAAAAAATTCTGTATAAAATTTTTACAGCTTACATAAAAAAACATACTGTTTGCTGCAGCCTTCTATTGATTTTTGTTAGGATTTTTAACTTTTAAATTAGGGTGTTATTTGTTGGACAAACCTATACTTTCGTTCATGAATGTACTTGTATTTTCACACTAAAGTCCATATACATAATACTCATACTATGTTATTAAAAAAATTCTTTATACCCATACTATGTTCTTTTTTTTAAAAAGGTATGGGAAAGATGCCATAGATCACTATTTTACCTATGATTGCAATAGAGTCATGCCAGCATTTGGAAAGAATCGTGGTAGATTTACAAAAAAACAGGGAGAAGAGGGTATGGGTTTTGAAACAAAAAATGAAAACAGAATTTGGCACTCAAAGTGAAAAATATATACACCAGATAAACACAACAAAGTTCTCAGAATACAACTGACTGGTCTTCTCTGTCGAGCATCAAAGTAATTAATATTTCTTCAAGACATCCATGGAATATTTTTTTTGCATGTGTAAGCGCCACATCGGTAGAAACGCTGCACTCACTGAAATTTTAAGTTTTAAACATGTTAACGGCGTGGCATTTCTTCTAGAAATTACAGTACCCACTAGAGAGAACCAATCTAAGATCTTCACAGTAACAGCCCCTCCAGGAGATCCACACACAAGCCACAAAGAACAGACCAGCAGTATCCATTAACCCTTTGAGGCGCAACCCTTTCCCAATACTGAAAAAAGGGCAGCCATTGCCATCGCTCGACTTAACTACCAGCAAGATGGCAGACGATCGAAACGTTCATCGCGTGCCACAGATCTAGAGACCCTTTTTTGACGACAGCAGGCTGTGCCCACGCACAGCCAGCCGCATCAAAAAAGAGGTCTCTAGATCTGTGGCACGCGATGAAAGTTTCGATCGTCTGCCATCTTGCTGGTAGTTAAGCCGAGCGATGGCAACGGCTGCCCTTTTTTTCAGCATTGGGCAATCTAACCGGCTGTTCTCGCATTCTTCCATTTTTCAGCAGATGTCAGTGCTGTTAAAAATAATCATGAAAATTTGTTTATGGAAAATGATGTTCTAAAAAATAAAGGATTCTCCTGGAGCTATGTCACCTGCAACTATTTTTATAGAAATCAAATCTATTCTTCGTGACTGGCAACAGTCAAAACAGTAGAGTTGTGTGCTCCCAGAGCGGGAACACCATAGAGAAGGAATATAGGTGGAGGGAGCAATTGTAACCCTAAACTGAAGCATGCACACGAGTCACGTGACTTGTGGTCAAGCGGGATGGAATTTCTCCATTTCCTTTGCTGTTCTCCATAGCTTTGTGTGAGGTCGATGGTTCTAATCCAAAAAAAGGGTGCATTATTTCTCTGCATATGGATGCAATGAAAGATTCTTGAAAGGAGGACAACTGGCATTTCACAGGAAAGCTATGTTTTGCAATTTTAGCCATTTAAAATGTATGAATGTTCTTTAAAACACTAGATTGACAATTTGGCGATTATATTAACTTGCCAAGTATTGCAGATCTGAAAGTCACGTAATTTAACTTTTAATTTCAAATTAAAATTAAAAATCAGATCAAAATAAAATTTATTCTTTATTTTCTCAGTTAATATAACCGGTTATTGTTTTAGAATGTTTATTGGTGCTGTAGTGCCTCACTAATGTTTCTTTCTTAAACATTCTATTTTTTCAAAATGTCCTTATTGTTAAGGTAATTTTTTCAGACTATTAGTAACAAATTGAACTTTTTAAGCTGATCCACTGAAGCTATATTCCTCTGTTTTTGGACAAAGAATATCACAAATCATGGGGGGGAGGGGGAAATGCCATTTCATTATGTTAAAAGAAACATGAATTTCAATTAACGAATTCACTATATATGTGTATATAAATGTAAAGATATTGCTAAAAAATCAGCTGTTTAAAACATTCATATTAACTCTAGTAACAATATGGTTTAAAATACTAGATCGCACCCCGCCTCCCGAAATGGAAACCTATATGCGCTACTACCATTTTTCCCCATTCCCTTTCTAGAAAAATAAAATGCTTGAGTTTGCGAACCAAAGGGCAACAAGCAGCCAAATCCGCTTGTTCTTCTTCTCCTACGACGCTCTTATCTTAGCTTCAACTTTCCCGGGAAAATACAATAGGAGGCTCCCTCCACCTATATCCCTTCTCTATGGGGAACACTGCGCATTAAAGGGTTAAACCTTGTGTTTATTCCTAAACAGAAAAATATATCAAATTTTAAAATACTACAACCAGTTTTAGCCCATTTGTAACATAATGTTCTGCATTTAAAAAAAAAAAAAAAAAAAAGCTTTCAGAAACTAATGTTAATTATATTCAATAACTTATCAGGATTGATATGCTACCTGGAAGACCAAGAAAAGTTAAGGAATTTACAAGATAAAAAATATCAAGGAATTTCAACATTTTATGTTATTTCCATAAAGAAAACCCTTATGTGTATGTTGGAATTTACTATTAAAGTATTTAATGATTTATATTAAGATATTTCTATAAATGAATTAATTATATAAAGCATAGTATTTCTATTTAAAAAAACTTTTTATTTAAATAAAATTACATTGCATTGAAACAAAGTTAAGACCTATAACACACAATCCACCTAATCCACAAAATTTTATAATCCTCAACACCATTACATCCAACTTATACAGATTAAAGGGAGTCATCTGCCATGCGCACATATCTGTGTATTTAACTAAATGTGCAATGTCTATCAGCCGTTGCACTGTTAACTAGAACTTTTCAAAATTACGCCTGAAAAAATCGGGGCATTTCATTGAATGAGTAGCAACCCTGTTTTGTAAAGTGCATATAAAAATAAAATAATGTCTGTGTTTATGTATAAAGTCTACAAGTTATATTTTGAGTTTTGTCCAGTTTTGTTAAAAATTCTGCAAACAAGGTATATTCTGAAAAAATAGAAATTTTTAAAAGAAAAATTGCATATTTCTGAATGTTTCTTTATTATGCTTGTACAAAAATGTATACAAGCACAGCAGGTAAATGAAATGTCTTTTGCTTTACTGATGTAATGAGTATTTTGAACATATAATAAATGCCGGTGTGAGAGCTAGAATTCAAAGAATTCCTACTGGAAAGAACTGGAAAAGAATGTGAATTGTCATCCTTTTATATGTGATGTTTCATTAAAATAAAACTTGTAAATATAATATCTATGTTTATAAATAAAATATGGAAACTTTATTAAAAAGGTTTTTATTTACACAATGCTTCAGAGAGAGATGTTACAACAGCCTACTTTTAAAAAAGTATCAAATGCTTACACTCAACAGTGTTTTTCCAATCATCTGTTGTCAGACCTGCACATATGTAAGACTTAATAGAGAAAACACCTATTAACCCCTTGCTTGTGATGCCCGAACTCAGTTCAGGCATCAATTTTGGAAATGCACAACCTGAGTTAATTAACAAAATTAAAAGATCTTTTTTTTTTTTCTTACACAATGCTTCAGAGAGAGATGCTACAGCCTACTTTAAAAAAAAAAAGTATCAAATGCTTACACTAAACAGTTTTTTTCCAATCATCTGTTATCAGACCTGCACATATGTAAGATTTAATAGAGAAAACACCTATTAACCCCTTGCTTGTGATGCCCGAACTCAGTTCAGGCATCAATTTTGGAAATGCACAACCTGAGTTAACTAACAAAATTAAAAGATATTTTTTTCTTCCCCATTTTGGCATGTTTTTCTCAAATATATTCCACAGGCAAGGGGTTAATATGGTATTTGGATAAGTGAAGGACTGACTTGTGAAAAAAATGACATTTTTTGGTCTCCCTAACATAAGGTTTTTATTTCTAGGTGACTATAACAAGAATGTGTAATTTACACCATAAAATGAAAAGAGATAGTCACTTCTTACAAGTCAAATGGCGAAATAGGTGCAATCTATAGAGTTTAGGTTTGAACATATACAATATATACTGGAAAGTAAAAATCACTCCTTTTAACCCTTTCCTTACAAGCATTGCGTATACCTTCGCAGTGCAAAATTTATCGCAAAGGACAACGAACATGAATATGTTGCATTATCATGCAAAAAATAATTAACATGAATGCTATATGATTTTAAAGGCTTTAATATAAGCAGGCCGCTGACCCAAAAATGTTCCACAAACTGCAGAATTTAAAAGAAATATAAGTATTAAGAGGACCAGAAAGTAATGTAATTTCTTTACATAAAATTACAACAAATAAATTTTCAACAAGTTTTTAATAACAAACAAGTTAAGACTAAATATAAGATTCCCATTGTTACATTTTAAAACAAGAATTTTGTTTGCATTTATTTTTCTTTCTTTCAAAAAGGATGGCCACCCTCCCACTTTTTCATGTCTATGTCTTGAAAAGAAGGGCAAGGTGAACATCTACCTTTCTTGGAGGATGATATTCAAAATGGTCTGAAATTGATTTTTAGGTATTCATGAGAGCTGCATTTTACAACAATAATTTTATGGATATCTCTTGTATTCTTCTTATTTATGTATTATGGATATCTCTTATATCTCTTAGCAAGATTATATGAGATACATGAAAAGGACATTTTAGTCCTCAACCCCCCTCTAGGTTACAAATGTTAGAAAATGTTGCCAAACCTAGCTCTTATATTAAAGAACTCGCTTACATGCCAAATTTCATATTATTAGCTTCAGTAATTTTGGCTTCACATGATAAAATGACATTACTTTACGTTCCCCTTATAGTTTAAGAACTTCCTAAAAAATCTACGTATATGTGGATAAATACAGTACATTGGTCTGATGCACACATAATATCTTACTCGGATAGAGACAAGCCCAGAGAGATCAAGCAAAAAAACAGGAAATCCGGGCTACCCCCGGAACACAATCACCCGAGAATAACTTAGATTTTTGTAACAACCATTTATTAAAATCATTTTTCCATTCATTAATAAAAGCTAAAACTTTTCTTTTAATCAAATACAGTAGAAGACCCCAAATCAGCACTGTCTGTTCAGTGTAAATGATGAAATCTGCACTGCCAGCTGCAAGTTCAGAAAACTGCAATACAATGACAGAACAAAACTAAGAAGCAATTCCCTCTTCAAGAAATTGATAATTTAGAATTTGTGAATGCTGATAGTAATATTGATAGTCTTCAGATGACTGAAGTCATAAAATTAATAGTGAATGGTTCAGATTGCGACAGTAACAACTCTAAAGATGATGAAATAACTGTTGATGAAGGTTTGCCACTGAAATACCGCAGGTTTGTGGAGTAGCAAAGCTATGTTATAAAACAAAAAATAATGGCAGTATAACACAAACACACACTAACAAACAAAAAATCTGAAATTATAATTCAGGAATGCAGAATATGTCCGAACGCACGAAAGAGGTACGGGGGAAATTTTTGTCCCGAGTGCATTTGAAAAAAAGGAAAAAGGTTTAATTTTTTTTTTTTTTTTTTTTTTTAGATGCAATTGTTATCAAAAGGAGCTAGCAATATTTAGTCGCTTGAACTAGAATGAAAATATGTCTTGGCTTTGGGGAAATTTTGGACAAAACAAATTGTGTTCTGGGGAAATATTGAGCCCTAAACATTTTCTGTACCCCTACTATAATAGAACATCCCAAACTTTTTCGCACTAAAACATAAAAAAGTCTAAAAATACACATTAAAATCCTTTAATAGCAGCTTTCGGTGGCATGCTACTGCCTTCTTCAGCCTTTGCTGTTCTCGCTTGCACTGATCTTATTCATTAATATTTCGCTCCATCCCAGATCGATGCCTCTCCCAACGCAAGGCATTTGGCAGCAAAGGCTGAAAAAGGTGGTGGCATGCTACCGAAAGCTGCTACTTAAGGATTTTAATGTGTATTTTTAGCACTATTTACAAGTATTTAAAGGGTTTAAATATTTTGCACATAATCTTATTATTTTGTATATAGAATTATTCCTCTGTATTTTTACATTAGATTCTAATTATAATGTAAGTAACATGTTATGCTTCCCTTGTCTTTTACTATATTTTATTATTATTATCCGAGTGGGGATGGAAGGAAATAATTTTCCTATTATGATCCAAAATTCTAAAATCTACATAAGGTCCAGAACCAAGCTGTGTGGATTTCGGGTCTTCTACTGCATCTAAATTGAAAGTTTTAAAGCATAAAAAGGTATATTTTTTCTTTTGTGCCAAAAATCCATTTTGTGAAAATTCTAAATTATTATTAGTTACACAGTAAAAAAAAAATTAGAAGGATAGAATTTTTCTCTAAAAAAAGAGGGGGGGGGGTGTTGAGAGATAGAATTTCATGCAAAATAAGCTTGATTATTATCATTTTGGTAATAAAAATCTAAATTTCGAGTGAGGCCAAGGCACCCTTAACTACATCTCTGCCATAGATATTTACATGTTGCAAATATTTAAAAAGTATCTAAATTTTATATAATTTTAAGAAAAATAAGTGCGTTTTTTATCAAAATATCCCTCCTTGTCAACGGTAAAACCTATTTGACAAGTTACAACGGGTGATACGTTATCTGTATAAGGCTGATTCTTGTGAACCCGTAGCTTACACTTGAAAAATAAACATTTGAAAATTTACAAACATGAGATGATTATGAAAAGTTGTGAAAGGGATTTTCCCCTTTAATAGTTGTTGGCTACTGAAAAAAAATGTGAAAATTCAAAGTAAATTAACATATCCATGCAATTCAATATCACTAGCTTCTAGAACTATTACTAGCTTCTGACTTAATGGTGTTGTTCGAAAAAATCATGCGATTTTGGTACATAATTACAAATAAACTAATTATGCCAGGCACTTCAAATTTTTGAAACTTTCTCTTTACAAGCTGTACTATATACTGCAATAAACAATCAATCTACATCAGTTTCAAAACATTTAGAAAAAATTCTTAAAAATCGGAAATTTTCGCAAAGTGTGTCACTCTTCGAAAAATCTTGCAGCTCCGATCCATGTTTAAGAATTTTTTCTGAAAATTTCACAAACGCCACAGCTTTTTTGCTTATTGCAGTGTGTAAAGCAGCTTATGAAGAACCATCTGGAATTTTTTGGAGACCATGGTGCTATTAGTTTATTTCAAATTATGTACCAAGACTAAAATCAGAGGGGTTTTTTTCAACATACACCCTTAACCCTTTGAGGCGCAACCCTTTCCCAATGCTGAAAAAAAGGACAGCCATTGCCATCGCTCGACTTAACTACCAGCAAGATGGCGGACGATCCATCGCGTGCCACAGATCTGGAGACCCTTCTTTTGACGACAGCTGGCTGTGCCTTGCTGGTAGTTAAGTCGAGCAATGGCAACGGCTGCCCTTTTTTCAGCATTGGGCAATCTATCCAGCCTTTCTCGCATTCTTCCATTTTTCAGCAGAGGTCAGTGCTGTTAAAAGTAACCGTGACCATTTTTTTATGGGAAATGATATGCTAAAAAGTAAAGGATTCTCATGTAGCTATGTCACCCGCAACTATTTTTATAGAAATCAAATCTATTCTTCGTGACTGGCAACAGTCAAAACGCCAGAGTTGGGTGTTCCCAGAGTGGGATCACTGCGCTTTAAAGGGTTAACAACTTTTATCATCCCCTGATCGTACCATAGCAGCTTTCTCTCTCGTATGGATACGGAGATGTTCATTCCAGTGTTGACTCTGAGAAAAAGCCATTTGACATATGTCACACACATACGGTTTCTCTCCCGTATGGATGCGAAGATGCCTAATCAAGTGTCCCTTCTCACAGAATGCTCTCTTGCATATCTCGCACGCATAAGGCTTCTCTCCCGTATGGGTACGAAGATGTTTCCTCAAGCGTACGTTATCGGGGAATTTTTTCTTGCATATGTCACACTCATACGGCTTCTCTCCCGTATGGGAATGAAGATGTCGTTTCAACTGTTGTTTCAGGGAGAATTTTTTCTCGCATATGTCACATGCATACGGCTTCACACCCGAATGAGTATAAAGATGTTTATGCAAATATACCTTCTCGGAGAATCTTTTATTGCATATGTCACACACATACGGCTTCTCTCCTGTGTGGGAATGAAGATGTGTAATCAAATTTTCTCTCTGCGAGCAAGCTTTCTGACATATGCCACATACATAGGGCTTGTCTCCTGTATGGGCACGAAGATGTCTCGTCAATTTTCCCTTCTCGGGAAAGGCTTTTTGACATATGTTGCACGTGTACGGTTTCTCTCCTGTATGAGTACGAAGATGATTTTTTAAACTTCCGCTCCTAGAAAAAGCTTTTTGACATATGTTACATTCATGAGGTTTCTGTCCTTTATGAGTAGAAAGATGTGCATTCAAACTTCTCTTATGAGAATAACCTCTTTGACATAAGTCACAACTATACTGTTTAGCCTCCATATGGATACAAATATACGCATTTAAGCTTAACTTATAAGAAATTTTTTTAAATCGGGTACAATTTTTAATCAGTTTGCTGATTTTTTAACCCCTTGGGTACATTTGAGGTCTGAGAGACGTCATTCACTTGTTTTCCCTAGGAGCGGATGACAAGACTTGGTACCAAACTTGCTTTGAAAAATATCACACTCTGCATAATTATTAGTAATCGGTTTTTTGTTATAGCTTGCGTTTATTTCATTTAGTTTTATTTTGTTGTTATTGATTTATTTTTGTTTTGCAATTCTAATTACTTGAAGACATCTTAATACTACATATGTCACCAATCTTTTAGAAATAAATAAATTCTTACGTAAAATGTACCTCTTTTACATACTACTCCAAGCAACCAAAAATTATATCCGTTCCACACACAAATATTTTCTCAAATAAATCCGTACCCAAAGGGTTCATAAGATAAAAGGTACTGGAATTTAGAAACAACACACAGTAAATCCATTGACATCTGGTAATTATCTCGAATTTCAGAATCTTGTTTCGAATTTCAGAAATCAAATAACATTTTTTTCTTT
Organism: Cheiracanthium punctorium; assembly: GCA_038373885.1. Taxonomy (NCBI): domain Eukaryota; kingdom Metazoa; phylum Arthropoda; class Arachnida; order Araneae; family Cheiracanthiidae; genus Cheiracanthium; species Cheiracanthium punctorium. The sequence continues at coordinate 934,639 of JAWZYV010016279.1, forward strand.
TTCATAAAATTATCAGAAAATCTTTTATGAAAGAAAAAACATTAAATTATTCATTAGTTTTTGAGAATAATTTTTTAAAATGAAATTTTTTCAGGTTGACTAATAAACGGTTTAAAATCCATGCAAATTTTCAAGAAAACTGGAGAATTGCAGTGCTACTCTAGAAGAATGAATTAATTGACAAGCCACAAATAAATCCTTGAATCTGTAAAAAAAATAAATAGAATGAAATTACTACACTAAATAGGAAAATAAAATCTTTTACAATGTGCTACAGATAACAATATTGAAGTAAAATAATACTTGAATTTAATGTGGTTTTCAAATTTTGTCGTGGCATCTTTTGTTTACTTCCAAATAACTTTGGTTTACAATTAAACTATTTGTTATACATATGTATTAACAAAGATTTTAATAAACTTCTTCTAAATTAGTGTTTCCTTTAACATTTGGCACAGTTCAAAATACTTTGTACATGTACATTTTTGTGTGAAGTTATATCGTGACTTATGCTAACTCAACTTGCATGGTATAATCTCTTGGTCCTGCTTGTGGTGTAAGTTTGAGTACTACTGTTCTTAAGTGTTTGCTTGAACTCATTTGTTACGATGTTAAAGTGATGAATTTTTCTTTTTACAAAAGGAGCACATCCACTCTTAAAAGTATTTGAGTGTCAGTCAAATTTCCTATTTTAATTTTGTGATTAAGTCTTTCTAACACAGCCAATAAAAAGTAAGGATGTAACGGATATCTGAATCATATAACTACCAGATATCTGGCCATATACTACTAAAGTTCTATCTATAATATGCATGGGATAGGATGGAAAATTATACTTGAACATTCTTGATAACGTGATACATAAAACAGAGGGATATATTTTTTAACGGAAAAAACAGCAAATTTAACACTGGATCATTCAAAATAAACACACAATTTCAACATTTGTTCAGTAATTTTTGAGCACATTTATAATTAGTTAGGCTATTTAGAGTTGATTTCATGCTGCAAAGTGCTGCTTAGCAGACATTTTCTGAACTTAAAAAAAAAAGCACATCTCATGTAGTGTCCATTTGCAAATTTGGAGGCAATCTTTTCATCCTTTTCAGCTGTAGACTGCTGCTTACAGGGGAAGTTTAATTATGGTACAATATCATTTGAAAAATATGTGCATTCAGTATATTTGATTTCCCTCATGGTAATCACAGAAATAATGTAATTTTGCACTCTCTCTCCATGGAGTTTTTCCAATATTTTTAATTTGCTCCGGAAATCCGATAATTAACAAAATACTCCAATTATTCTGTCTTCAAAATTTATTTACAGCGGGAGGGAGAAATTTTCAATCTTCATTCTTTTTCTAAATGACAATCTTTTACTGAAAATTCCTTAATTGAAGTCTCCAATACCTAATGATTAAAAATTAACCTTTATTTTGCTATTTTTTAATTGAATTTAGTTATTTAAATTCATTTATGATTTTCTGCAAGTTTCAATTGATTTTTAAAGTTAAATCTACTTCAAATATGTACAGCTGTGGGGAAAAAAAAATGCCCACTTGTACTTTATTCAGGCATTGTTCCTCGTACAGCAAAGTTACACATACCAATCGTTTATGATGGACGTACACTTTAATTTGCTATACATAAAAATTGCAAAAGGGGCCATCTCCATATTAAAATTTGCACCAACTTTTTTTCTTCCCAATGGCACCCCTGGATTTCACTTCATAGTTCAAAATTTTAGCTCATTTTAACCCCGGATACCAATTTTCAATACATTTGAACAGGAAATGAGTGAGTTATGAGCTTCCAAAATCCCCCTTCCCTTCGTTGCTTCCGCTACTATTTCTCCCCAAATAAAATACTTTTAGAATACATACTGTAAAATACTGTATAGAATTAGATGTAGTAGATGTATCTCTTCCAGTACAACCTCCTATTTCTGAAAAACCACCATCCTTAACATTCCAGAAATGAATTTGACCTTTTTTAATATCTGAAACATCAGGTCTTTGGACTTCCTCATACTTTACCAAACATGTAACAAACACTCAAAATCACATTTTTCTGTCTTAATTTTCATCTAACTATAAATTAAAATATCACTAAAAGTCTTATAAAAATATTGCACACTGCAGAGGATAATATTAAATGAAGAAAGGGAAATAAACACAGTCATAATATTGGGTCAGCAAAAATAATTTCTTTTTATACTTAAAATTCAAACAAATAGATTTTCAATCATGAAACCATTCTTCAAGTTCAACTGTAGCTAAGTAATATTAATGCCAGAAGAGCAAAGAACAGGTTCTCACTCCTGGCCAGGGCCGGATCTAGGGGTGTGCAAGCCGGGGCCCCTGCCCCGGGTGCTGCTGCAGAGGGGTGCCAAAAAGGTATCTTGCCCCGGGCACCAGTTCTGCTCAGTCCACCACTGCTCCTGGGAACATTTCACCTGTCTAAGAGAACCATCAAATACTGAATAACAATTTCAAAATCGTAAGCAGCCATTTTGCATTTTTTCTTTAAATCATGTATAAGGATCAAAAAAGTTTTGGAGTCACAGTTCATTTGAACAACTGGCTGAATAGTCTAATTTCTACTCTTGATATTCTCAGTAGAAAAAACGTTAAGACTAGAAACAGTTTTATCTCTGTAAATGATATTTATTTCTTTTAACTATCGTGAGTGAAAATAACGAAAGCTGAAAAGTTCAGAACCTATTAATAGCATTTTTCCAATCTGCAGAAAGTCCCTTAAAATCACGCAAAAAAGAATTCGCAATATCTCAGGAAATTATCGTAGAAAATTGGTGAAAATTTATATTTAGAATAATTTGAAGGTTTTCTTTCATTTGATAAAGTCAAAACAGAGTATTGCCATTGAGAAAAATGAAGTTGAAGTGGCCCCTTGTGCAAATTAAATTAGTAGTAAATTAAAGTATTCATTATTTGCAAACGAATGGTATATACAAATTTTCTGTACGATGAATGACGGCCAAATAAAGAGCAAGTGGGCAGTTTTTTTCCCCACAGCTGTACATTTAAAATGTGTTTGTGAAATATTCATTAATGAAAATTATAACATGGCTGCTTGTGCAGACAGCCATGTTGTAACATGGTATTTTACTAGTTTAAAATAGTTGTTTTAGTAGTTACTACAACAGTATTGTGTATGATTATCACTCCATACATAAAGTACTTTGACTAATTTTGTGTGTGTGTGTGTGTTGGAATGTCAAAATCAAGAGTAAAAAAGTGAAATTGTCCTAAAATTAGAAAACTAATGTTTGAAATGATTTTTTTTTTTGCCCCCCTCCCTCCTTTTTTCCCCTTTATGGTGCCATATAAATTTTTGTACTGTGAAAGAACGCTCATATATTTTAGACGCTAAACAATTAAACAGATCTATTTCTGTTTTTTAACTGGTAGTTAAAAAAATTATTCTTAATTAAAAAAATTTAATGCATAACCTGAAAAATTCTGTTTCATACCTGTATAAAACTACAAAAGAAAGCATGATAATTTCATTATAGATATTTAAGAGATTTACTTTTTATTTATCAAACTCTAAAAGTAATTTAACTTAAAATAAAACTAAAAATGACAATGTAAATTAATATTAAATTATTAAAACAGAAAAAAGGCATTAAACCTATGTTTGGAAAAAATTAACTCATCTATCATAGGTATCTTATCAAAATAGATATCTTAAATAAATAAGAAAAAACTATGCATTTCTCTTTGAAAATAATCTGTAATGATAGATACATTAATGAATGTATCATGATGTCATTTATATTTTTTAAAAAATGAAAAAACACACTTGATAACTAAATACATGTTTAGTTATCATTTATCCGTATCTGGCAACCAGAGGAGCGTCGGATATCCGATATCGGCAAAATCACTATTCATTACATCCCTAATATAAAGGAATGAAAATACAAAAAAAAAAAGAACAAATATAAATATCTTTAAGATAATTAGAACAGATAAAGACTTAATAAATAAAGAAGAAATTGCAAGTAATCATAAATTAAGAATGAAATTTAATGAAACTAAAAAACACAGATGCTATATCAGTATGTAAAAAAGAAAGAAAGCACTTGTTAGCGCTGTTGTTGAAAGCAGAGTTAAAATTTGGAAAAATAAGCACAGCACTATCTCGTATTGTTGAAAAAGAAAACATAACAATCAACCAAAGCAAAACAAATTTTCAAAATAAAAGTTAGTTTTTATCGCGAAGCAATAAAAATAATTTCAAACTCTGAGGTTGTTAGGGATGTGGCTCATGCTTAACTGACAAAAGATGACACCAGATGGTGCTCGGGCAGTCAAGAAGAATCAAGGAATGCTAAGAAGCAGTACAAGTGATGACATCACTTGTACATCATAGTAACAACTATGATGTACAAGTGATGGTCAGGGTTGGAGGCTGAAAAGCATTGCCACATTATTTTAAATTGATAGGTTTTTTAGAGCTATTTGATTTTACCATTAAGTACTTACGTTTTTGTTTAAATCCTATTTCTACCATTTGATGTGGTGTGCAAGTTCCCAATACAACCAGCTGTAGTAAATTAGACTGAATATTAGGATTGCTTTTTTTTTTTTTTTTTAACAATGCATATGTGGAAAAGTTCCCTTAAACAGTGGTTCCCAACCGGTGCGGTGTGCTCTACTTAGGCACAGAAGCATTTGTAGAGGGGGAACATAAGAAAAAATTAAACATAGAGCAAGTAGTAATGCATGTTTAAAAAATAATCTTATTTCTTCTTATTTTTATTTTTATTATTACTTTTATTTTAAGATATTTATTTTCAGTTAAAATGTTTATTCAATCTTTACTGATAACATTATTTTCTTGAAAAAGTTACTAAATGTTCATTGTTGAAGAATACTGTATATGTCAGTGCTCTTCAACCTTTTTTGGTTGACGGCATACCGAAACTATCTATACTTCGCTCGTGCCTAACCTGATAGCATTGGGAAAGTTACAGGGACTGATTTACAGCTTTTTTGAGTCGTGTGTATTACTCCGAGAATTTGCTCTTTGACTTGCTTGGTGCGAGTGCCACAGCTGGCTATTAATCTATTACTTGGCACAGAACAGTTTCTTAACAATGGTATAGGGGCTTCCTCCGCCTCCGACCTTCTTTCTCCCCTACACGCGGGCAATCCGTCTAACACAGTTGGACAGTGGTCTAAAAAATGCACTATTAGCAGTACCGTACAAGATAAGAATGTGGAATTGTGGGGTGGGGGAGCTTTGGCGGAATCGGGGGTTGCCTGGTCACTGTCAAAACCTGCAGTCAAGGTTGAATTTTTTGCCAAGAGTGTGAAAGTTCTAATTGGTGGAATGTGTTCAATGATGATGTACGAGCGGTTTATTGTCAACTCCTTAAAATTGCAAATATTTCTATACTAAGTGCTCATAGAAACAGTAGTTTGTTAAACTGAGTATGATTTTAGAAACAAAATTAAAAACTATCATCTGAAAATCCGCAAAAATGTGCGAACTATATCTTTTTGCAGATTCACATTTCATTCTACCTTTGGCAATACTGTCAGGTTAGGCACGTTTCTACTATAGAATCATTTGCAACACACCTAAATAAAAAAATTGCAAGTTTTTTTTTTCCTTAATGGGCAGGCATTTTTGCCACTACTAAGCTGCAAACCACTGACCATTTTATTATGGGAGTACCCTATGGACGGCCAGAATTACCCCTTATGAGGGACGGAGAAGTTAACATCCATGCCCATGCCGGGATTCGAACCCGGGCCCAAGGCGTAATAGAATGGTTCTTAAGCTACCACCTGGGCGGCAATTGCAAAAGTTGAATAATACAAAAAAGTGATAATAAATAACTATAAAAAATAATTTATTTACAAAAAATATATATATACATATATTCAAAGAGAAAGCTGAACTTGTTTTTGAATAGGTCTTGCTGCAAATGGCTCTTACAAAAATTGGTAGAACGGTTTTTCATGCTATGAAAGAAAAGTTTCGGGCTTCATAGTATAAAACTCAATGAAAGTGAACAAGACAGCACATGAAAAATAGAAAATGCCATATTGCATATACGACACCAAGCAGTTTTAATAATTTTTCAAAAACCTCGCGGTACACAGGTTGAGAAACACTGGTTTTAATGTTATTTCATAAATAATGCAGTTCATGCAACTTGAATTCTGGGTTAACAAGCAAGGGTGAGTATTAATGGACTGTAACATTTTTAATCCTTTCATAGCTGGTTTCTACAATTGAAGACATGAAAGTTACCAACCCCAAAGCAGAATGTTTTGCAATGTTCTGCAACGCTCACTCAACTAGCCAAAAATGTTCTGCAGGAAATATACCTTAATATACAGAGGGCTATTATGTTAGGATATTAGTAAGCGTAACCTATATCTAAAATATTAAATGAAATTAGAGAAACTTTGTGTAATTATCAAAGTAACAAGGAAATGAAACATTAACCGAACAGATATATATATGTAGAGAAAATATTTCGAACTAAAGCTTAAAATTCCCGGTCGCCAGGTTGCGATTAAACTTAAAAAACTGGCGATTTACGACTTTTTGACTACCGGCCAGACGAATTCTATCGTTTGTTAACTCAGGTTTCGCACTAGACTGAGGGATTGCGCGATTCTTGCAATGTCACACAGAATCCCCTTCAAAACAAACAAACAACAACGGAAAAAAAAAAAAAAAAAAACAGTAGCGGGCTTTTTCTGTGTGCTGGTTTGTTCAATTTTGATGAAGCAGCTAAATATTTAATGGGATAAAGAATCAAATATCATTAAATTCTATTGTTATCAAAATCATTTCTGTATTATATTGCTACTTTTGATATTTATAATCTACTGAGCTCATTCTAGGCGAGGTCAGTGGTGCGCCGAGCCCCGATGCCCTTTAAAAAAAAAAAAATTCGTTAGCGCCCCGATGATGAAAAACTAGACACCCTCTTTTGCCAGCGAAGTTCTTTTTAATCTTTAGCCCTTTTATTTGTTTAACTGTTATTTGTTTGCTTACACCTAATGTGTTAATGATACTTGTCAAATGAAAAGGAGGAATTTGCACAACTGCTATGGTAATAGAACTCTCCCGCCCTCTTTCCCCCTCCCGGAAGCACTCGGGAGGCCCAGTCCGGGTAGCATAATAACTACCTTTACTCTCTGTTGGGAACGGGGGAACTTGAAGCCTTCTTATTGGCTGCTTTCTCAGAGCATCTTAAAATTTCAATATATGTGGTGGTGCCATCTATATTTTTATTGTTAAACTCATGACTGCCTCGCCTTAATTAAATTAACAGCATAAAAAACATCAGAATGATTTGTTTTGGTGTATATTTAATTAAAAAAAAAAATCCTCCCATTTAACAGCATTCCTTTAAACATATATTTTTCTTTAGTTAATTTGTTCTCTCTCTTAATCAGATACTCAAATGTTATGAATATTAAATACTACTAATTTTAAATGACAAAAATTGAACCCTGTTTTTCAAAGGAAATAAAGTTTAACAATGCCTGCATATGTGTGACAAGAATATTCTAAGGATAGAGCATCTTTTTTTTTTTTTTTTTTTTTTTTTTTAATTATAGCAAACAAAAGTACTAGGTATTACTATAAAATGAAATTCATTTTTCATTGTAAGAAAGATACAGTTACCTTTTAGAATGACAATATTTTTATCAAAAGAGTATTCTGAATGATAAATTCAACATACTAGGATATATAAGAGGATTTTGTTAAATTTTAAATTTGTTTGTTTGATTAAAGATTTTGTTAAGTGATAATATTTTAAAACCTGGAATATTAGAAAAGTATATTATAAATTGATACAACAGGTATGGAAAATCAAAAAATCAGTTTTGGAGCAGTCTTGGAGCAGGAAAATCTCAGTTTTGGAGCAGTCTTGGAGCAGAAAAATCTCACTTTTGGAGCAGAAAAATCTCACTTTTGGAGCAGCTTCGAGCACAAAAATCTCACTTTTGGAGCAGTCCAAATGCATAATTATAGCAAGAAAATGTAGATTTGTAGCAGTTAATTTCAATTAAAAGGCTGTTTAAAGCTTGTGTGTGATTAATAGAAGTGTAATAAACAGTAAAAAGGGAGGGAATTGTAGTAAACTTAAGAAAGAAAAACAAAAAACAATTTTCTAAGTTAGAAACCATTTATTACTAGATATGAGAAGAAGAAAAAAAAAAAAAAAGACTTGGTTTAAATTAATCAAATCTAAGTGCATTTTTTCTTTGTAGTTGAGACAATTGATAATTGTAGATGTCTATTTTTCTCTAATTCTTTTAAGTATTTCGACATGTTATCTTTAGATTCTTTTAAAAGAACTTGACCACTTTCTATTATAGATATGTCTTTTTTTTGTAAACCATCTGAAATCATTTGGTTGGCTCGATCCAGCATATTTTGTGATGCTGAAATGCGTTTGTCAAGTTCATCTGCTTCTTTTTTCAGATTTGTAGCTGAATCATCTTGCTGTTCTTGATCCAATTTTCTTTTCTGACCTATTACTTTGAGAGTTTTTAAACGTTCTCTATATTGTGAGCCAGCATTCTTGACTGATTTTAGCAGATCAGTGTTTATTTTCAAATTTTCAACATTACCACCAAGTCTTTTTATATGACTTTTCATGTGACGTATACCATTGATGCTTTCAATTTTTAACAAAGAACGCCCTTCTAATATATTTTTATTATAGCTGAAGCCACGCTCACACTCTGCATTGCCATGTGCTAGTGATAATAATGCTTTCACAAGCGTTGGTAATCTTTTAAATCTCAATTTGCCTACTTGATCTTTAATTTCAAATATTTTCTGCCAATAATGGTCTATCCTCATATACGATGTGACAGTCTGATTTCCTACTTCTACTGAATCATTCTCAGAATCAGTTAACACACTGCTATTATCACTCGTTTTTTCAAAATTAAAGTCCAATTCCATAGTTTGTAGCAAAAGCCATTCATCAACAAGTGATGAGACATCAGAGCTTTCTATTACTTGAGGAAGTTCTGCAGCAAGCATCCTTAAAACCTGGGATGATCTTTCTGCCAATCTATATAAAGGGTGCAACAATTTTAAATTTTCTAAGAATTTATTATTCAGGGGAAGAGATTTTAAAAGACTTTGAGCACAAGCTATATAAAAGGATCTTGCAGCTTTATGAAATGTTGCATGGCTTTGTTGTTTGCAGCTGTCAACTAATTCCTTTTGAGTATCCAGACCTATTTCAGGTGTCTTTAACCATAAACTTCCATCTGAGACATCAAGAGATTGCAGTTCAAAACCAGTCTTGTTTATGAAAGCTTCTGGTTTAATGAAACGTCCCAATAATTTTTTTGTAAGTGTAACAAATTCATCATACAATATGTGCACAAGGGGCTCTTCTCTTTGAAATAATAACAAAAATCCACTGAAGAGCTCTCCAACATTTTTTATAAAGAGGGCCTTGGGCAAAATAGTTTTATCCAATAAAGTTTTTTTTATTCTTTTTAATCTTGCACTTTCCTTCCTTGATGTTAAGTCTTTTTGAAAGTACACTTTCAATGCAGGGTATTGCTCTAAAAATCTCAAAACAGCCGGATGAAGTGTTAGCCATCTGCTACTAACGTGGCGAATAAAAACGTGCTCAGGGAGCCCTAGAGATGCTTGTTCTTCTTTAAAATCACTAGACTGCACTGGTGATCGTTTGAAAAAATAGTACAAATCTATCAATAAAAGTTCAAATTCAGCATCAAAGGCTTCTATACCAAGGCCAAATGCATTATGAACCTTATGCAATGAGCACTCTCCAATATTAACAATGTTCTGATTTAAGTTACAAAGTTTTGCTTTTAAACTTTTCATTACGTTAGGGCCATCACTAAAGAATGACAGCAAGTGGCTTTTGGGTAAGTCAGCTAAGGCTGACTCAATAGCATCATACATATCACAAGATTTGGCATGTCCCAAGAAAAAGGACTCTAAATGGTGGACAACAATTTCCTTATCTTGATTACTAAAATAACGAATTAATACATCAAACTGATTTATGCGTTTTTCCGGAATTGGTGTCTCATCCACTTGAACAGTGTAGAATGCTTTGCTATTAATAATGTCATTTATAAGTTCTCTTTTTAAATGAGGTCCAACTCCATCAGAAATTGTATATGAAATTTTTTTTCGATTCATATTAAAATCTCCAGCTATCTTTGAGTCAGAGAACATCTTGGGGAAAATTTTGGTCATTGTATCGCCATAATTATATGCAATATCACACATGGCAACCGAGAAGGCAAAATAGGTTTCAGCTGCCAAAACCTTATCCCAATGAGACATTATAGCTGATGCTGTTCCAGTATTTTCAAATAATCTGGATTGCTTAGGCTTTAATATGCCTTCACAGTCCCTCAGCTTCTCACATATTTCTTTGTGCTTTTTTGAAGAAGCATGGCGTTTTACTGCTGAAATGCCATGCTGAGCACAGTTGATGACAGTGTTACACACTAAGCATACAGCCTCTTGAGGTTTCTTGCCTGCTTGGCACCACACAGAAATATGATCTCCATTACAATCCTTTTCTTTCAACACATCAGGATTAAAACGACTGGAGCGTGCTGAAAGTAAATAAATGAATGTAATTAACAACATGTATGTAATATTTGTTTAAAGTTAATGTAATTTTATAGAATAGAAATTACAAACTTAATTTCTGCTATAGACATAAATTACGGCTATGAGAATTACAGGTCTGATCTAGTTATTCACATTTTAAAAAGTATCCTGCACTAAGTATTAATAAGTATTTTACAAAGTATCCCAACTTTTCTCTTTCCCTGGTTTGTCACTGACCGCATTTGCCTGGGTGTCGTGTTGGGAGCGTACATTTTTGTGATTTTGAAAAAGATAGTTTAGTTTGGAAATGAAAAACAACTCCGAGAAGAAGTCATCCATTTTTGGGCACCCACTCGGTTCCCGTTTTAGTCAGTGGACAAAATATAAAGGCTTTTTGAAGCCATTTCAGTATTTTTTTAAGGCTATAATAATAATAAAAAGGAATAATAATATAAGGAATATATAATAATAATATAATATAATAAAATAATATAAGGAATAATTATCAAACTGCCAAACTAATTAATACTTTTAATAAATAAATTTAAATATTTTTAATAAATAATTAATTCTTTTAATTAATATTTTTCTTTTAATTTATAATTAAAATTTTTTTTAAATAATTTTAAACTATTTTATAAATATTTCATTTTGAGTTCAACATTGTAAATCAAAAGGATAAATCATACTATTTTTTAATAATTAATTAACCTTTTTTATTTTTATTTATTTATTTTGGAAATCGGCCAAAAAAACTGTTCTTTAAATGAAAACAAAATGTAGCCACATTTTACTTTATATGATTTATATTGCATCTTACTTGTAGTAATAATCACACACCTACAAGTTTGTGGGACAAAATGGCCGCTACAAATTCGGAGTTGCATTTTATCGGAGCGCTTTTCTTTCCCATTGTTACTGCCAGATGTACGCTCCTAACACGTAACCATTCGCCCGTATAGCGGCTTTCGGCCGCGTCTTCCTACTCCCGCGAAGTGGTGAATTGGCAGGAGTGGACCGAGACATCGGCCGGTCGGGCCAAGGGCGGGGCGGAGGGGGCGACCGCCCCGCTCCCCGAGAAAAAAGAAATTAATGTCAAAGATCCTATCTTACTTCCATAAAATTGATGTATATGTCAATCTTTTAACTACCCCCCCCCCGACAAACTTGCATTAATGCGCCACTGGGTCGGGCTAACGTCGGATAGGCCGGTAGTCTTTAGGGCAGTAGAGACCAGTGCATTGGGGAGGACGAATTTTCATTTAATTCACCATAATCATAACAATATCAAACACTTGGCTTGGGACTTCCATCTCCCACGTTGGGGAGAAAAAACGTGAGCTAAAAATAGATTTCACTCTCCTGTTAACAACGTGCAAAATAGCAGCGGAAACAGGGTTGCCAGGTCGCCAAACCAAATAGCCGGACAGACCAGCCAGTTTGGCCGGACATTTGGGTAAAAAGGTCGGTCAGCCTACAATATTGAGGATTTTGTCTCAGTATTAATAGGTACGACAAAAAAATTGTATGTAAAATCAAGCTTTTTTTATTATTACCATGAATCTTGTTAAATTCTAATGGCATATAAATAACATCGAATGCCAAATCAGTTCAAGTAAGTACTTTATTACTCATCAGCCAAAGTCACCAGTAAAAAGCCTAACAAAAGCCGGACACCGTTCAGTTTGGCCGGACACGCAATCAAAAAGCCTAACTATGTCCGGCTTTATCCGGACGCCTGGCAACGCTAAGCGGAAAGAAATTTACGCCCAAGCAGATTTTTTTTTTTTTTTTCACATTTTACAGGCAAAATTAATTGCATTACTAATATATGCTAAAAATCGAAATTGGAAGAGGGGGGGGGGGGTTAATATAATATATAATACATTGATTAAATTAGCTTCAAAGGATAGTTTGTATCAAATTAAAATTAATTGCAGTCAAAAGAGCACTGCTGCAGAGTGAAGAATGCAAGATTGCGTTATCAGTTCTTTCCCAGATCATTGATATGTATGAGTTTTAAAAAACATGCAATCTTTCAGAAGTTGCGAAATCACGTTAAACACGTGGCTTTCGGCTCCTACCAGACGCATTCCGTTGTTTCCCTCTAAGGAAAGAGCGAAATGCGATCATATTAAATTATAAAATTAATAGATGTTAAATTAGTATCTGAAAATATTATTTAAGCATTTTAACAAGAAGAAAGAAACACATACGTACCTTTCGGGGGCATTTCGCATACGGCACGGGCTTTCACTTGTGCTTCTATAAAAACCAAACACTGATGGGCTCTTCTCACAGCTCGACGACATGAAAGCGAATTCCAATCTCGGAAGTCATGTGATCACATTTTGGCATGGATAGTGGGAGGGGCTCAGCCATGCAGCTACAGATAGAGTTAAGTTCCAATCTAAGTCCATGGGCTTAGCTCTCCCAACGGAATCGGGTGCAGCTGGTGGGTTTGCCGTAACTAACGATGACGGGGTTGCTTTCGTGCGCATCGTTGCCGACTTTTCGCAATTTCTTCCCAATTCTGACACTCTCCAACTTTCCATTATACTGCTTTTAAGAGTTTTTATTTTGAGGGAGGTGACAAAAATGTAAAACTCGTAGTTTTGGCGCAGTTTGGCGCAAAATTCGAAATTTTTGCAATTTTGTAGCAGGATGGCGCTTAATGTGGAAATTGGCGCAGTTTGGCGCAATTGGCGCAGATTTTCCATCCCTGGATACAAATGCATTTATAATATACTTTTCTTTAAAAAATATTTAGAAATTTAAATGTTTTTAGAAATTAGAAAAGTATCTTTTTAATGCTACTATATACATAGAAAAATATGCGAAACAAAAAATTTCCTTGAACTGGTAAATACACTTACCTATGTATTTAGAATACTCTAATATAAACAATAAATTTCTCATTCAATATTTATTGATGTAGTTTTTGAGGATACACAATTCTCAGTTAATTCTCTATAAGGCATTTCTTAAAATTATTCACATATATAGAGACATATTATGGAATAAAACTTTATGAGCTTATAAACTTTCATTTATTTCTTGCTAGTTTTACATGTACGGTCACTTTTATGAATTGAATCTTTTTCACTGATGAAACAAAAAATTTTAATAGATAAAAATATTTTTCAATTCCAAGAATTATTTCATTATGTAACTTTTTCAACAAAACTATTAGTACTTAATAAAAGTTCTTAATTTTCCTCTTTCACAAAGCGTCTTTTTTTTTTTTTTTTTTTTTTTTTTTTATGGTTGGTTGCGTTTCAAATGCTCCCAACTTTCTTATAATTGTTGAATATAAACCCCAGAACTTAGAAAGAGAAAGTAAATAACACAAATTCTTTTAATTTTATTTTCAGATTCAGACACGTTAAGATAGAAAGAATTATTTGGGGATGGTAGTATTCGAATAATTTTTCATATGTATTCTTTTCCTTTAATATCCAAAAATTGTAAATTAAATTTTTGAGGTTACAATTGAATAATAAGAAATGCAAGAAATATGGAAAATAAGTAAAATTATATCTTTAATATATATGTATTGTACAAAAAATTACAATTTAATGCAGTTTTGCATTTGGTTGATTCCTTTATATATTTACAGAAAGTGAATGTTTCCTTTTTTTGCTGGGAAGTTTTTTTTCTGGAAAAACAGATATTGAAACAACTGATAAACTACATAAGAATAAGCTAATAAGATTATATCGAGCGCTGGGCTAAGAACAAGGTTAAAATAAAGAAGGAGCGGTAAGGCATCATGACGTCATGCATCAATCTGAGATAGAAGGCTTCAAGATCCCCCGTTTCCAACAGAGAGTAAAGGTAGTTAATATGCGTCCGGCATGTAGCGGACCTTGATGAGAAGGGGATGGAAATCAACTGTGTAAAAACTAATTCATCTATATTTTTTTTATTAATGGACCGATTTGTTTGAAAATTTGGGGATCACTTTTAAATGCAAAAATTGATTCAGAGTCTAAATTTTAGAAAGACATCTTAATTTGTTCAAAAGTTAGAAATTTATTGTCAAAACATAATTTCTTTCCCCTTTCTTACTTTGTGGCTTGGAGTTACAGAATGCTTTGTGGTTTTCTTTGTGAGCTAGACGGGGAGGCGAATGGTCTTATCTCCTTTCCGGCTATTTCAATATTACCACTTAAATAGATGACCAGCTGATTGTTAATATCAACGGAATATTTATTATGGCTGCATGATTATCCTGAAAAATTTTTTAGCTATTGTTGTCCATTAAAAAAAATTAATTAAGAACCGGAATTTGTAGTGGAATAAATATTGAATAACTGGAATAGATATTTATACCTTATAGGGTTATTTTAAACAGAAGAGTTATTAATACTTTTATGCATTAACTATAATATTTTAATTATTTGAACTTTGCAAAATAGAGAATGAAAATAAAAGTAAAATAATTTTCTCAATAAAAAGACTTTTGTTCCTTAAGACTTCTGGGTATTTCATATTTAAAATCTTTTCTCTTCCTTTATAATCTTACCCCCCCCCCTCCCTACCAAAGAATTCTACACTCTATGCTCCCTACAACCAAATGCTCAGAAGTCTGGTGCACTTAAGTACACAAGCAGAGTGTAACAGACCCTGTGTCTCCTTGTCATGAAGTATGCAAAAGCGCTAGTGCAAATATAATGAGACGTTTCTTTGGTGAAGATGGGCCTGGAAAGTTGATATGTGTTTGCACTGCTGACATTTTATATACAGCTTTCTTTCCATCTTTTTCTGGGGAGTTAAATGAGTATGGAGAAAAAGAACTTGCAGAATTCTGTACAGTTTTTAATAAAATACATTGAATTTTTCGATTTTTCAGAAGAGATAATTAGAAAATATAATCGGGCCAATAATTTAAATTTATCATATGCTATCGATGTTAATTTTTATATAAGTAAGGCTAAATATTCTTAATTGCAACAAAAACCATAAAATATTCAAATGTTGCATTCGCAAAATGTCGCAATTCTCAAGATTTTCAAACCGATGTTTCGAAATCGCGTAAATTTTCGGACCCGTTTATAGTAGTTTTGCATTTCTAAATGCATCCATAATTACTTAAAGCATAGTATTATCTATAATAATTATGAATAAACTGTAATAGGAAGACCAGTTTAACAAAACAATCGTTCACAGCATAAACTTGCAAGAGCGCGAAACATCCGGAGCATCGTTACTAACTGCTTTTGCTACGGCGGTAAAATCTGAAATTATGAATATTTATTAAATAATTTGCAACGGTGGAGTTACTAAACATAACTTCTGACATTGCAGTATCAAGATCGACAGGCGGAATTGCTTAATCTCCCTTTCCCTTTCTAAGTATGCGCGCATATTTGTTTGAAAATCCTGATCGCGTTTTCTTGTTGTGTCAGCAGAAAACAAACATCGGAGAGGCAGCTTTAAGGTCAGCTCATAGCTCACGAAAGATGAAATAAAAAAGCTATTTAATAAACATCATATTCAGAAGAGGGTAAATTATTTGCAAAAATGCATTTTAACGGGTTGCATGTATGAAGGTCTAATTTTACTACTTGTAATTTTGAAGTGGCCATTTTAATCGATTGTATTTTTGTAAAGGAGCCGTTTTAATCCAATTTTTTTAAAGGGGTCGCACATAGCAATTCTCAGTTTTATATGCTTCTATAATTTTTAAAAATTATAGGAGTATTACACTCAAAGCAAGAGACTTTGTCTCGAGCAGACATATTTACCAGGGGAAAAAACGTAGCTAGAAAATGAATGTGAATGATATTGCAAGTGATAAGCGCTGTCCGTTCTCCACATGTGGGGTCCAAAAAGGTGGCGCTCTCCCAGAAGGAGATGATCAGGCGCCTTTTGGGTGATAATTCACTTTTCACTTATTGCCGCCGTGTCATCTCCACCCCCCCCCCCCCACAAAGGAATATATTCTTTCTATGCCTGGATGCAGGAGATGAAATGGTATCCCTCCAGATTGCTGTCTGGCTTTTGAGTTTGACTTTCTGTTTAAAGTGATTGATTTCTCCCCTCTCTCTCCCTTTTCAGTCCTCATCCGTAATTGTTCTGCAGCGGAGCTCTTTGTTCTGCGACGCACGTCGCCGATTTCGGCATGTTCTGCGTTGGGGGTTACCAATACCATTATAATACAGTCAAACACGCTGATAAACTTCAAGGGACCAAAAGTTTTGATCACTATATCTGAACCATTAAGAAATACAGTATTAAAACAGCAGGACCAAAATTTTGGTTCGTTATATACTGGGCTTGCTATCATCGACTGTACTAGGAACATGTTCTAATTTGTGTATAGGATGGATATCCCAATTTGAGCAAATAAAGAAAAACCAATTTTTCAGGATTTATTTTACTTTATTTTAAAATTACAAATTTAATTTCATTATCAAAAGAAAAATTGTTTTATACAAAGTCAAATAATTTAATCAGGTATAAGAGGTTAAAATATATTACACAATATATGCATGATAATTAAAATAAATTATTATAAACTTAAGATCATCTCGTATTGTGCTGTAAGTACAGCATCTCATAATGAACCACATAAATAATACAATTAAATTAAGGATACAAATAAGGTGCATCCGCAAATTATATGGACAGACATTTTTTTAATGATGCAGTAATCACAAAAAAAATTAATTAGCACAAGAAATCATAAATTTATTACAATTACAATGCAGGAATATCATGCTAATATCACACTTTGTAAAAGACAAAATAAAATTTAAAATAAGCTGTCTCAAAAATATGTGGACAGTGAAAATATTTGCTTTTATAAACCATCATATCAAAAAATTAACATATTTTGCTTTACACACAAGTGACAAAATCATTTCAACATATAAAAATACATCTTTATTCAATTTTTGTATACATCAACTCTCTGAAATCCACACATCTATAATCCACAATAATTTTTAGTTGTTAACAGTGAAATTTGCAATAGTTAAGTAACACTGGGAAATTATAGGTAAGTTACGATGTGAAATTCAAGATAGCAACAAAAGAAATTTTTTGTTATTTAAGAAGTTTTCATTTTTTTTGCATATTTCTAATTAAAATTGTTTTTTTTTTTTTAACCCATCTAACAAAGTCTCAGTAGTAAAAAATGAAAGCACGAATGAAATCATAGCTGACAGAAAAGATTGCAAGATACAGCTGCATCGTGCTTATTTACTTTTATCAGCAATAGGAAGACATTTAACTGTATGGGTAACTGATGTTGCCACGGCTTACTGTTTTGATTAATGAAGCTTTGCTAGTTCCGAATGGGTCCATTATTTCTGATACTGCTATGACTAACCTATTACCGTAACAAAAACGTACATTATTTTGATTTTAATTTTTTATTTGCAGTTCTTTGGTGTTATTTTTTTAAATAATATTTTTCTTAATTTTCATCATCCATAGAACTAAGCATACTGTGGATGGTAAAGATAAACAAAAACACATGCCGTTAACAATCTTGTAAAAAGTTGAAATACTTTAAAAGCTTGATTCCGGAACTTCAGTAAACTTTCAAGCTCAGTCATATGGCATCAGTTCAAGGACTGTTTATGACATAAAGAAAGAAAAAAAAAAAAATGAAATATTATGCCAACATCGACACAAATTCAGGGATAGCTGATAGAAAACGATTCCAGGAGCGAAATCAAAAAGTCTAGATGATGAGTATATGAGTTGTTCAAGCAAAGGAGGAGTGAGGGTGTGCCTATCACAGGTCCACTGCTCAGTGAAAAAGCCAAAGAATTGCACAGAGAAATAGATATTGAGGAAATGTACATCTTTTCGTCAGAATGGCTGACCTCTGAAAAAACGTCAAGGCAGTGGCGGCTCATGAGTTATTTAAAAGGAGGTTCACAAAACAAATTTTGAAAATTAAATATGCAGATACGACGCACCTTACAAATTAAAATATATTTGCGTTTCCAGCAGTTAAAGGAAAACAATGCACATAACTGAAAGAAAACAAGTCATATTTTAACTTACATTTCATCATCAAGATAAGTTTTAGAAAAGGTGTTGTCTTGATTTTCATCAACTTTTTTTTCAAAGGACTAGGGGCCAAGGCCCCCAGACTCACTACGCTCGCTTTTCGTATGAGGCATTCGGCCCCTAATAAGGCTTATTCATAAAAAAGGCATAATTTCAACAGGGAAAACCTGAAGATTGGATCAGATAGAATGTTACTGAGCTACACATTGCTTGGTTCTTGCATGTTCATTGGTACATAAAAATTTAAACGTCACACTACAGTAGACCCCCTCCCCCTCATAACACGGAAGATATTTTACTATGGGAATCCGTGTTGTACGGGTCCTGAGCTATACTCCACCTGGAGTGCGGACTCCGCTTATAATCGCTGGAAAAATTATTTGCACTCCTCAGAAACACAATGATATTTAGTATTGCCATTCAAAAGTTATATTAATTAGGAGCTAAAGCATAATAAAATCAGAAAATCTGTTTCAGCTGTATTTTTAATAATGTAAAACCTATTGGACACCTTGCAAATTTGCCACCCATGGCGATTTTTCATTATTTGGCGACTTGCGTACATGTAAAGTTAATAAAAGCTACGGAACAGATAGGATAGCTTGCCACCAATGGCGACTTTTCATTATTTGGCGACATTATTTTCACAACCTATAATTACTCTTTATTTAAGGTTACCGGAAAACCGTTATCCATATTTTCATTTATATAATCGTTTGCAGATTGGCGTACTTAGCACCATGAATTATACCATCTCGTCGCGCTAGCAAATATCCAAAGTGTACTATAACTGCTATAATGGCACAGTTAACGCCACCAAATATTTCTACTGGTAGCAAATAATCCAGCTGGACCGAACCGGCTTTAAAATAATCTGCATCTTAATTATTTTTCGTTTTCAATATATTAGTTATTCTGTTTTGGAAAAACGAATAATCGCTCATTCTAAACTCCTGTTGTCTAAGCGAACTTACTATTTGAAAATTGTCAACTTTGTGTAACATATTTTGAGTTACTTATTTCATATTATTGTAACCTATTTATAGAAAAAAACAGGTGATGCCTATTCTACAGCTTACGAAATATTGTAACAATAGATTAAAGCTGTTGTGAACTAATAGTATTTAAATATATGTAAAATTATGTGGCATACTTTTATGTCGCTTTTTTGGGACACGTTTTTCATACAAATTTCAATAAAGGGGTGAGAGATAAAATGACATAGTCATTAATAGATGGAGAAAATCTGCACAGAAAAATGCACAATTCCAACTGAATGAAAATTTCAAAACCTTATTCTCAGGTGTATTCAGCAGACGATAAATTACGATAAATTGCGCCAAGCATTAGAATAATCTCCTCAAAATCGCACAAAACCGTTTAATTTTTCGCCAAATTAAAAAGTCGCACATTTTAGTCTCAGAAAATTTCTAAATAATATTTTTCTTTTGAGTATAAAACATTTCATTCCTGCTCTGATTTCCCATGCACACGATATTTTAATTTAAAAACAGCCTTACAAATAATCTAGACACACAAAAAAAAAAAAATCGTTATTCTTTTATTTTTACTTCAAGAGTCTGAATCATTTAATAAACTTGCCGAATGTGGCAACCTAGATAAGCTTAAACGGCGCTTTTTCCACTGTGGGGTTACAATTACGAAATGGCGGAAAGCAAAAATTAGCCTTTTGCGATACGTTTTTTATCGATATCTCCTAAAATAATTCGAATTTTGAAAAAATCGCTTCGAGGTGTGTCGGGAACTGTCATGGAAAATTTCCGTACAAAATTTGGTAGGTCTACGATCACCGCGAGACACATTCAAACAAACTAACTAACAGCTTACACATTGTTTTATTAATATAGAAGAAAGATAGAATTATGCCCATTTCATGCCAAAATAAAAACTAACTCATGTTTGTAAATTTCATGTGATTCTAGATACTTGGAAACGCTTTGTTGCAAAGGAATGAATGATTTTATGCCAAATCTGGCAACCATTATGTTTATTTTTTCAGTTTTTTATTAATATCTTCTAAAATAATTCAATTTTCGAAATTTAAGTCAGCTTAGCAGGTTCCTCGGAATTTTTCGAATCTGTGGGCACCTTAGTCGAAACTCAAATCCCCACGGTTTAGGAGGAAATACGACAACAAGTTATTGACAGCGCCAGCGGCCTTTACTTTTTTTTAGAATAGAGAGATACTATTGAAAAATGTCTTTGCTTTAGATCCGAAACATGTCTTTTACTCCCATCTTAATTATTTACACTAGTTTGTAAAAAAATAATGTAGTGAAAAATGATAGAAATAAAGAAAATAATAAGAATAAAATGAAATAAAAATTAATTAACTAACCGAATGTAACAAACCAAGGCCTAATACGGAAGCAATACTGCAAAAAAATGGCCCTATGTACACAACGAAAATACGCAAACAGAATGATTTCATCAGCGGCATACTTCTTCCAAGCTGTCTCCGCTTCTGATCCCAGAGAGCGGTTCAGAGGGAAATTTTTCTGTTTGCATGTGCGATCGATTTAAGACTGTGCTGTAGTAACCTACATTACAGTGCGTTAGCTATAATAAGCGTATTTAATAATAGTGGGGGGTGAGATTAGAACTCATGTTTTAAATTCATAAAAATCCAGAAGTGTACTTAATATTTGTTTTAAATTTAATTAGTTAACGAGTTTATTCTTTAGTTTTTATTTTGGGGGTTCATGTGCTCAAATGGAGCAGCCGCCACTGCATGACGGCATATGATATTTAAAACCATCTGGTGAACAGTCGTAAGCTGATAACCAAGCTGCTGAAAAATGTTCAGCACTAGTACAGAAGGAAAATCTAAGTCCAGAACAGATTTACAATGCAGATGAGACTGGTTTGTTCTGGCAGTGTCTTCCAAGGCAAACACTAGTGACGCATGAAGAAAGTGGCCCATCAGGCTTTAAAGATATAAAAGAACAAATAACTGTACTTGTCTGCAGTAATGCTGCACGCATTCACAAATGCAAAGTTTTAGTTGTAAATAAATCTGCACATCCATGTGCATTAAAAGGTGTAAAAGTCTTCCATTATGCAAGTAATAAGAAAGCATGGATGACGAGAAGTATTATGACAGAATGGCTTGAGAATCGGTGTTATTGAAGCTCGAAGGCATTGCAATAATGTAGGAATGCCTGCAAACTCCAAAATTGTTTTATTGCTAGGTAATTGCGCAACTCATCCCGAAACATTGAGAAGACATTTTCTCTTGAGAACATTTCCGAAACATTTTCTCTTGAGAAAAGACTATGTCTGTACACTTTTTTGCCACCTAACACGAGATTTATTATACAACCAATGGACTAAGTTATTATTCGCAGCATGACGTCCCAGTACAAGACTGATTTTTTTACAGAAAATTATATGCTTGAATTCATCGGCTGATGTCAAAGAATTTCATAAGAGCTTTAGAGACTGCATTTTTCCATTGGTAGGTGCATGGGGCTATGTAGCTAAAGATGCACAGGTGAATGCATGGCATAATTTATGGTCAGCATCATTATTCATTGAAACAGAGGAGTGATGAGCATGATTTTGGGAGGATTCCAAATGTCACAGGCAACAGCAAATTTTGGCGAACTTCTAGATTTTGTGAAAAAAAAAGCCCACAGCAACATTCTTACATATTTAGAAGGGGACAGTGTTTTAGAATGGGAATTGTCAGGATGAAATTCCTGCAACTAGCATGACTGATGAAGAAATAATTTCAAGTGTTAGAAAATAGTAGTCAAGTCAACTCAAACTGAATCAGATGAAGAAGTACAAAAAATTTCTCTTGAGGAAGGCTTATCTGGCTATAAATTTTTAGATTTCATCCAAAGTCATTCATTGGCATCATGACAAGACATGATGACAATAAATAGACTCCAAGGAAAAAATATTTAAATAGAAATCAAAAGCCTTAAAGCAAACAGCAATTGATTCCATGTTTGCAAAATTACAAAAGTAGTAAAATAAAATTGATTTTTTTCATATATTTTAATAAATTCTTTATTAATTAAACTAAAGTGTGGCATTTTAATTAATTTTAATCATTAAAAATGTTGTATTGCTTCATAACTATAGAAAATAAAAATGAAAACAAAACAATGATTTGTAATCCACAAAATTCTATAATCCACAAACCCCTTGGTCTCAAGGTGTGCAGATTTCAGAGAGTACGTAGTTAGAAAATGCCATGCAAAGCTTATTATTCTCAGCAGAAGATATACCTTAAATTTGGTATTTAAAGGCTCAAAATCTTAAATTTCCAGATGTGGCAAATTTTCAGGATAAAACAGCCTGATATTTCTTATGTATATATTTTCAGAATAAAATACACACACAATCAATACAGACACTTTTTCTTCTTTAATACCATGCATGCCCATATAAACTTTACAATTATCCCATTAGTTGAGTAGTGTAATCTAATTAATTTGAAGTTTTTTTTTTTATCAAAAGATATGAACTATAAAACATCAGTCAAAATGCATATGAGAAAATATTCACAATAAAAAATTATACTAAGATACTTAATAACATTTAATATAATATCTCAACACATAATAAAGTACTTATGATAATCTCAAGAGATTTAAAATTCTTAGAACATTTCTAGATAAAAAAGACATGAAAATTTTGATTTCCTTTTTTAAATATTAAATAAAAGTCTGTTAAATTATGAATATTTTGACACCTAACATCATACCAAGATTGTATAACAGAGGTGTGCGAATGGTTATGCCAATGTCCAGTGCATTTTTCTTCTTTTCATGAAAGAACAGATACCATCGGACATCCATTGCTCTGACATATTCCTTACTTTATTTTTAAAGAAATGCTTTATTCTAACATCCAGAGGCTGCAATTTATTTTTGTCCCCCCAGGTATAGTAAAAATCTCTGCAGCTGCACCTTTTAAAGTATCTTTGTTGCACTAAGATGGGCCAATTCCAGTTAATCCAAGAAACCCTGATGCAAATGTGCCACAGGATTGTTGAAAACACGGGGGATCTGAAAAAACAACCCACTGGATTTTTTTTATTTAATAAGTTTTTTTTTTTGGGGGGGGAGGGGAGGTGGGGGGGGAGGAGGTTCAGACTTATTAAAAAAATTTTGCTAATTACAATACACTTAAAGCAACTAATTGATTACAAAAATCAATAATAACTGAAAAATGGTTAAATTAATAGTAATAACTAATTACATTTATTAATCATACATGAAAAAATGTATAAATTTGCTCTTAGATAAATTGACTATTAGCTTAAGGGGATTCCTTTCAATATTTTTTTTTTCATTAAAAAAAAAAAAAATATATGGTATAAATGATTAACTGTATGCATTTCTATGTTTAACTAAAAGTACATTTTGAAAAAATAAATCTTTTTTAACTGCCCATTTAAATAAAATTTTTTAAAAAAATTGACTTTTTAAAAATCTCTCCTACTTTTTAAAAAATAAAGATTTTCAAATATATATTACACAAGACTGCTGGATTTTTAGATAGATCTAATACTATATTTAATATAGTTTTTCTACTGATATATAAAGTGTAAAACAATAAAAAGTAACATATTTTCATGATTTCTTAAAAAAAAAAAAAAAAAAAAAAAAAAAAAACTGAAGGCTAATTTTATGCACAGATTTAATAGTTATATAATAGTCTCAAGTTATATATCAAGTGTAAAAAAAGCCTTAGCATTTTTAAAACATAAAATGGAAGAAAATGAGAACTTGTAGGAAAGGCCATTTAAAGAGTTTGTTTGCCAATGGAACTGCATGAGTGTATTAACAAAATTTACAATATCTCATGATATTAATGCCGTATCAAAAATGCATTCTGAAACAGAACCATTGCAAAGACTTTTTTTAAGGGGGGGGGGGGGATGTCAATAAACTGCCAAGTCAAATATCGGTTTTTAGCATCTTATTAATTTTTTTATAAGCAACATTATTAACTTATTACTTTTGTCAACTGGATTTGCGCAATTTTGCCAAGTATACCAGAAATAGAAAGTAAATTATAGTTTTAGCTAATTTCTAGGGATGCACCAAATATTCGGTTGGTATTCGGTATACTGCCTATTCGGCAGACAAACCGAATATTCGGTTCGGCCGAATACTTAAATATTCAGCAACCGAATAGTAAACAAATTTAAGTATTCACCAATCGGTAAACAAATACATATTTTTTATATCATGAATGAAAGATATAGCATAGTACTAAATTGATTCAAGTTGTTGCTTACTAACTAATATCACATGTGGATAAGCATTAGAAACCTTTAGAAAGTCCTCCTACCAAGGGACCCCTATCCTTGGCAGATAGCCCTAACATAGCGTTCCACAATCACACAAAAAACTAATATCACAATGAAATTAGTTTTAATGTAAGAGAAAACATTCAGATGTTAAATTTGAATTTTGTTGCTTTTCAGTTTTTCTTAAATCTTATGACACATTACATTAACCTTGCTATTACTGATTTAAATATGAAACAGTAACGAGGAAAAAAACTCATAACATTAAGTGTTCATAAATATGTAAAGTTAATTAACTGCTAAATATTTAATAAAATATGCAGGTAAAAAAATTACCAGAATTTCATTAAAATTTTAAAAAGTTAATAATACATAAAGGAATCACACTTGGATATTAAATATGTAAAGTCAATTAACTGCTAAATATTTAATAAAATATGCAGGTAAAAAAATTACCAGAATTTCATTAATATTTTAAAAAGTTAATAATACATAAAGGAATCACACTTGGATATTAAATTTTGCAGTTTTACAGCATATAAAATATTGTTTAAGAAAAAACTAATTAAATTAATCATTGCAATCAAAGTTTAATAATGGTTTAGTAATTTTAATAAATTTTAACCAAGTATTCGGTATTCAGACGAATATTCAGTTAGAATTTTAATCGAATATTCGGTATTCGTTATTCGGCAAAATATGGTATTTGGTGCATCCCTACTAATTTCAACTTATAGAAGAAGTGCTATAGATTTCATGCCTTCGTTCAACTTAATTAAAAAATAATAACCTAAAGAACTGAAAAGTGTGTCCAATTTTAGAAAGAAGTATGCTGTATTTACATAATTTATTGACAAATGCATATGAATCAGTTATAAGGTCACTTTGACGAGGTTCCGACATGTGGCCTTACATCCAGGTTCAACTGTATATGGTTTTCGTCCTGTAAGGGTACAAAGATGTTTATTCAAATCTTTCTAGTCAAAGAAAGTTTTTTGACATACGTCACATACAAAAGGTTTATAATCCTGTATGGGTACGAAGATGTTTTTTCAAGGTACTATTCTGACAAAAGGATTTTTGGCATATGTTGCACGAATAAGGTTTCTCTCCTGAATGTATATAAAGATGCGCATTCAAGTTGTCTTTAGAAGAGAAAGATTTCTGACATATGTGACATACATACGGTTTCTCGCCCGTATGGCTGCGCATGTGTACCGTCAGGCTTGTTTTACGAGCGAATGCCTTCTGGCACACATCACACACGTGCGCTTTTTCGTGCCCTTCTTCTGTATGAGTACGCAAATGTCTTTTCAAGTGTGTACTGTAGGAGAAAGCTTTTTGGCATACGTCGCACACATGAGGTCTCTCACCTGTATGGGTCCGCGAATGTTCTCTCAAGTTCGAACGCTGGGTGTAAGCTTTCTGGCATATGCCGCACACGTAAGGCTTCTCTCCCGTATGGGAACGGAGATGCAGATTCAAAAGACTCTGAACAGAGAAGGCTTTCTGGCATATGTTGCATGCGTGCGGTTTCTTTCGTATGTGGATCATTCGAAGATGAGTATTTAAGTTCTTCTGAACAGAAAATGTTTTCTGACATATGTGGCAAGTGTACTCTTTTTTGTCAGTGTGAATTTTAAGATGCTCTTTGAGGCTTGAATTCAGAGAGAAAGCTTTTTTGCATATGTCGCACACATAAGGCTTGTCTTCCGAATGAATAGGAAGATGGTTGTTCAAGCGTTGCTTCGTTAAGAAAGCTCTTTGGCATACGTCACATACGTAGGGTTTCTCCTCGGAATGGGTGCGAAGATGCACCTTCAAGTTTGAACTGTCAGAGAACGTTTTCGGGCATATGTCGCATGCGTAAGGCTTTTCCCCTGAATGTATTCTACGAAAATGTTTATCCAAGACGCATTTGTTAGAAAAAGCTTTTTGGCATATGCCACACATGTACAGCTTCTCTTCCTTCTTCCCCGAATGTGTTTGAAGATGTTTAACCATCTGACCTTTCTGTGCGAAAGCTTTTTGGCATATGTCACACGCAAATGGCTTCACTCCAGTATGAACAGGAAGATGGCTGTTCAACTGTTGCCTCGTTGAGAAAGCTTTTTTGCATACGTCACACTCAAACGGCTTCTCTCCACTATGAACACGAAGATGGTATTTCAAGCGGGGCTTGGCTACGAAAGCTTTTTGGCATATGCCACACACATAGGGCTTCTCTCCTGAATGGGAGCGGAGATGCACCTCCAAGCTTCCTTTGTCAGCAAATGCTTTTTGGCATACGTCACACACGTAAGGTTTTTCCCCTAAATGTAGTCTACGAACATGTTTATCCAAGCCATATTTTTGAGTGAAAACTTTTTGGCATAGGTCACATACATGACGTTTCTTATTCGCACGGGCAGGAAGCAGTGCATCCATGTTATTTTTATGGAAGAGGACTTTCTACACATAAGGTTTCTGTTGGAAATGTTTAAAATAGTTTTTTCCCGAAGTTTTCTTTCAGAAAGAATGCTTTCACAGTAGTAGTGTTCAAAAAAAGAAAGTGCTATTGTTATGAAGGAGTATTTTCTAATCTATTTTCATTCTTTAATGTGTCCCATTTCAAAAAATAAGCTTTTGAAGAAAACTATGAAGAGCTGTAGTGTTAATTTTTAAAATATGAAGAAACTGTGAAGACACGGGAAAACTCTGCAAGAAATAAATAAACAAAAGGAAAATTGTGCATCAAATAGTAAATAAAATTTCTCATAATATCATACCTGCCAACATCTAGTGAAAAAAATCCAGTAGATTTATTTATGTGGTATCACAATCTAAAAGTCATAATTGTGTATCTGTACCACAAAACACACTTCAATTTTTTTTCACATATTAAATTTCACCACCTATTCTATGTACAGAGCTCATTCTAAGCAGGAAAAAGGACAGGTTGCAAAGTTTTTAAAAAGGGCATCATTATTTTAAAAGGGCATTGTGTTTCTTAAAAAGGGCAGTACATATCCTGATTAAAAGCACTTCTAATTTTGAAAAAAAAAAAACTTTTAAAAAATTGAATAAAACAATGCTTTACTGGTTAATAAATTAATAATAAATAATTAGTAATGTTTATTAATAAATTAATTACTAGTCTTTATTAAAAATTAGATAACATTAATTAAGTTGATAAAGCTAAGTAATGTAAAAGAGTGAATTACTTTTTTAAGTAACTTTGTTAATTAACTTATTAAAATAAATTATAAATATTTAAGTTAAGAATATTTCTTTAAAAGGTTTTTAAGGTCTTTTTTCTTTTTATAACAAAAATAATCACCCTAACATACCTAACAGACAAGAAAATGTTTAGTTAAGTAAACATTTTGCATAAGAAGCAGATTTTTAATAAAAGATTTATTTGATCAGTTTGTTAAGAATCATCAATAAAAGAAAACTAAATTAAGAAACACTTAATAAAGTTAAATTGTTCTAAACCTAAATTTTTATTTTTATTAATTTTTTTAAGTTATTACATCTATAAAAATAATTCATTCAATTTTTCATCATTCACATGTCTTTGTAAGAATTAATTCAATGGTACAAACAATTAAAATATTATAGTTAATGCATGAAAATATTAACACTTCTGTTCAAAATAACCATATAATGGTATAAATATCTATTCCAGTTATTCAATATATATTCCACTACAAATTCCAGTTATTTATTAAATTTTTTGAAAATGGGCGATAGCTAAAATTTTTTTTAGGATTATCAAGCAACCATTATAAGTATTCTTCTGTTGATTTTAACAATCAGCTGGCTAGCTATATAAGTAGCAATATTGAAATAGCCGGAAAGGAGTTATGAACATCAACCCCATCTTTCTCCCCCTTTCCCTCCCCTTCTAGCTCAGAAAGAAAACCACAAAGTAAGAAAAAAAAAAAATTATGTTTTGACAATAAATTTCTAACTTTTGAGCAAATTAAGATGTCTGTTTTACAATTTGGATTCTAAATCATTTTTTGCATTTAAAAGTGATCAACAAAATTTCAAACAAATCAGTACATTAATAAAAAAAATTATAGATGAATGAATTTTTACACAGTTTATTTCCCCCCCCAAAAAAATTTCACGGACAAAAGAGGGTGTCTAGTTTTTCTTCATTGGGGCACCAATGTGAATAAAAAGGCGCAACAGAGCAGATTTTCTATTAAAAAAAGGGCATCGGGGTGAGGCATCCCACTGACCCCGTCTAGAATGAGCTCTGTCTATGTATCATTTTTTAATACAAGTTGGCATGGCACACAGTTATGGTTTTTAAAATGAAGTTGGCTTTTAATAACAATTTTATTTATGTTTGAAATTTTAATTTGACATACAATCATGATGTTTTAAAAATAGAATTTGTAAAGAGCTCAAAAATAAAAGCATTCTTTTAATGTGAAATAAATAAAACTGCAATGTTTCTTTAGGGCCACAAAAGTTTTTTTCTTAAATGTTCAAAAATCTACAAACTATTTGCTTTTTAGACAGCCAAAAAAAAAAAAAAAAAAAAAAAAAAAAAAAGTATTAAAATTTTGAGGGGGTTGAACTCACCAATGTTACAATTAAAGAATCTGCCATCTAATTTTGAAATTTCCAAGAATTCTTCACAAATTAGTATTCAACATAAGCACAAATCCCTTTATTATTGGACCAAAATGCCATGGTATATTGATCCACATTGAATGAATATACCCTGATAGTGGTAATAACTCAGAATTGGTGAGGAAATAAATATGTCGACTATTAAAGCTTCAAAATGCAAGAGAACAAGGAGATTTTAATGTAAAATCAGAATCAGGGTTAGAAATAAGTGGTCATTAGTCGTATTTTGCACCCAGAAATTTAAAATTGACAACCGTGAAATAATACCCGGTCATCATTTTTGACGCGAGAAAATTTGGCAAGTAATAATTATTTAATCAAGTTTCTTTATTATATTATAAATTTATTCATATTTCAGCATCAATGTATATGTATACAGTTACCAACCAAATTTTAATCAGTTTTCGTACTTGGCTATGATTTGATTAAATGACTACAATAAATAATTTCAAAATTATGCCTAAGTAGATCATTTTGGCAGTTAAGATAAAATCGTTGGGTGCCATTGGCACATCACTTTAACACCTTAATTTCTAACCCTGATCAGAATACCAGGAGAAACTATCAAAATCCAGTAGAGTTGGCAGGTATCTAATGTACAAAGAATGTTGAAATTACACAAATTTTGTGGTGGAAAGTTTATTACAATATACAATATTTTGAATTAGCGCAGTCAACTCGGCTGACTATCTGATGCCATTTTTAATGCAATGTGAATACGATACAGTTCCCATTTTGTTTGTCTGGTACTTACATATTATCCCGGTGGTCATTCCCACCAACTATTTTTTTGTCAAACGAGTTGCCAAACTGTTGCCAGTCGTATTCAAAACCATTAACAATTTCACGTGCCTAGCATTTATCTTGTAAAAAATTCATTCATCTTCGCGGACCGCCGGGATAATACATAAGTACTGTTTTTCCAATCAAAGTTTTCTTTCCCTATGGCAGAATTAGAACAGATTTCAAATAAAACTAAAATTTAAAAATAGACTATTATAATATGAAACAGCAGTCTATACATTATGCAAAATAACCCAAAAAGTAGCATTTTAGGTCTATATTTTCTTTAAATTTAATGACATTTTTTACATGAAGTCATCAATGACTATCGCTGATTTCAAAAATTTACTCTTACAAATAACAAGTAAGAAGGCATCTAATTTTACACTAATGAGGTGACATATGAAATATGAGAATTATACCTTAAAAAGTGTTAGTCTTTTGTTTATTTGTTGATCAAGGCCAATTATCTGCACTAAGATCCTAGGCCTACAGGGGGAATGTCCTCGTGGGGAACTTTCTAAGGGATCCTCACCCCTATTTATGCTAAGTTTTGGAGAAAACCATGTTAAACTTCAAACAGCTAAGTTGACAGGTGCGACCAAGGTTCGAACCTGGCACCTCCCGCCTTCCAGTTTTGAGAACAGAACCTCTCAGCCACTGGTGGGGCGTAAAAAATGTCAGAGATATGAAGATAATGGTAATTGACTGAAACCACTTTTCAATGGCTCTTGAAGGGAAAAAATCATGTTGAATGATCACATTTCAGGGGTCGTGCAGAAATTATGAAAGAAAATATTTTTTTTCTACTCTAGTAATAAATGTTTACATTCAAAATCATGTACAATCCCCCATCATCTTTGTTTAAAGATATCTCTGCGGCATTGTATAATTCTCAAATTTGGTACATCACTTCATTGGTGTATGGGCACATAACTAACTGTGAATATTTTAGAATGGGGATCATATACAAATCTAAAAAGGGTACTTATGAGTTGCCAATCGTATTTAAAACCATTAATATTTCATGTGCCCGGCACTTATCTTGGCAAAAGATTGCTCATCATGGCAGACCACACCATGGGTATGGGCACCCATACATATTGGCAGGGTGGGGCCTTGCTTACACCTAGCTCCCATATTATCATTAAGATTTACGTTCTAGTATAACGTAAAAATGGTTGAACACTAACATCTAGCATATCATATCTTTCTGGGGCAGGACCCTTGAATTGCCCACCTACAAAAAATCTAATGGGCGCCCATGCTAGTGACTAAGAATCTATGTAACAGAAAAATATACAAACATCCCCATTTAAAAAAAAAGAATTTATTAAAATTAATTTTGACATTAATCTGTCCAAAAGCAGAACAAAATATTATTTCACGATAGTCAAGCACGTCGGAAAACGCTATTTGCGGACCTTTTTGGGCGCCAAAAAATCGGAAAAGTAGGGTTTATATACCAATTACTGCGCTACTGAATTTCCTGAGTTAGTGGTATGAAATTTCTATGTTAGTGCGCTCAAGTGCATTTTTCCGTAGTGTGTCTCAGGGAACGTTCCACCTCTCACAGCAAGGGGGAAATGCGCTAAAATGACGATCTTTGAAACAGATGCAACTGGGGAGTAATACCAAGAATCAACCGATCAAAGAAACAGAAATTTAAACTTTAAAGATATGCGATATTCATAAGAATACTCACGAAAAGCAGTCAAGAAAGCAATGACACACAAGAAAAGCAGGAGAACTTTTAAACAACAACAATAGTCGGAAAACAAGTCCTGCATTACTCGCAACTAGGAATAAAATCCTAATTAGCAGGTTTTTGAAGCGTCTTCAAATGCAGATTCATGTTATTGAAAACAATATAAAGATCGGAGTACTCGAAAAATTCCAGCTACGATTAAAAGCAAAGCAGTAGAGAAAAGCATAAGGAGTTGTACACAAAAACAATAAGCAGAAAAAGTTACCTGCAGCAACGAAGAAAATTTCTAATTACTAGGTCCATAAAGCCCAGATCCATAAAAACAAAACATCTCATTTCAAAACGATCGTGATAGGCAACTGCGTGTCCTTCACTACCGGTTAGCTAGTAATTCAGGTTCCGCTGCCGTCTTGCGCAGGAGCGTTTACCGTATAGATGTGCATGGGAACAAAACAAACGCCATGCCATGGACGTATATCAAAGTAAGTAACCCAGCTTCAGTTGAGGATGGGAATGAATTGATTAAGAGATTACTGATGCTGCCATCTAGTGGCAATAGTTGCAAACAATATGGCAAGATAACTTTCCATAAATTAGGAGTCGATGTATCGATTTTATTAATTATTTATATTTCGAAATTGAAAAAAATATAATAACGCTTTTAAAAATAAGTAATCAAAGTTATGTATGCATATTTAAATAGTTTTTGTGGTAATCCTCAAGGTTTTTGAAGCTATTTAAACTGCCTTTATAAGATTAATATTTTTTTTTTCTTTTAGTGCTTCATTACACCTCACTACCAACTTTTTGTGACACTAGGAGAAGTTGATAGTTTATGTAATTATTTTTATGATTTCACTATTCCTGCTATATTATTTAAAGAAGAGGTTATAAAAAATGAGAAGTTTTGTTTTCTTATATTTCATGATAATAGCACAAGTAACAAAAATAAAATGCTGTTCATTTGTTTGCGGCTTGAGTACTTTGAGAATGTTTTTCCTATATTACCTAGTGTCACAAGAAAGTTGGTGGTGAGGTGTAAAGAAGCACTAAAAGAAAAAAATATTTATTAATCTTAAAAATGCAGTTTAAATAGCTACAAAAACCTTGAGGATTACCACAAAAACTATTTAAATATGCATACATAACTTTGATTATTTATTTTTAAAAGCGTTATTATATTTTATCAATTTAGAAATATAAATAAATAATAATTTATTCCTCCTAATTTATGGAAAAAGTTTTTTTGGCAACTATTGCCCCTAGATGACAGCAACAGATAATCTCCTAATAAATCTATCCCATGCCCATCCTCAAGGTCCGTTTTCAGGAAAGGAATCCCATTGCCGATGTATGTCCTTTCCAATCTAAGTCCATAAAGTGCATATTCTAAAACAAAAATTGGGAGTTCCATTTGCAATTCATAATAGTATTTATTAATATTAAACATGAATCTCATTTCTCAAATTATTTTTACAAATTTGGAATACTACAAATTCAAAGCTCTTCTCCATACTCTTCTCAAATAAGCTTATATTTATTCAACTAAAACATAATTTAACATTATGAGATAAATGAAACACGATTTTTTTAATTAGGAAGAAATATTTATTTTAATTAAAATGTTGTCCTGGACCGAACCGAAGCAGTGAGGGTTAAGGAAGTGGTCATGTACAGAGTGGCTATTCGGACCGGCGGTGCCATTAGCCCACAAGCTATTCTGACTGTTCTGCAGTGCTTCCATCTATATCCAACATTTTAAACTAATGCAATTAATGTTTAGTTTATCCAAGAATCATACTCTTTCTTTTTTCGTTACGAAAAACATCGGAAAGAGGAAATCTAATGAGGCAATATAAATTAACTTTATTTATTTATTTCTATTTCATTTTATTTTTTGCTACCATGTGTAAATGTTTCTGGAGTGCTGTAACATAGCTCAAATATAATTTTCACAGTGGCCTTTTGTGTGATAAGCAACTAATATTTTTGCACTTATTTAATTGAAAAAAGCTGGTGTCCGGTTTGGCAATATAAAAAGGGTTAGGTCATAAAATGAATAATATTTAATTTTAAATAAATACACACATAATGTATTTTAGTTAAGATTTTCTTAGTCACTTTACATGACGCTAGTTACAAGGGATAGTTAGAAACCCTAACCCAAATAAATTTAATGCCAAACACTATTAAAACAAAGAAACATGATTTCATTGAAATGAGTCCAGTTATGGGGCGGCGACGCTGGCCGCCTTGGCGGCTAGTTTTTTTATAATTGATACGTGATTGTTCACTAAGAGATAAATTAGTATGAAATATTTCGAGTTCATTTGGAAATTGTAAAGTTAGCAAAAAATTTAGATTACAATGTTTGATCCAGACCCCCCACTGGAAAATAATTAAGTTTTGTAATTATTGATTCACGTATTCTTAGATAAGATACATAAATATGCAAAAAATTATGGTCAGTTGATGATTGGGAAGTGTGAAAATAAATTATTTCTCAGTTTCAATCCTGTGGGATTACGGTCCTAATCCTGCAAACATTTGTGCGGGATACCGTTCCCGCGGGATCGGGATTGCATCCCCTAGTGCAGGTATGGGCAACCTTTGAAAAGTAGCGGGCCATACTTAACCCTTTGAGGCGCAACCCTTTCCCAATGCTGAAAAAAGGGCAGCCGTTGCCATCGCTCGACTTAACTACCAGCAAGATGGCGGACGATCGAAACGTTCATCGCGTGCCACAAATCTAGACCCTTTTTTGACGACAGCTGGTTGTACGGCACAGCCAGCTATCATCAAAAAAGGGTCTCTTGATCTGTGGCACGCGAGGAACATTTCGATCATCCGCCATCTTGCTGGTAGTTAAGTCGAGCGATGGCAACGGCTGCCCTTTTTTCAGCACTGGGCAATCTATCCAGCTGTTCTCGCATTCTTCCATTTTTCAGCAGATGTCAGTGCTGTTAAAAATAAGTGACAACTTTTTTACGGGAAATGACGTGCTAAAAAGTAAAGGATTCTCGTGGAGCTATGTCACCCGCAACTATTTTTACAGAAATCAAATTTATTCTTCGTGACTGGCAACAGTCAGAACGTCAGAGTTTGGTGTTCCCAGAGCGGGAACACTGCGCGTTAAAGGGTTAAGGGTGTTAACGAAGTCGCGGGCAAAACTTCAGGATTTTAGCGAAGTCGCGGGCCGGATCAAGAGCCATGTCGGGCCACATACGGCCCGTGGTTTGCCCATATGTGCCCTAGTGCTTAACGATGGCCCAGTCACTAACCGCAGTTGTAATTAGATATTACTTTTAACATCTGAGCATGGTCTCAAGGGCATTAAATACTTTTTACCAATTTCCATATTCTCTTTCTTACCCTTTTACTCAGTGTTTACGACATGTACATATTTGTAGTATTATTTTTTTATTAATGTGTATTTGTTTATTGATTATTTGTTTAAATTGTGTTTTAAAATCTATTGTTAAATGTGCATTCTAAATGTTTGTGTGATCTCATAATCAGGATTGTACTGCCCGGGACGTGCTGTCCAAGGAAAGGGGACAATGTTACGAATTTTCGGGGTTATCTGTCCTTAGAGGTTTAATTTACATTGAAATTTGTTACATAAGGATCACATAATAAAATTCTACATTTTGTTGCATGAAAATCAGTTAATTAGAATGCGATATAGGGACTTCTGTGTTTGCCATAGAAAAAAAAAATTGATTTGACGGTTTTTCCGCCGAATATTAGAAATATCACTTCGCTGACTTCATTTTTGTGACTTATTTTTGGGTACATTTAACCAAAATGTTCTTACTCACTGGTACAAAAGTACTGGTAGAGATACTGACCTACAATGTTTGCTTCCCAATACACTGGCTGTGAGGCTAAGTTCTCTGATTCTTTGTTCTGTGATATTATAAGCGACACTTTCTTGTTTGTTTTGAGAAGCCTATTTTTGAAGGCTGTTTATGAATTCTTCATTGTCGTATGATGATGAGCATATGAGAGTTCTGATTGAGAATTTCACCGAGTTTTCAGAATGTGAAAGGATTTTATTGTGTGCAAAATACAGTATCTGAGGCCGTAAAAAGAAAAAAAAAATTGGGGGAGGGTCCATTAATTTCGGAGGGTGTCTAAACAGTGAAAAAGGCAGAATTTTTCACAAAGTCGTCTTCATTATTATTTTGTTAACAAAATGCTAAATTTCGGGGGGGGGGCGGGGAACAGACACCCTAGTTGTTGTTCTTATGCCCTCTGGCAACCGCATGCGGTGGTGCCAGATCCCCCCAGGTAAGGAAGCGATGGGCAGATGGGGGGGCACCTTCCTTTTTTAGGACCCCAGTGGTAGGAAGTCCGACTTAGCCCGGGGTCCCTAATTTTGAACCCATTCCAGGGAAGAGACCAATCCCCTGAAATCGGCACACCCAGAGGTATCGTTTAACTTGGAGGACATTGGAGGCACGATAGATTTTACGTGCACCAGTTCCCTTTAGCGTACACGGTCCCACAGCAGTCGAGGCAAGAGGGAGTTGACCCTCCCAAGCCGGATGCTGCTTCACTAGCGGCGTTTTTATGGGAACGGAGTTTAGCGCCCACACCACTGCGGGACAGACTCCATGGTCACACTCCTGTGTACGGCATTTATCAGAGAAAGAGTATGCGTTCAGCTGGCTGCTGAAAATCGAGTTACTGCTTATTAATTTCTGTAAATTGTGTATTGAAGATCATTCATCGAATTCCTAGAAACAATAAAATTTGTCTTTTGTCCTGACGAGTGAATTGATTACTAGAACTTTTCATTTATGCTGGACTTTATGTTACGAACCCGAAAACTAAGCAGAGTTTTTTGCAATAATGTAGTCGATTTGCAAAGCAATACAAACGAGACTGGGTCATAAATCTTCCTTTGTGACTCTGTTTCTAACCTTAGACCAGAGGCGTAGCCAAGGGGGGGTTAGGGGGATCATAACCCCCCATGAGGAATTTTATGCCATACAAAATGTATATTCTTCACTACATTATCACACCCACGTATACATATATATATGAGTTGTAGTAGTCGTAACCCCCCCCCCCCCCATGAAAAATTTCTGGCTACGCCCGCCCTGCCTTAGACAATGCATGGTTTAACAACAACGAAAAATGACTAACAGAAATAATAAATGGGAGAGAAAGTGATTAATAATGCATTATTTCAGGGTTTTTTTTTTTTTAACATACTATTCTACACAACATTAAATTTTTAATACATTGCTCAGACTGCATATTCGGACATTCAATAATGCACCAATGTTTCAACATTTTTTTTTATAGCCATAAACTTTTGAGTACATTAAAAAAATTTTTTTAACTGTGCAGATTCACAGTCTACGGTTGTAAAGTTTTTATTTCCATCTAATTAATCAAGTTTTTATTGAAATCCTTTGTGTGGAATAAGTCTGGATAGTTTAAACCTTTCATTATCTTCTCAATTCTTTTGAAATCTTTATATCTTTTTGAAAACTGTTTTTTAATAAGCTAGAAAATATTTAAAATTTTATAATTGAGTTCCATATTAGCGTTTTTTAGAAGTATTGATTCATCGAGAAAGTATTCGTTTTAGAATATTATTAAGTTTTTCCAATTGAATATCTCTAGCATAAATGCCTTTTCTATGTCCAAACTTAACTGCGATTGTTTTTGCCGTAAATTGGCATGTACATTGGGAGAAGGAGGAGGAAGGGGGGGGGGGGGATTTTTTCCTAGTGTAGAAAATATTTTTAAATAGGTATCCGGGAAAATTGCACGCCCTTGTCCCTAGTAAGTTACGCCTATCATTGATGTAAATAGGCATATATAACATTGGAGGGACAAAATGTTTCCTATTGTAGAAAATATTATTTTCAATTGGGTGATATATGAATTCTCTTGAATTTTAAAGAAGCAATTGCTTCCTTTGCCCTTAGTAAGTTATGCCTATGGGCCTTGCAATTTTTTATTATGGGTGTCCAGTCCACTGTCCACTGACGAGTCAAAAGAAGACTTTAGCTACTAAAGATAGGCAACAAGGGATTTTTTTTTTTTTTTTTTTTTTTTGGTTAAATAAATGATACTTCCATATTATTTTCAAATATTTGGTGACTTCTCCTGACTCCTTGGATCCTTCTTAGGTAAATTTGCACGCCTATTCTCAATGGGACCAAACAGTGATTTGACCATCATGATACATTTTTGTATTCATTAAAAGTACTTTGTACGTAAGAGAACTGAGGAATATACTATACACAAGATTATTTTAAATTAATTTGTATGTTTTTAACACTTAACGTCACAAGGAAATTTATAATGTTACATACAGCTGCGGTAAAAAACGCCCACTAATACTTTATTCTCCGTCGTTCGTCGTACAGCAAAGTTACATATACCTATCGTTTACGATTGACGTACACTTTAATTTGCCATGCATAAAAATTGCACAAGGATTCATCTCCATATTATAATTCGCAACAATCCCCCCCCCCCCCAAATAGCAACCATAAATTTCACCTCATATTTCAAAAAATTAACTCATTTTATCCCCGATTACCAATTTTCAATACATTTGAACTGAAAATGAGTGAGTTGTGAGCTTCCAAAATCCCCCTCCTCCTATGTTAAAATATTTTTTCATGCTTTTATCGTATCTCATATAAAACGGATAGTAAGAAGCTGGTTTTTATTCGTACCATTAGAACTAAACGACCCAAACATAACTTACTATAATAATTTTTAATAAAATATTAATTTGAATTATGGATTATTAAATTAATATTAAAAAATTATGAATAGTGATCCAGCCAAATTTCACTGGAAATAGATGCAGAAAGTAATACAGTAGAGAGCCAGAAATCCGCACAGCTTGGGACCATGGCTAGAGCGGATTTTAGGATTTTGCGGATTTCGGGCCATAAAAGATAAATCATTGCATTTCTGATTTTAAAAAAGTAGAAGGCAATTACAATGAAATAAAAACACAGTCAAAAAGTATTTCACTTATATTTTCGCACTAAATACAAAAGCATAGGAGAAAAAAGAAAAAAAATTACATGAAGACTAGCAAAGCAAATGGTTTCAAAATTTCCTTTTTCTAATTTTGAAAGCATGTTCTATGGTGATTTGTTTTAAAGTATTATTTTTTCTACTTTAAGTTTCTTTCTTTCTTCTCTTTTTCTTTCTTTTCTTTATTTATTTTTGCAAACAGTAAATTATCATTAATTCTTGTTTTGTTACCAAACTTTGCTGTTCCAAAAATTTAAGATATTCTTCTCCTAACTTTAAACGGATTTTATTATTATTATTACCATATAATTATAATTATTTTAATTTTTCATCATCATCAGAATCATATTTATCTACAGATTCAAGGCACTTTTCAACAATTTCATCACTAGTGAATGACTGCAAATTTCATTATTTACATCAGAGAAGGTGTGCGGATTTCGGACGTTTGCGGATTTTAGGTCGGCGGATTTTTAGCAGTCGACTGTATTATATGGCTGTGAAAATTTTTAAATTTTTACGTTCAGTAGCTTAATTCATATTAAATAAAATGTGTTATTTCATGAGTAAAGGAACCATTTATAAATGTATTAAGTGACAATTTTTATAAATTGTGTAAAATAAACGTAAATTAGATTACTTTTGCACAAAAATAGTAAAGTTAGCGGAATTAAAAAATAGCAAATTTTGAAGCAAATAAGTTGGAAGTTTGTAAAGTTTGATGGAGATTCTATAAAGCGTGTATTGTTGCGTCCGCTACCATATTACCCCAAATAAAATATTTTCCCTGTATAGAATTAGATGCAGTAGATGTATGTCTTCCAATACAACGTCTTATTTCTGAAAAACTACCTCAACATTCCAGGCATGAATTTGATATTTTTTAATATCTGAAACATCAGGTCTTTGGACTTTCCCATCACGGACGTATTGAACGGGACCCCCCCCCCCCTAATCTTGATTTTTGTTACTAAAATGATAACGATATAGTGTTTTTGTGAAAAATTCTGCCTTTTTTACAGTTTGGAACCCCTCCAAAATGTTTTGCTGGATACGTGCCTGTTTTCCATACTTTATCAAACACTCAACAAACATTCAAAATCACATTTTTCTGTCTAAATTTTCATCTGACTATAATTTAAAATACCTCCACAAGTCTTAAAAATATTGCACACTGCAGACGATAATACTAACTGAAGAAAGATAAATAACAAACACAGTGATAATATTGGGGCGGCAAAAAAAGTAATTGCGTTTTTTACATGAAATTTTAACAAATAAATTTTTAATTATGAAACCATTCTTCCAGTTCGACCGTAGCAGAGTAACTATTCATGCTTGTAGTCAGAAGAGTAGAGAACAGATTCTCACTCCTGGCAACATTTCGCCTGTCTAAGAAAACCTTCAAACACTCAATAAGAATTTCAAAAGTAGAAAGATTTTCAAAATCGTAAGCAGTCGTTTTGCATTTTTTCTTTAAATCATGAATTTGGACCACTGACAAGGACGTATTTAAGGGGGGGGGGGTCTAGACCCCCCCCCATACATATTTTACTACTTGGAAATGTTGCTGTATAGAGGTCATATACAAATTTAGAAAATGTAACTTTTTGTAAATGAACGAGAGGAATTTTTTCTCAAAGGAATCGCATTTCTGACCTTATTTTGAACATTTTTTTCAAGTTACGCTGCCCACCCACTGATCTCTAACAGATAAAGAATAAAACCCCTTTACCACCTTTTTGGGGCAGCCTGTATAATATATTATCACAAAAGCTCTCAAAGTGAATAAATAAATTCTTATGAAAATTAGAAAATTTAAATTTTTACATGCCCTGCCAATCTTACCAGTTATATTTAGGAAATTTTCCAGTTATATTTAGGAATATTTAGAAAATGCAATTTCATGAAAATAACAATAATAATCCTTATAGGGTCAAAACTCATTGTTATGAAAGCACCAAACATTTTGACTCATTTTTCCATAATTGAAAATGTCCCATTATTACCATAAAAGATTGAAGCCACGTTTTTTTTCTTTTTTTAAAATTTCCTGGCATAATGCAGGGAATCAAGCAAAGCTTATTAAGGTTAAGTTTCTTATAACTTGGAAGCAGACAATAAACACCGATTTTCAATACTTCACTAGAGTTCAGTTAATTTGTTTTTGTTTGTTTAAAGTTTAGAATGTTTGTAACTGATAGAGAGTGGAAAACGAAAGATGAAGTTTAATTAAGAGACTGAAATGGTGTAAATGTACAGAGAATTTCATAGTAATAAGCGTGAGGCTATAAGGTAGTATGCTACAAAATCACCAAATGCAAATCACAAATCTGCTAGTACTATACAACAAGATGAAATACCATGTTACAAGTACAAACTTTCTCACAGTATAAACAAAAAGGTGTGCCCTCAAATTTCCCTTCTGAGTAAAAGTTTTTCACATTTTAAACAGACAAGGTTTACATTTTAAAAAAGATTCAATAAGTCTCCAGAAAAATGAATGACGACCATGTATTTTACTGTATTTATTGCTTTTTTAAATGTTTGTACAGGTTAAAGTTTTTATCTATGGACTAGACAAAGCATCATTTACTTTAACAAAAGAACAAAATGGGCACACTAGTCACAAAATCTGCCCAGAATGTCCCAAAATGGTGGTAATACATTTTAATTCCTTATCTATTAGAGACAAGTGTTCAATGTAGATTGAAAAAATATTCAAAATAAGGTAAGGAAGCGGCTACATTAGGAAAAAATTCATCTTTTTAAATTTGTATACGATTCCTGCACACACACACACACACACACACACAAAAAAAAAAAAAAAAAAAAATCTGAATTAATAAAATGTGTACTATGCAGTAATGAGGTGATCAACAAAATGTTAAAATTATATTCTAATGTGTCAGAGATATAAACAGAAACATATGGTGACTTAAACCACTTTCAATGGCTCTCGAAGGAAAACAAAATCATGCCGGAAGGTCGCATTTCAGTGGTCGTACAGAAATTATGAAAGAAAATAATTTTTCGTACTTTAGCATTCAAATTTATGTATAGCTCTAGATTATCTTTGTTTAAAGACGTTTTATGATGAAAGGCTGAAATTTTGCATATCACCTCATTAGTGTATGGGGCATATTTTACTAGGAATGCGGAGGAATATACAAATTTAAAAAGTGTAACTTTTTGAAAATTAACCAGAGGAATTTTTCTTGGAGATTACCGGCTTACCTCTAATAGATAAAAAGTTCAAGCTTGTTACCACCTTTTTGGGGCACCCTAGTGTGCAGTCTCAGTATCAGCAGATTTTAAAACTTTAAAGTACAGGTATCGGCTACTTTTAAAAATGAAATTATAAATACGGTATCGGGTACCACTCGGTCCTTAACCAGCTGGGACCTGGGACTAAGAGGAGGACTCAAACTGAGGTTAAGTCCAGGGAATGCAATCTCACACTGTTTTTCATTTTGTGGGATTGAGACTTACTGACCCTGTGGGATTGGCATTTCATTCGGCTAAGAATTCA
The DNA here is from genome assembly GCA_038373885.1 of Cheiracanthium punctorium. Classification (NCBI taxonomy): domain Eukaryota; kingdom Metazoa; phylum Arthropoda; class Arachnida; order Araneae; family Cheiracanthiidae; genus Cheiracanthium; species Cheiracanthium punctorium. Next base: position 977,262 of record JAWZYV010016279.1, read on the forward strand.
TTTCAACAGAGAAAAGTAGGAAAAAGAAAGATTTTAAGTGCTGTGAAGTTTAACTTTGATAATAATAATTAATGTTATTTGACAATTAATATAACTTATAGAAATATGAAAACTATAGCTATGATAGTCAGAATAATGTACTAAGTTAGTTAAAATTTTTTATTTGGGAATACCTTATTCCCCCGTACATGATATATATTTCGGTTACACACATAACCATCATCAGTCGTTTCTGGATCTCACACTAATGGCGGCTTCCTTTTTTATCTCTTCGTTCTTCTTCTTGAAAGTTCGATGAATGACGTCATCCCACGATTGGTCGATTGTATGAAGCGCATCGTTGATGCTGCCATCTGTCGTCATTATTTCTAAGCTCTCACGAATGTAGGCATATATACTATTTTAAAAAATAGCCAACTTTAAAAATAGTATATATGCCTACATTCGTGAGAGCTTAGAAATAATGACGACAGATGGCAGCATCAACGATGCGCTTCATACAATCGACCAATCATGGGATGACGTCATTCATCGAACTTTCAAGAAGAAGAACGAAGAGATAAAAAAGGAAGCCGCCATTAGTGTGAGATCCAGAAACGACTGATGATGGTTATGTGTGTAACCGAAATATATATCATGTACGGGGGAATAAGGTATTCCCAAATAAAAAATTTTAACTAATTAATCCGCCGTATTAAATAATGTTTTATATGTTTTTGTACTAAGTTAGTTCTTAGTTGCTAGAAAAACAATGTACAGAGTCATGTGTCTTCCTAGTTTTGATCTAATTTTAGTAAAATAAATAAAAGCGTGAATTATATATAAAAAAAATCAAAACCTAAAATGGAAGCATTTTATAATTGATTCGTGATTGTTCGCTAAGAGATAAATTAGCATGAAATATTTCTGTTTATATGGCAAATTGGAAAATTAGAGAAAAATTAGATTACAATATTTGATCCAGACTCCCATTGGAAGATAATTAGAAAAATTAAAACTTGAAATTAAAATTTGTAATTATTGATTCATAAATTGTGAGATAAGATACATACATATGCAACAATTTTTGGTCAATTGATGATTGGGAAGGCGGTGTACAATTGTAATAAAAATAATTTATTTCACAGTTTCAATCCCGCAAGATTAGTCCTGCAAACTTTTGTGCAGGATCCCGTTCCTGTAGGATCTAGATTGCATTTCCAAGGTCTGTTCCAGCTGATCTAAACAATGATTGTAGTGCTGTTAAAATGAAACTACCTTATTTATTGCTTTTCTTTTAAATTGTTGTTATCATATTAGAAATATAAATATGATATTTTTAAAAATGGAAAGGTCCTTCATCCGCAATACATACGAAGGACTAAATACTATGAAATAGAATATGAAATAAAAAGTGACCCATTTGCCAGGAGACATAAAATACCCATTTTTCAGTAAGCTAGGAAAATATGGATATTGTGATAATAATAACGTTACAGACCAGAGAAAGCATGGAGTTACTGATACTTTGGATCAGTGGTTAAGGCCCTTATTCAGATAGATTTAATAGCTACTAAACCTATTGTTTAGTTACTAAATTTAGTAAAATGGTTTCAGATAGAATTTGGAGGCGGAGACACTAAATACGTTACCAAAACAAGCTGCTGAAAATCACATAACCAAACAAGCATCTAAATCACCGACTAACCAAACGTACCCTTGGAACAAGCGCTCTGATTGGCCTACTAACTTGCCTGTTAACTTTTCCCTTGGTGTCAGTCAGGTTTTTAGTACTAAATGTATCTGAATTCGCATTTACTAACTTTTAGTATCCCCGCCCACTTACTAACTTAGTATCTGAACAATAGGTTTAGTAGCTACTACATGTATCTAAATAGCAGGGTTCCCATTAGAAAAAAAAATTGGGTGAGATTTCTCACCCATCCAAAAATTTTGAGTGAGATTTCTGAAAGTTAAGTGAGAACATAAATATTGTTTAACGTCATTTTATTTATTTATAGTACAATTTCAATAACACCGATTTTTCCGTTCATTAAAAAATTTTACAGCTTGATCACATGGAAAACTTTCTGAATTGATATTTCCATCAGCTATTCTAATAAGATTGCTTAAATTTGCACTTGAAAGTGCACTTGAATTGTTAATGGATATTCAAAGTTAAAAAATATTCAAATTTATTCAAAGATTCACATCCAGTTTAACTAAGCAAAAGAATTATTAACTATAATATTTTATCTAGTAAAATAAAATTATATAAAATTGCTTAATATTTATATAAATATTAAATTATATTATACTACAAAGTTGGTAAGATACAAATATGTGTGACAAAGTTAAAACAGATATAGTTAAGTTCAAAGTCTTACTATAGTATAAGCTAGATTATCTGGCATTTAACCGGAAAATTTCAGCTTCTTTTTTTTTTTTTTGGGGTGGTGGGTGGGTGGGGGGGGGGTCTTCTTAAAAGATTGATTAACTCTTACTGTGAATGACAACTAAGAACGGAAGGCGGGGAGGGGGGGGGGTCCAAATTTCAAACTGCCAGAGGTAATCAATAATTCCATGAATCGTGGTGGTATATAAAAAAAAAACAAATGAAATGCTCTCAAAAGTCATATACGATGGACAGATATACAAAAACCAATCATTTTACAGCTGGCAAGCAGGAGGAGAAAAATCAACACGTCAGCTCAGCGCTGATAGCATTAATTAATATTCCCCCTCTGCATTCCGATGATTTAACAGTGTTATCTCTGAACAGAAACTCAAGAGAGGAAGGGGGGGGGGGACGCTTCATTGCGGCCGAGGCACGCTCGTTATCCGACAATAGTAGAGAAAAAACAAATTTTTCTATTTGTAAACTGGCGCTTTTAAACTTTCAAAAAGCGTGCGACAATCTCGCGCAGGTGGCGAATATTTTGCAGTGCGAGAATACCTCACGCTGTAATATTTTTTGTGCGAGATTTAAGAAATTTATGCGAGATTCTCGCGGTCTCACACTCTAGCGGGAACCCTGCTGAATAGTAGCCTTAAATATCCTAAATTCTACCCCTGGGCTTCTCCTGCGTGGGCACAAAGATGCTTATCCAACGTTTGCTTACGAGTGAATGCTTTCTCACATATGCCACACGCATGAGGTTTCTCTCCTGTGTGGACACGAAGATGCCTTTTCAGTTTCACCTTTTCGGAGAACGCTTTCTTACACACTTCACACACATAAGGTTTCTCTCCCGTGTGGGTGCGTAGGTGTATGGTCAAGGTTCCTTTCTCGGAGAAGGCTTTCTTGCATACGTCGCACGCATGGGGTTTCTCTCCCGTGTGCTTACGAACATGCACACTCAGCGAGCTTTTCGCCGAGAAGGCTTTCTCGCAGATGTTGCACGTGTGAGGTTTTCCTCCCGTGTGGACACGGAGATGCTTGCTCAGTGTTCCTTTCTCGGAGAATGCTTTTTTACACACGTCGCACGCATAGGGTTTCTCCCCCGAGTGGACACGGAGATGCGTGCTTAGATTCTTTTTCTCAGAGAATGTTTTCATACACATGTCACACACGTAAGGTTTCTGTCCTGTGCAGGCATGAAGATGTCTGCTTAGGCTTCCCTTCTGAGAGAAAGCTTTCTTGCACGTGCCGCATGCGTAAGGTTTCTCTCCCGTGTGGGAACGGATATGTTTCCTCAAGGTTCCTTTCTCTGCGAACGCTTTCTTACACATGTTGCATGCGTAAGGTTTTTCTCCAGTATGGGTATGAAGATGCACATTCAAGTTTTGTTTTAAAGAGAATCCTCTTTTACATATTTCACACGTGTAAGGTTTTTCTCCCGTATGAGTTCGAAGGTGTAATTTTAAATTTCCCACCTGCATGAACATTTTTTGACAAATATCACACGCATAAGCCTCCTGTCCTTTGTGCGTAGTTGCACATATTTTCAAATCCATGACAGTATAATGAGAACTGATGAAGATGACTTTGTATAGATGATAATCCAACCAATTTTATTAAGAAAATGTTATTCCACCATATCCAACTTTTCTTTTCTGAATTTAAGCAATGTGTTGCAAGTCAAGTATTTGAATTAATACATCAGTTTTTTTAGAATAACATTCAGTAAATGTTGCATGATTTCAGGAATCTAAAAAGAAATGAAAATTATCTTATCTCATTTCTCAAGATATTGTTTTTCTCTTTATTAAATACTAAACACCAATGTTTAAAACATACATTATGAAAGCATTTTCTGAGATGCAAGGTTTTCTAATGTTGTACACATAAGAAGCAATTTTATGTTATCAAATTTGTTGAACAATGGCACTTCCCACTGTAAAACTATTAATAATGTTAGTATAAACATGAAGAAATTCTAAATGTACAGCAGAATTGTAAAATCTGTAAGAAAACAAGTTTTCCACAACCAGCATCCACAATATATCCGAAAGACCAAATATTATGCAATAAAAGTTATTTTAAAAAGTGACCCATTCGCAGAAAAACACAAAAAACCCATATTTCATGCAAACTGGTAAACTGTAGATATTTTGCTAAGGATAATGGTTCTTACCAATTAAATGTGCTTATTAGTTTAGAGTTATTTTGATAAAACTCACCAGTGGAGTGGATTCGCATTGACCCTTCGCTAAGCAATGCATACTTTTATAGGACTCATAAAGTAAGGCTATATTTACTCAATTATGGAAAAACTTTTTTAAAAAAATATTATATACAAACAACATACGGTAGTTTAATTAATACAAAGAACATGATTTTTGGATACTATTGGGTTGGAGGGAAAGTTCTGTCGTATTTTAAAGAAAATATTTGAATTCATTTATAAAAATATGTGTGTAATATTAATCAATTACATATGCTCCGTTATTTATCTCAACCTCTTGCCATCTTTCAGGTGAATTCCTGTTTTGTAGGAGTTCTCATCCTTGGAGTTAAAATAGTCAGCAACTGCCTTAGAAACACTTTCAAAATACTTGAATTTTTTTCCCGTTAGATAATTTTGCAGAAATCTGAACAGGTAATAATCAGATGGTGCAATGTCAGGTGAATATGGCAGGTGACTAAGGACTTCCCATCCTAACGCATTCAGTTTTTGTTGTGTCACCATTTCAGTATGCGGGCGAGCATTATCATGGTGGAACACTATTCCGTTTCTGGACGCTAATGCTAGCCTTTATTCTTTGATAGCTGCATTCAATTTATCCAGCTGATTGCAGTACAGATTAGCATTGATGGTTTTTTCCTGTTTCAGCAACTCTTAGTACACTGGACCTTTCCTGTCCCACCACAAACAAAGCAATACTTTTCGTTGATGAATACTTGTTTTTGGAACTGTTTCTGATGATGTTCCTGGTTTGCAGTCAGATTTTTTCTCTTAATATTCTCGTAAAGAATTCACTTTTAATCTCCAGTAACCAGCCTGTCCAAAAACGGCTCCAGATTGTGTCTAGTCAGATGTGCTGAACACATTCTTACAAGATCAGACACTGCACTTTATCTACTGACATGTTTTTCATTTAAATATCACAAGTAAATGATGAACGGTAAAAAGGGGCACCTTTTATATTATACAGAAGTTTAAAAAACAAAAAAAAATCCGATCGACTCACTAGCCAGATGATTTTTTTATTTACAAGAAAAATCTCCTGCCTATTTAAAATACGACAGAACTTTCCCTCCAACCCAATATAATATATGAAGCCGTATTTGTGTATTATACCATCGACATGCCAAGCGAAGAGATTACTCGCCAAGTGTTTGTACTCTGCAGTTCCATTGCTATTGCTAAATGTGATAATGCGCACAAAAATACCGTATGTTCTGCAATTGATAAAATGAATAGTGTTTCTTTTAAAATTTATAAATTTTTATGAGTGTGGTTTATTTTTAAATTTGATTTATCACTTAACAAAATTTAAGTGTTTAACAAAGCATTGTAATGGGAATAATATGAAAAGTGTGTGTTATTAACTGCGGAGTTTGCATTAAGCGGAACTGTTATGTGTTGTGCAGGCCGCGTGTGTATTTTTCAAAAATGTTTTGTATGTCTTGGCAAAATTTAAGTATTAATTAAATAGGTTTATATTTATAATACCAAAATTTTTGGGTTTTACAAACTATGTATTTCATTTAACTTGTGGCGTGATGTCAGTACTTTATGTAGGTGCTATTTCAGAATAATACGTTGGTGCTTAAGTTAAATATGAATGACTTTATTTAATTTGAATTCAGTGCAGCTTTCCAGAAATCATGGATTGCAATTAGAATTGCAACGAAAATGTCTTCTTAGAAGGTAGATGTCTCAACATAAACTCAGCCAAATATGAATAGAGATGTTGTCTGGCTCAGGAATGAAAGCATGTAACAGCTAAAAAGACTGAACTTTGCTATGGATTATGCAAAAAAATAAATAAATTACTATGCATTTAACACATAACTTGTTATTCTTTCATATGTATTCATTATTTAACTAACTAATATTCATTGTATCACTCTATTCAGTATGTTTAAATTCATTTGCATAGATCTCAAAAACAGCCAAATGATGTTGAAAAAAGACAGAATTCAGTCTAAAGACTGAAAACTTTCATGCCTGTTGACTATTCCACAGTGCATTTTGTTTCTCCATTTGGCTGATCCCTACAGTTTTCATTATCTTAATATGAATGTATGAATCCCTTTTATATATTTATTGCTTTAAATCTATGTACACGTGCAAATAAAAAAGGCAGTATCTTTTGGTATCTTTATGTTATTATGGCAACACATGTAGTATGTAAATATTTGACCAGAAGTATTTTAAGGTAACTCGACCTTAGCAATGCCAGCTAGATGAAAAAAAATTTTGGCAAAAATGCGACGGTATAATACACAAGTACCTATGAAGCATATTTTAAATATGATATTTGAGAATATTGCATAAAAATTGTTTATATTATATCATGAAAACATAGTCACAATTATTACTACATAAACCAATAAATTGCATAAGGAATGTTATTCAAAGTACAACATGCTATCATATATATAATTCTTTTTTTAAGTTTCTCATACTTTTTTATGAATAGAACAAATAATTCTTTAGTTTTTATATGAAGCTCCTCTAAAGCTGACTTTGATAGATTGATTTTTTCTTTAAAATTAAGTTGATTAAAAAACTTGTCTCGTAGAGTGCAATTGTTCATATTATTGTTACTAAATGGCATAAACACTAGTAAATACAGGCAAATATGAAATTCCTGCTAATAAATAATTAAATAAAACATACATTAGTGATAACAATCTTGATATAAACTTACTTTCTAACAGCGTAACGCTGAAAAGCTTCTAAGATTGTGATTTTACAGCTAAAGGAAATTTCTAAATTGCAATAGAAAATTTTATATTATATGTATACAGGAATCTTATAAAACACAATTAATACTTATAAAAGGTTCAGTTACCTGCAGCAACTACGGGATTAAATAGTATTCATAAAAAAACATACATATATTCATTTTTATCATACTTTTTTGGATTATGACATTAATTTATGAATAATCATATTATAATTTAAAGGAACAGAACATTCAAACCACAGCAAAGCTTTGACGGAAGCTTGAATGAAACAAAACGGTTCTTGATCTTTTCCTTTAAATGCTCGTGACTCATTCACGAAAGTAGAATCATTCAAAATTATTGTTGCTGCTGAACGTACGAAGTGGTTATTTTCACCACCGTTTCAAGGCCATACAACCGGAAGTAGGAAGAAGGAAGAAAGCATCGCCAAAGTCGATCTTGAGCTGTTTTCGCCAAAAATATTATTTCGCCAACCATTCCGCGCGTATTCGTATCGTTAACGTTGTTTTTTCCCGCTGAAACAGGAGCTGGCTGTGTTTTGATTTGTATGAATCGCCGAT